>LR746269.1:1602500-1777500 GCA_902729315.2 Spirodela intermedia | reverse complement strand
CCCAATGACATATCATGATTTGTTTATTATTGTGGAGGATGTTATTGGCACTTTGCATGCATGGGAGGTACTTAGTGGTCTACTAAGATGATATGATGTCTTAGGTTTGGGACCCAAGATTCACATAAAGAAATCATTGCCTCTGTGGGTTCTACAAAACCATTGGCATGTGGAGGCAAAGGGTGTAAAAGTTAGGCCTGTCTATGGCCAAGGAATGTTCTTAAGGGATGCAACTTTGATGGGAAGGTTGACAAAGTCATCAGATCTCACTAGAGTGTGAACACCTTTAGAAATATATCCAAGGAGTTAATGGATTCTGCTCTTGGTGGTACAATCATTGTAGTTGACTAGCGGATTTGATACCTAGAAGGATTCTACATGTCAATGTAAAGACATAATAGTTGTGCTTAGAAATATAAACCCAAAATTGTAATTTCGTTGATAATTGATGCCATTTAAAAATATTTTCATATGATTTTAATGAATGAATATAAATAGGTATATTTTTTAATATAAGTCAAATACAAATTCAATTGAACTACTCTCCATTGGAACAATAAAATATCTTTAAAAATTGAGGTAAAATGCATATACAATAGTTCATTCATCTCTATCAAGTTTTGAAAGAAGATGAAAACAGATGACTTTTCGTATGAATCATGTTCCTTTGTTTGTATCAAACTGTTTTAGGATTCTAAATTCAAAAGTTTAGCTTAATACATATAAACTCATGTAAGAGAGAATGAGATAAAAGACACTAAAAACATGCTATCAAATTAAGGCTAATAGGGTTCTGGCTTTAATGCTTGGTTAATATGAGTTATATTTAAATATTCTATGGGAAAGAATTAAGATGAAAAGTTCTACACTAGTGCTAACCTATAATGCTATTAGAACTTCATATTCTTTGTTTAAATTCATAGGAACTATAGGTTAGTGACAAAATTGTGCACAATAGGTTGAGTTTGGAAACTAGAAATAGGTTCTGAAGTTCACAAAAGTATGAAATAGAAAGAATGTCATTATACATTGCAAAAGAGTAGTATATCAACAATAATACTTTAAGAACCATTTTGCATTACGAAATCATATTATACATCAAGTAACGATATTTCAATAAATGACGTGTGAATTAGAAATAAGTATAGTACATTAATGATGATAATTTATTACCACACTTTATGTTATGGAGTAATGGAATTGATCAATATTATTATGCTAGTATATAGGATGATACATTTTCAAAACATCAGAATATGTTGAAGTTAATTTTTGATAGAGTTACATTCTAGAACAATGTAGTACATTAATATTAATATATTAGTATATGAAGAGTAAATGACATAATATAACATTGCATTCATGCTAATATTTTCAATACAGGAAAGTCAAGATGTAGATGTTAAGTATTGGACTAGAATAATTTTAAAAAACTCAGTACATCATACATAATATGTTAGTATATGAGTATATGTTACATTACAATACAGTCAATACATCAGTGCTAATGTGTTTTTATATGAGTTGTTATGTCTTGAGACAGTGTAATACATTAACATAAATGTATGCATAGTATGTTGTCAAATAGTGGAATACGCAAAGCTTTAAATGTCAAATATGACAAGTTTTGTTACAAAATAGTAGAGACATCAAGTTTAATATTTTTCTATGAAAATATAATTGTGAAATAGAAATATAAAAGTAAAGAGTAGCACATGAATAACATCAAACATCCTCATTATTCAAGTACATGAGAATTACATCATAATAAAACATAATATATAAAGCTTAATATCCTAATATGTGACAACTACACTCAAAAATAATCTAGTGAGTAGTGGAATGATTGCCTTGAAAGTAATCTAGTTCTTAGGGTTACTAGAACAAATATGTAATCTTCAAGGAGATTAGTAGAAACACAAGTAGCAAGGATCTCAGGATAACAAATATAGGTTGGGGAATAAACCACTAAAAATCTATGTACATTTACTATAAGTGTTTATTTTTTATAATAAAAGTATTTAAAATTTTATGTATGCACTACAAAGAAACCAAAATAAATAATCTAATTTTTTAAATTAAATTATCTATTTTATTCTATATAAACATATTTATGTGTATCTATATAGAATTAGGAAACTTAGTTCAAACTTATTTCATTGAATTCTCATATGGATAATTGAAACATGCCACTATTTTATTAATTGACAAAATTAGGAGAATATTAAATATTGTAGTGTAATTCTATTCAAACATCCTCAAGTCCTTCACTTCTAACTCCATGTCTATATGACTGCAAATAAGTTATAGAATTAAAGATTTTCAATATGAAGCTTAAACTTAAATATTACTATAAATAAGTGTTGGTTTGCACTTAAATAATTTTGGAGCCATGAATTTAGAATTGTGCACTAATATTGAAATATTAGTGCTTGATTGCATAGAATCATGAATAACTTAAGTATTAAGGTATTTGGGCTACAAGAGTTTTAAAATTAATGGAGCCAAGCTTATGCCTAAAAATTAGTTTTATTATCCTTGAATAATAAAATCTAGAGGAGATATGTATGCAGAGTGCATCTTTGATATAAATTATGTCTCTATCCTATTGATCAATTCAATCATCTTGTGGAAATTATTCACATTCTATCACATGATTACCCATCATAATAAATTAAAACTAATTCCCTCCCCCTAGTTATCTTGTGACTTTATTAGATCTAGCATTTTTCATAATAGAAAGAATACTTATGAAATACACTATACTCATGTCATCATCTTTTATAATCAAACATTGAGATTGTAGGTTGAGATTAATAAAACTTGAAACAAATATCGATGTATAAAAATCATAATAGAAGACAATCACCCATGTTATCATCCAAGATGATTAGGAATTCAAACAACATAACAACAAATATCATGATGTAGATGGTCAAATGGAATAATTTGTACTCATTTTACTATCCCTTTTTTTATCTGGCTTTATGATAAAATATTGAGAGGAATATAATTATAAGTTTATATAATTATACAAAGGGAACTATGTAAGCCATTACTAGCTGATCAACATTAAGGTTATCAAGTATATGGCCGTAAGGATTAAAGTAACACAATCTAAAAGTCAAAATCATAATAAAAAGAGTGTGATGTAAAGATGACACTAGACTCATCTTATCATTCAAGTTTGTCAAATATTCATATTTCAAGCTGAGTAATTTAACATGTAACTTAGTACTATGATGGGAAATTTTCATGAAAGATATTTTATATATTTTAGTATTCTTCAAATTTTTAATATATTTTTATTTGAGATGTAGAGCAATTAAAGTTATATGTCACTACCATGATGGAAATCACTTGAGAGAAGATATTGCATTAATGTTCTCATCCAAGAGCATCAAGTACTAAGATTTCAGGCTCAATGTAATTAACTTACAAATTAATATTCTAACATAAAAAACATGATGGAAGACATTACAATTAACTTATCATTGATGGTTAACTCATTCTTTTATTTAATATTTTTAGATATACAACTTATATAAGACAATATCATAACAAAAAAAGAGTGTGAGAAAAAATGCTTTACCAATAATGTCATTCAAGATTATTGTGCTAGCAATTAGAGCATAAAATAATAAAACTTGGAGCCAGCATCATGATGTAAAAAGTATAAAACAAGATAATATACTCATAGTAGCATCAAATCTCATTATTGTTGCATACTTTATGTTTAAGGTTACAAAAGTGATTGATGAATATTATTGAAAGTGCTATTGTGATAAAAGGTAACAAAATCATGCTAAATCAAATGCTATGAGGTTTTAATATTTGAAGAAAGATACATCATAAGTTCATATAAGCTTCTAATCCATGTGGTAAGGAAACTCCACAATTCAATGTAAATTTACTTATGATTAGTCCTATATGGATTCCTCCTAGTAGTTTAGCTTCGCAAGTATAAATAGATTATGCTAACTTAAGAGCTTATCCAAGCATATTTTAGGAATTAGGTATCGAAAAAAATTGACATACTTTTTTAAAATAATTATTTAACCAAAGAAATTTACCAACCTACGAGATTTTTCAATAAGTATTTATCAAATGAGACAATATACAAGATAATAATGAAAACCAAGTCAACTAACCTTTTTCATCATTGCTTGCTCATGAAACTTAGAGTTGGAAACACTTTTGTCAACTAGAGTTTTTATAATGATAAAACATTTCTTATATAACACATAATTCATCAATAAGAGTCTAATTCTCCAATGTGAAACACAATTTGTAGGCAATTTCTGATGGCATGCCCTCAACTACACAAGATGAGGGAAGTCAAAATGTTGCACGTGTAGAATTTTTTGATGCCTTGGGTTTTGATATTACAAGTGAAAAAATATTAATTAAATATTGAGTCATTTATATATGTCACAAATTTACAGAAAATATTTAATGTGTATAATGTGACATCATATGAGTTACATTTATTGATTTCATAATACTATGACTAACAATCGAATCCAAGGTGTCAATCATTGAAATCCAAAGATTCTTCATGATAGGAACACCTTATCCTTGATCAAATATATATCAATAAATCATTATTCGAGAAAAAGATATATATATATATATATATAGTTAAATTGGTACTGGAAACTCTTGATCATGACATTATTTCTATTTATATATTTAAAATAACCTTAAAATGCATCAACTAGTCTTCCTAAATGGACTTAAAAAATTTACTATATTCTCTTGTGGATAACTAATCAAAATAGTTTGACACAAATGAGTCTCAAATTCAACATCTAAGTAGTGGCACATCATCAAAATTACATAGATCAAAAGTCAGCATAAATGTGATTATTTATATCAGTCAAATAATAAGGTTCACTTCAAATTTCAAATCAAATAGACAAGGGAATAGAAAGATTTAAATTGCAAAAGGGTCAAAGGTTGTTACAGTGCATTCTACAAAATGGTAAGGTTTTGAACAAGTTTTCTAAATATTTGAGATATTGGTAAAATGAGAAATCATTAAAGAGAAGATTGCTTATAAATAAAGAGAGGCTTGAGAAATGTAATAGAACTTTTTACATGAATATCCAAGTAAGAAATTTGTTCTCGCTTTGACATATTGAATGACATCCAACTTGAAGGAAAATGCTTTCTATCATGCTCTAAGATAATTGGGTGGTGACATGAAAGATTGTTGGGTGAAACCAAAAGTACTTATAGCTTGTTTTGCTACTAAAAGGGTGGAGTCTCTATGGAAAAACTTGAGTGGTTGGGTTATAGAGCCTGTGTACATCAAAGATTAGTAGCATCATGTAGTGTTTATTTTTCTATTTACATCTATCACAAGATTAAACCTTTTTAGAATGATGTTAAAACTTATAATAATATCATTAAACAAGGGATTCATCTAATATGAATTTCTTGATTTTAGGATCCAATTTTCTTTTTTCAAGTCTTGAAGTTAAGGAAAGCTCTCAACATTCTTAAAGAAATCCTAAGTGACCATTTCAGATGATTCTTAATTGATAATTGGCTTAATTACAATAGCTTTGGCATTACTATTTGTATTAAATCAGTTTCTAATAAAAAAATTATAATTATAATATATAATATATATTATTTTTTTGATAAAAAAGGAAGACCTATGTCAAGGATTTCTCTTATTATAAAATCTGATTCTAAAGTGAGTATAATAGGTGCTGTTGTATTTATCCTCAGGCTAAGAAAGAAGTAACTATTGATAGATTATTAGCTATAAGTATGTCAATCAATGGTTGATGTTTGATGTAGTTGGTTGGGGATGCAAAATAACTTTAATAGAACATAACTATTAGCATTGTTGTAATGAAATGCTAAGAAAAACTTTTCAAAAAGTTTATCAACAACTTTGAAAAAAAAAATTGAAAACAAATTCTAAGCAAACGCTCAAAGGAAAAATAAATTTTACCATTTGAAGATCATTTCTTTCCTAGAAATCAAAGCCAAAGCCAAAATCATTCATAAGGTCTATTTTAGGGCAACTAATAGAAGATCCATCTCCCTTCACTAGTAGTCATAAAATGCATTTTCCATCTTAGATTGAACAACATGTTCAAGTAGCAGCATATAATATGCACCTCAAGTTTTCCATCTATTTTGCTTCAAAGAAAATTTTATTGGAAATTTATTTTAACTTAATTGTGATTTATTTCTAGTCTACTAAAAAATTCAAAAATCTAGCCTAGAAAAATTTATTTTTTTACTAATCATGTGTCCTAGCAACTTTAGTGGGAACTATTACCCAAATCTGAATTTGATTTGAACTAGAATTTATAACTGTCAAAAGATAAATTTTCTATTTAGACAATTAAATCCATTAGCCTAAAGTTTAAAAACTCGCAAAGATGATCACAATTTATCAAATATTTTTAGTGTACTATATGTCTCTTTGAAGGCCAAACCACTCCAAAGTTGCTCCTGAATTCCATTTATGCCTCCAAACCTCACATATAAATGACAACAGGTCATCTTATCATCCAACATTTATGCTTACATCTAACCAATGTTTATATTATATTTAATGAAAATCAAAAATTATGTTAACATAATTTTGTCAATGTAACACTCACTGATCCTGCTCACAAAAAAAGATATTATTCATTACAACCTGACTGAATTGTCATTATAAGGTTCTTCATTACGAAAGATAAACAGGGTAAATACATATCAATGGCAAAGGATTCAATATGCTACACAATAATATAGAGATACCAAAAAAAAAAATGTTCAGAAAGAACAAATAGGTTCATATAATTCTTAACATCTCAAATATTCTCATGCTTCCTTCCTTAGCCCTTCATCACTTAGTATTGCTTCACCCCTTCCTATAAACAACACTTAGCTAACTTTTTGAAAACATGAACAAAGCTTTGAATTTTTTTGAATAATATATTGATATACATTTATTTTCAATGATGTTAAATGTCCCTCATTTGATGTCCAGAAAAGGTGGGAAGAAAATATGAGCAATTAAATAAAATTTAATTTTTATTATTCTCCTAATATTTTTTTATAAAATATGAACTTCCTCTATTTTCAAGCTAAGAAAAATATGATCTGGTCAAAAAATTCACATTAGGCTCTAATACATATAGGAGCTTCATAATGTCACATGATTGAGCACATGGTCTAATCAACTTTGACACTTATTCTTAGGAACATATGGAAACATCACTATTTCATTCTGAAGCATGTTAGTCTTACTTGTCTTCATATGTTTACCATACAAAGGGGAAGCTTGCTAATTTTACATCAATCTCATTTCAAAAACAACAAAAAAGGATACAAAATCAAAGTGTTCATTTCATATCATTATATTAAACTTAGATGAAATCAAAAATAATGATAAATATGTGTACTGCCTTAATTAGTAAGTCTAATTCAAATTAAAGGTTAAATAACTTTTTTTATCACTTATGCTTTGAGGAAAATGATTGAAAGGAAAATAAATTCCTAATTCTGAGATAGTCTACAGGGACCTAAAATGATAAGGTAAAGATGAGAGAGTTGTATAAATCCTATTCTTTATGTGGACCTCAAACTACTAAAATATTTTTTTGATGGTTTTTGGCGATATGTCAATTAGCACATAAAAATAATGGGTGCAGTTGGATAATTTCTATACTCATGAATCTACCGTGGCATGTGAGAACAGAAAGATAATCTATAGTCTAGATATGCAAGCTTACACAATGATATTCATTAGTTTAACTCTTCTAAAGTTACAAGTCATCTAAAACCAGATAATGCCCATTAATGTAACATGAGCTACCACCTTATTATCCAACAATCAGACTTTAGGAAAAATTGAATGAAAGGCAAAATAAATTTTCTTAGATTATTTGAGCAAGTTGACAATCAAAGATATGATAAACATATATTTCATTTGTGTATAGCAACTAGTGATCCACCTATATCTATCTTAATCAGAAGCAAAAGCAGTGATCTATATACATATTAAAAATGACAACTTGTTGATATTTGATTTAACATCATTTGATGTTGATAAGATAAATAAGTAAAATGCTCATTTCACATCATCGTATCATTATAGTTTTATTATTTTTAGACAATCAATTTGAATACTTACTCTTTAAAGAAACCCAACAAATTGCTCATTTACTTATCTCTGAAAAATGGAGTTGACTCACCTAAGACAATAGATTAAAAGATAAAACAATATTGAAATATGAGAAGTGTTTGCAAGTAACCAATGCATCAGCTCAAAAAGTAAATTTTTATTGTTGCTAGGTGATTACATAAAAGATAGAAGTTTGTCATTCAATTGTAGGATTCTTTTAAAGATATCATTAAAAGAACTTGACATCCCAATAATGTGAAACCTTCCTTCATGTCTGAGCCCATATTTTCATGCTCTAGAGATGTACTCTATCTTCAATATATAAGATTGAATTCATTTAAAGTAATATTTCCTCGTAGTTAATAACTATCAATTAATGTCCCTACACACAAACTTACTCTATAGTCATGAATTAATAATACTTGAGAGATAACACAGTGTCTAGCGGTGAGATGTTTAGTTTTATAAAAAAGATAGGTAAGATAACATCATTTTGTTTTTCATTTGTACCCTAGATAGTAGATGGACCTATTGAGGTGCATTAAAAGAGTAAACTAGATAAAAATACCCTAAAAATTATATACTATTTTGTCGAAGAAAGGTCACTCATCTACTTTTTCGTAATATAAATTAAACTTGATCAAAACCTTAACTAAAAAAAAAAACCAAACCATCCCTTTCTCTTCTGCTTTCTTATCATGCCTTACGTATGTAGCCCATTTGAAGCCCAACTCAAGTGGACATGCGGCCCAAGAAGTTTGAAGATATAAGTTGGCCCAATTCGACCTCAAATTGTCCCAATAATAAATAGGCACAATAAAAACGCCTCTCTCTCTCTTTCAGTCATTTCAAATTTATTTTAATGGGCCGAAATTTAACTTTTAGGCACCCAACCGAACCCCCCCTATCTTTAGAAATATTCTAACTAATTGTCAATTCATTTAAAGTCACCCTTTGGAGCCCAATAGGAACTATAACTCAATTCTATGTATTTTCAGCCTCTTATGATTTTTTTTCTTTACTAGTGGATGCCAGTGATCATGTGGATCAAGAACTCAAGATCAAACCTTTATGAACTCAAAAGTCAAAGTTTCTTGATTGTAGATTTAGGGTAAAGAATCTTCAGCAAAATCATGTTTCTGGTTGATTCAAAGACATGATTTCAACTATAACTAACACATGCATTAGAACTACATCAAATCTTAATTTCATCAATTTTCGGTGTGGTCCAATTAGAAATAACAGAGTTCACTGTTTACTTAGGGCCGACAATAATGTGACAGAAGAAAGTGCACTACAAAATTGAAGCCAACTAATCAATGGATGCGTATGAATCCCCTCATCTAGTAGTTTTCTAATTATAGGTACTGATGGGTAGAGTGAATTCAAAAGCCCATATTGCCCTATCTTTCACAAACTGGGTATCTAAAGATCTATGCATGTATTCACAAAAACAATTGAGTATATCCACCAGTTTCTCAACCCAAGAACTTGCTTATTTTATTTTTACGTAATGAGGCGTTATGCCGGCACTTATAGTCCAGAAAATTATCGATTAAACCTACCATATACTGCTTACTCATCATACACAGCTCGAAACACTCCTCTCATAAACAATAGAAGCCGAACCCCCCACATCGAATCCCTCATATCACATAGATTAGCTACTACGAATGAGATGCCTAAATTCCCGGAAGAGCTTAGCAGAGCTCGCTCACTTCCTAACGCCGGCACTTACTGGCCTCACAGCTGTGCAAGGCGGCGGATGTCGACGGGGTGCACATCCGTAGGCGACCCGGCGCTGTAAGATCTCCGGCCGAAGACCTCGTTGCCCGCCTCCGAGGGGTGGAAGGCGTCCCAGAAGAGGTACTTCTTCCGGTCGCCGCATGGCGTCTGGAACGGGAGGCACGTTATCTGCCCGTTGTTCCGACCGACCCCGCAGCACCCCGCGTTCGTCACGTCGAATCCTGCAAAAAACCAGACACAGATCAGATTCTGCGAAAAGATCACGTCCGTACGCTTTAATCTCGGTTTTCTCTCATAACGAAGAAGAAGATGATGATGATAATGATTTATCACCGTAAGCGGCGGGATTCGCCAGGACGTCGCGGAACATGCCGTAGGAGTCGATGTAGGTGAACTTGGCGCCGTCGAGGTTGGCGTTGAAGCCGTCAACCATGGATATCAGCTTCCTGTTGAAGATCTCGATGGCGCTGTTGATCCTGTCCACGCAGGTGACGCCATTGGAGCTTAGCTGGGCGAGCTGGTTGGGGGTGCACCCGATCTGTCCCACTCCTATCACCGCCACCTTCCTCGCCCCGTAGTTGTAGAGGGTCTGCGGTCAGCACCGAGGGGATCAGATCCGTACCAAACCGAAAGTCAATGGTAGGACTCTCGTGAAGTTTCACCAACCCTTAGCTGGTCCGTGTAGTCGTCAACGAGTACGTCGGCGTATTCCTCGGGACTGTACCGGCGGCTGGTGGAGTAAATCGCCGGCATGAAGTAGTTGTTCAGGTAGTCGTTGCTGCCCATACCGACGGTGTAGATGCACTTGCTCAGGTAATCGGCGGCGGAATTCTCGTCTCCCAGGAGGTTGACCACCTGGGAGACAGTTGACTGATAGTTCTGCAACTGCCCAGTGAAGCTTATGCGGGCCCCCTACAAGAACTGTCGATCAGATGAAGTAGATGGTGAGAGATGAGCCGAAGATTTCTCCGGCGGCGAGAGGGGAGTAGATGAAGAGGGCTTACCAGCTGCTGGCCGGTCTCCTCCCGGATGCCGGCAGCGGCGGAAGCGAAGTTCACGCCGGTGAGAATGGCGTCTCCTCTCGTGGTCGCAAACGGTGGGATGTAACTGTCGAACCCCAAGAGTTCAGCTGAGAGTTCCACAAGTAGTGTTAGATGCTGTGTCTCTCTCTCTCTCTCTCTCTCTCTCTCTCTCTCTCTCTCTCTCTCTCTCTCTCTCCCATCAATCTTTACCTCTCTCCGTCACGACGTAACAATACAAGTACGCTGAGGAATCACACACCTCGTTAAGATCCTGATAGGAGAGAGGAAGGGAGGAGGGACGAGTGAGACAGTGAGAGAGAGGAGGGTTCACCTACGACATCGGTGGTGGTCTTGCCGTTGGAGAACCTGCCGGTGGGTCCGTCGGGGAAGTCGATGCCGTAGGGGGCGTAGTTGGCGCGGGCCAAGGAGGCGATGCCGTTGTTGTTGCCATTATCGACCAGCGAGTCCCCGAAGATGAAGTAGCATGGCACCTGCGGCTCCCCTCTCCCCGTCATCGCCACCGCGCTCCACACCGCCACCGCCACCGCCGCCGCAACGGTCCAACGCAGCGCCGCCCACTTCCCCCCCATCCCCCTCCCCGATGACCCAAGACCCAGAGAACGAGGAATAATGTGAGGAAGGAATGGACGACGACCCAGTGCAGCTTCCAAATGTGGAGACTTATAGACGAGTTTCCCGGTCACACTCTTTACAGCATCTCTGAAGGTTTCACGAGGTCTAAAGATGGTGGTCGAAGGAGAGAGAGACTACGGGCCCACCCTGAGCCCATTCGCCGGAGCACGGCGGCGGGGGAGCATTTACTTGAGTTGTTGGGTGGGCGGCCGGCGGCAGGTGGGCGAGGCATGAATGCCGTCGGCGCCGGAAAGAGAGCAGCAGGGCATGGAAGTTCCGATTGCCCGCACTGAGAGAGACGACTACCACAGAGTAGAGAGAGAGTAACGCGCTTCCTCTGGATCGACGACAAGTAACGTGCACTGTCATATCGGCCCTGCAAGTCATGTCAGAGGCTGTAAAAACCAACCAGTACAGCGAATATTTACAGAGAGAGAGAGAGAGAGAGAGAGAGAGGAGAGAGAGAGAGAGAGAGCTGCTCCGTTGACAACGTGGGATGTTCACAAAGGTCGGTCTCTGCAGGACAGTTGGGGAGTTCGAGCTTGACATTAAGAAAGAGCCGATTCCAATTTATTTGCTCGCCGCCATGGTCTGGATAAAAGCCCGGAAAATTGACTCCCACTGGACTCTTGTGAAGCTCGGTTCCGCCCTTCTTAGAACCAACTCAACGCAATCCAAAAGAAGGGGGAGAGAGAGAGAGAGAGAAGATGTTAACTTTACGTTTCTGGGCACGATCCAGACATGGAATTGGCCACCTATTTTCTCTTTCTATGTCTACTTCTGAAGACAATTCGGAAAACAAGGGCTAGCCCAGGTACCCAGCTGGCCGGTCAAACCCCAAAGAACACCTCAAGAAGTTCAAACCGAGATAGGTCCACCAAACATGTACATTCATCCACATATCGCACAAAAAATATATATTTGAAAAATGATTTTTACCCTCAAATTATGCTTAATATATGCACCAACGTCATTAAAACATTTTAATTATTGACCTTTTATGACGGTTCAGAGAACGAATTCGACTGTTTTGGTCTCATGGGTTAGTCAGCGAGTTATCTTCCTTCCAGTGAAGAATTCGACACATTGGCTAGTGGATAGAAAATATATACATAAATAGTAATCAACTACAAACAAACGCCCAAAATTGAGAACCCCGATGACAAATTTCTAAGATAAATAATGGGGATTGAAAAGGGAATCTAAGTTGACCAGGAAGCATGCTTCCCAAGCTCTCTCAGCTGCCGCATTTCACCTCTATCCGCAGCAAGAAATCTACATGAATCCATGGGCTTGCTCGTCTATTTCTTTCCGGAAAAAGTCAACCCTCGATGTAACATAGAACAAGAACATAAGCCGCCAGCCGGAAATCCAGGGGTCAAACAAGGATAACGGTGACCCATTTCTGCTCACAAGTCCATCACAGAAGCTCCTACGACAGAAATTGCCTGGCAACGAAGATCCTCCCCAAGGAACCATAGAAAACCAGAGGAAGACGGGAGGAGCAGGTTGATGGGATGACCGTCTTTTTTGGTCGCGAAGGTCGGAAGAATATGGAAAGAAACCAGAGTATGCATGGCCTATCAGAAGTGATCCTAGAGTATTTGAATGCATCTAATTTCAGGTAACAGTGGCTAGCAAAGTAGAAAACAGGGCAAAGAAGACCTCAAAGCAGAAGATATGGCCAACGACATACCTTTCCTTTCTGACCACATCTTGTTCTCAGGGGTTGCGATGAACACCCGGAATGCAGACACTGCGCCGTCTACTCACTGCTGCCTCGAATTTGATCGGTACTAATCAGCTTCGCGTCAGAGATCGTAGTCACTATCAGGGGGCACGGAGGAACCCGTGGAGGACGAGAAGAAGAGATCCCTAGCGATGAGGATCAAGCCTTCGAGGTCCTGGGCCCCCACCCGGAGACAGTCCCGCACCAGATCCCCATCCGCCACCTCCTTCTGTAACAACAGCACCGTCTCTCGCAGGGCCCCCTGCGGCAGCGACAACATCAGCAGCAGCAGCTGTTAGTCCTCCAGAAAAACCTAGGGTTTCTGAACCACACGTATCAATTAGGTTTCCGAGGAGAACAAAGGGTTACCGATCTCCAGAAGGCCTGGGAGAGGCGGCGGAATATCGTGCCGGCGGCAGAGACCATCTTGGGGTAGTTCCTGGCCGCCCACTGAGCTCTCTCGGCGTCCGATCGAAGCGGCCCCAATTCCTGCAATGACGAGACCAGCTCTCCCGCCGCGCGGTAAATCTCCGCCGTCGCCTCGACGCCGCCGATGCCGCCACCCTCGCGCCAGGCGTAGTTCCGGAGGTAGTCCCAGCACAGTGACCACAGCCCCCCCTCGGCGCCGCCACCGCCACCGCCAAGCAGCTCCAGCCTGTGCGCTATAGCGCGGGCACGGGCGGCGCCGGTGTGGTCGCCCCTCTCGGTCCGCAGGTTGGCCACGCGCTGCAGGAGAGAATGGGAGAGGGAGACCACCGTTCGCCACCGCCCCAACGCTCCCAACCATGGCGCCGCCGCCACCGCCGGAGGCGGGGGAGGGAGGAGGAAGAGGAGGAACGCGAGGAGGACCCCGGGCCCCCGATGACAACACGCCATCTCGACGAGGTAGGCCTCCGACCGCGTTTGCCCTCAAATTCTGCACTTTTCCCTCATTCACCAATTACTAAACGACATTTTTCTTTTTTATTCACTTTAAAAATACTAATTCTATTTATTTATGTGCTTATTTATTTTCTATTGTGATCATTTTTATCAAAATTTATAACCGTGAAAATAAGATTATTCAAAATTATCACAAAATAAAATAAATAAACACATGAACTGATCAGTAATTTTATTTATGAGTTTATTTGCTTCTGTGAGTGATCAGTTTTATCAAAAATTATTACCGTGAAAGTTCTTCGACCTGAAATGCTGTAGTTTGTGAGCAAAATAACCCCGAAGTAAATGTTTTGGGTGAGATATTATTGCCTAGTATATTTGTTTTAGTTTATAACCTCAGGAAAATTACGTGGCATAAAAAATATCATGTATAATCAATGTATTTTTATAATTACTGGAGTATATAACCTCAGTAAAATTACGTGAAATAAAAAATATCATGTGCAATCAATTTATTTATTTTTAATCAATGTAGTTTATAACCTCAGGAAAATTACGTGAAATAAAAAATATCACGATACTCAATGTATTTTATAACCTCAAGAAAATTATGTGACATAAAAAATATCATGTATAATGACTGTATTTTTTATAACCTCAGGAAAATTACGTGGCATAAAAATAAAATCTATCTTTTAATCAATATATTTTTTATAATCAATGTAGTCTATAACATCTTGAAATTATGTGAAATAAGAAATATCTCGTATAATTTAATTTTTTTTTCACTCCTGATAATTAAAGTATGAAGCGTTTGCATTGAACATTGACTATTTGAGGGGAGTTTCGTGTTGAATTTCACACGTGAAATTTAATTTTTATCTCGTTAATTTATAAGCATGTGTAATGAAATATTTCATAATAATTTAAATCTATCTGATTAAAATTAGGGTGTGGGAGCATGGATCTTTGCTCTTTCTTTCCAATTTTTAAATATTTTATCGAGCTTAAAATTAAATAATTTTAATTTTTCAAAGTAAATGTGTGTATTTATGACGCCATGGATGCGTCATAAAACTGGGAGGATTTTATCTCAGGGGAGAGTGGAAAAGCAACTTTTATATTTGGTCGGTCTTCTTGCTGATTCAAAGAAATGTGGGGGACTGAAGTGAGAAAGAGTAGGCCGATATTCTGTCAGAAGTTCACAGGTGGAAGAAGCGTCGCGAAGGTCAGCGGGGCAGGCTACATGACAACTCGCCACGTACAAGAATGGATCAACGCGTGGCTCCTCCTTCTTCTTCCCCATGCCAGTGAAACAGCAGGCCAGCAAGGGAGGAAACGAGGAGAGATGGAGCCCAAAGCGTCACAGCTGAGCTCGACGGTGGCGGCGGTGGCGGTGGCGGTGACGGTGGCGGCGGCGATGATGGGCTCTTCCGACGCCCACGAGTTCTACGTCGGGGGGAGGGACGGGTGGGTGGAGAACCCTTCGGAGAGCTTCGACCAGTGGGCGGGGAGGAACAGGTTCCAGGTCAACGACAGCCTCGGTAAGCCGCATAACCTCACCGGAGGAGTCCTTCTCTTTCTGCCCTCCTCCGTGTTCTTCTCCGGCGGCACCGCTATTGACGGCGACGGCGGTTGAACAGTGTTCCGATACGAGATGGAGGACTCGGTGCTGGTGGTGACGGAGGCCGACTACCGGGCCTGCAACACATCCAACCCATTATGGAAACTCCACGGCGGCCACTCGGTGTTCCGGCTTACCAGGTCGGGGCCCTTCTTCTTCATCAGCGGCGCCGCCGGGCGGTGCGAGAGGGGCCAGAAGTTGGTCGTTGTGGTGCTCTCTGTGCGCGGGCCGAGACGGGGTGCAGCGGCGCCGCCGCCGCTGGCCCCAGCGCCACCGCCGTTGGGCTTCGCTCCTTACGGTGCTCCGCCGCCGTCGATGTTGCAGCCTCCGACTGCTCCGCCGGCGTTCACCGCCGCCGGAGGCCCAGCGGAGGGGGAGCCACCGTCCCCGGTTTCCGGGTGCTCCGCCGGAGCTACTCTCAGCATGGCGGCGGTGGCCATGTTCGGTGGCGTAGCCGCCTTCCTGCTGTAGAATTGTCCATTCAGGAGGATGGACACGGATGTCTCAATCTCTCGCCATTTCTCCAGTACAGAATAATCTCCCTAAATATTCGGCCATTTTTTGGCGTTATTGTGAGATTATTAGAAGAATAAAATGATTTTCCTATAGAATAACGGGCCAAGTCTCTGCACCATTTCAACGAAATGCCAGTAAAGTAGCCCCAGTTCCCTCAATAATTCACAAAAATCTTCACAACTAGAACGAAGAAAGAGATGATCGCTTGTGAAGTAGATCAAAAGAGCCACCATCTTCGCCTGGGTTTTCTCTGGATCATGAGAAATCCATGTCATCCAAAGGCCTTTCAAGTATGATAAAATAAAAGAATAATACGAAGAGAGAGAGTTAGATCTGGGAAGAGAGAGAGAGAGAGACCTTGTTTTCAACAGTGTTGGATTGGATGATGACAGACTGGGGAAGAACATCATCCATGCTCTGGATGTAAGGCCGCATCTTCTCCTCCAGCAGATCATTCAGCTGGAATTAAATAAATGCCCAGAAATCAAGTCATCAACAATAGATGGAAATCTTAGTCGTATTATTATTGTCATCATAGAACGAGTATGAGCTTCAGATGTCGCATACCTTATCTTGACGCCATTTTGCCTCCCACTGGGCATCTAAGATCTTGTCGGCCATTTCTCTCTGGGCGCTCAGAAGACTCGTCATTTCTAGTAGCTTTTTCGGGTCTTCCAGCTCCTCTCTAGTCCACGAAGATGCATTGATCGGAAGGTCGAGCTCCTGGGGAATGATTCGCCATTTACATAGTATCAGAAGGCGGCTATTCTTTCCAATAGTAGAACTTTATATTGGGCGTGTCAACAAGATATGTTTGAGAAATGGATAAGAAGAAAGTCAACGAAAGGCTTTTGAGTTCTTACACCCCAGTTCTGAGGCCGCGGTGGGACGTCTAGCCTCATAACCTCTGCCTCCAATGCTTTCTTGGCCTTGTAATGCGGCACGTTTCTAATAATAGCTGGATCATCCCTTGCACGAGCTGGATCTATAGAGGTGAGGACCTGTGACAATGCCACATATTCCAGACAAGTTTGGCGCATATTCCAGACAAATGACATGGATCAGTTTCGCACACAGATTAATAACTTGCCAAGAATTGAAGGAAAAAAAAGAATATGATATACTACTTGATGAAGTGATAGTCAGATTTCTGACTCACCATACCAGATCTAGAGAGAGAGAGAGAGAGAGAGAGAGAGAGAGAGAGAGAGTAATTCATGCAGTAATTCACAACTTAAAGAGCAGTACTACAAATTATACAACTCAGTATATCTGTTCTATAGGAAGAGAGCTTTCTTCACTTGATAGATCAATAATGAAAGGGCAGCAACATATCTCCCAAAGTTACCACTGTAAGATCAAAATAATGTTGACTAAACAAAGAGGGCAATCCCTCAGATTACTTCTATGCCTTATCTTACTGTACATGCGCAGGCAGTCAAGCAGGTATCCACACGTGCATGCACACACAATGACTATAAAACAGAGGTATCCCAAGCATATAGTGGAACCTTGAGAATAAAAGCATGCCCAAAAAGAAAAAATTCTCTCACAGATTTTATATGCACGAGCTTCAAGCAAACTTTGCAAGCGTAAATAATTGAGAAACTCACTTATTGGTTACAATTGAACATTTATAAAATATCTGCAATCATTAATCCTGCCTACATGAATGGTTTCTGGAACACCTTTGAAATAAAAAATTCATTTTCCCAAATAATGAACATAAAATTATGAGAGAAAACAAGGCAAGTCTGATAATGATATCAGTATATAAAAATGAAAATGCAAATATTCAGGCAAAATGATGGCTAGGAGATAATTATATAAATATGAAAGAGAAAAATATTCATCGGTGGGAATCTAGTTATTCGAGAAAAATTGATCTACAATCTGTACACAGGATACCATTGCTAATTCCGGCACCATGATGAGATATGGCTAGGCAATCAGAAATTCTATTGGCAGAATTATATAAGCTTAGACATGAAAGTGCAAATATCCATTAGTGGAGATCTAGGTATTATGAGAAAAAATTGACAAACAATATGTGCACAGTTTACCGTATCAAATGAAATTCCCACGAGAAAGCTAAATTTAAAGGCCAGCACCGTGATAGGATATGATTACTAAATAGCACGATGATATATCTTGATGTGTTTATGTTGCTGAAAAAATGATACCACGAAATTCTCAACGCCCAGAGGAAATTAAATCAGCTCCGTTTTAATTCATGTCCAGACGTGTGTGGATCATATAGAACTGCTAATGACAGAAGAGTAACAGTATGTACACACAGCATGACCTGTGATAGCTAAAATCTCTGACCAACCAATTGCTCTCTCACCAGCAAAAAATTTGGAAAAAGAAAGCATGAGAAAGACTCATGATAAAATTCAGATACTCACACTCTGTAAGTGCTCCCAACCAGGTTTTCGCTGAGAAACTACATCCCGAAGTCGGTCATAACGCATTGATTCCTAGCAACAGAAGAAAGCCAATGTAAAAGAAACCTCAATGCTTCTATACTAACATAAAGAATGGGAACTAAACAGAACATCCATGCCAAACATTACAACAAACACTGCCAAAACTCATTTTCATACACATTTTCTGATCTGTTCTAACGATGCTTTTTCTATGAAACTGATGCGCCAACAAGTTTCTAAGGTGATATAACTATGCCATTAAGAAGATCAACGCATAAGTTTTAAATCAAGTTTTTCCGAACATAATGTCAGTGGAAGACCATAATAGGATCAACGTGCCCACATCAATTCGCCAGAGATGAATGCATATGAGGAAAAAAATGTCCTTTTCTGGATAAATCGTAATATTGATCACTCCTACTCTACTGCTGTACAGGTTGTGGCATGCCCATGCAATAAACCAGCAGAACGGAAACCTGATTCTGGACATCGAGATGCCACCAAATGAAAATAAGGCTGTATGAAGCCAGAAAATTGGGTCGCTGTCATTTGATAAATTCCAAGCCGCCCAATCATTCTCATAGTTGCAAGATTGGCCAATTCGATCAGAATTGACACGAGTTAGTTCAAAAACCAAGAGAATAGTTTTGTATTGCAATGATTTTTCAGAAACAGGTGGGATTAGACAAGATCGCCAGTAAACCACATCAGAATTGACTGCTTCCACCTGACTTAATTTTATTGCCAAAAAAAATATTCACCAGACTTGGGTTCTACTGAGCCGAATTCCCCAATCAGAGGGACATCAGAATCAATAATATTCGACTAAAGCATCCAAATAAATCCTAAATCTCGTTTTCATTTAAGTTGTCACCGGAAGACTTCTCAGGACAGTAAAGATTTTGATAAATTTTAGCAAACCAGTTGTTCAGATCATATGAAAGATCATTTCATCTTTCTGCCTCATCAATAGAAAGAAGCCAATTTAACAGGTAGATGAACCGACTTTGACCAAAGTTAGTCGGGAATGTATTCTATAACGACAGGCACCAAGCTGAACAGAAGCACATAAAGACACATGGAAGTTGATTAAAAACTTAAGTCCCCGTACCTTGTACGCCCACCAAATTTTCTGCTTAACTTCATCATCATAGTTAAATCCGCCCACAACCTGAGGCATTGTAAGCAACCAAAATGCTGCGATCTTTGGGTCTTTCATGCTGTTAAGAATATTCTGCAGAGAGAAAGGTAAAGTTGTCCACATCAACACGACTTGCCTTTTTTCAGCCTTAGAGAATCACTTTGGGGATGGTCTACCGACAATCAAGCATGAATTTTGTCTCACATAGTCAATAAGAGAGAAGAAAAGTTTTACAGAGATTAACCCTGTTAAGGAATATGACATCAGATATCTTATTTATGATGTGAATGACCCTATAGCATAGACATAAACACGACCATACATTTGAAGACATTCATAAAACCATCATCATTGAACAAGGGCTTCACTTGGCATTCAATTATCATGGTGTTATTTGAATGACGGGAAGATCACAAATATCGTATGGAAGAAAGAGAAACAGCTCTTTTCGGTTTCTGGCATTCACATGAAACAGATTTCTGAACGGCATAAAGAAAAAAGATGAATATAGAAAAAGATAACTAGCCCTATAACCCCAACAGAACCTGAAAGTAGGAATCTATAATCCACAGAGAATCACTGCTAAGAAAATGACAAAAACCAATAGCAACAAAGGGAAAAAAAAAATCAGCTCCCGGTAGGAATAGCAACACATCACTGAACCCTTCCGTGAAAACTGGAAAATGATAACAATAATCCACAAAAATGCATTTAAGGCATTGATGTTAAAAGTCCACTGATCCTTCAATAACTCGAAATCCACTGAACAAATAAGTACAAAACTTTAGATCGAACTTTATTAAAGTATGTTGAAACAGAAGATAGCAAATGCATGTAAAGATTGGGTAATACATCTTTGTGCTGAAAAGAACCACAAGAGACTCCTAGCAGACAATTACAAGAAAAGGAACTAGAACTTTTCAGATCCAAGTGGACGACGAAGTAAAAATATAAAAATATTCTCATAAGCCATAAACTGCATTGGGATGTGAGCAAGAAAACGAAATAGAGATTGCCGACACTGAAGAGAAATCATAAGCTAACCAGGATATAGTGTACTTTTTTTAATTACCTCGTATGGGTAGTCCATCTTCTTTAAGACATTATAGGCTTTCCATGGCGGCTCCATAATCTGAGAAAAATAAAAACAACTCGTATAAGCACTGCAAAAAATGCTGGAAGAGAATCTTGTCAAATTTCATGAAAAACAAATAAGAGGATTGCATCATAATCTTCTAGAATTGTGAAAATATATCCCTATGGTATGCTCAAGCATGTGCAGGACAAATTCGACTGTGTGCAGGTATGAATGCAAAAGATCTAGTTCACAGGAACATTAAAATAGTGCAGGTAAAACACCACTTAAAGCATCAGTATAATTCTGCACAACTAATAAAACAACTTTAAGAAAATCAAAGGTTCTGCGAACTGAAGACATTCAGTTGAAAACGGAGAAATGGATTAACTATGATTCCTCTCTGTCGGCCCTTTGACCATCTCAAGAAAGAAGACTGTTTCTGTAGATTGTACTTTTCCAAAACCTCCACCATCTCTCGATTGTATGGAAGACCCCCACTGAGCACATGTATCCTTTTGGCAGATAATTAGGTCAAAACAATAGCTTCAGTTATACCAAGAGATGTCCGTATCTTGTCCGGAATTAATAAGCAAAAATCAAGAACTTGTGTCATTTTCATTGCACTCACGTTACCAATTCCAACCAAACCAAAGAATACAGCGAGATATACTACAAGACAAAAGCAGAAAGAATTAGCAAGAATAAAGAGGCATGTAGATTATAATCTTAAAGTAGTGCCTAAAGATGAATCCGTTTCTCAGACATAGAACTCACGTCATCTGCAGAGATACGAACTTGCAATTGATGCTTGCATTTTGGACAACTCATTACACCCTGCAATTAGAGAATTGTGAACCTCAGAGACAAAATTCCAAATATCCTTACCTCAAGGATAAGTGAAATTTAAACAGCATAGAATTTAAGTTATCAGTGCATGAAAGACAGCTTGCCACATTAATTTCCAGTTAAATTTCTAAATATCAGGTGGACTGGTTAAACAAAAATGGTGGGAGAAATTTCCGCTTGCCATGTCCAAATCCAACACAAACTAGGACTATTTCTAGTAATAAGCAAGTAAAACACATAAAATTTTTAGAAATTACTTTACAGAGTTAAACATGTAATGGAAACTAGATCTATTCATGTCAGCGTCCTTTTAACTATAAATTGGTACTTCAGTTGGCCAATATATATGACGTAGATGTATTTATGTTGAACAAAAAACAGCACCACATATGAAAGTCTTAGTCAACTTGAGATATTGGACGGTGGAATATGAATATCTTATGCATTCTGGTACCCCTTTCAGCTGCATATAATACTTAAAGATTATGGTTATTTCACGGACATGATCCCATGCCCAACTGTCAACCCAATGTTAGTAGTAGCTAGCAGATTGGCCAAAAGCACAAATAAATACCAAAACTTCCATATACCTCCTTGTAAGACATCAATAAATGGAGGTTATATTCGATATCAAACTTTCTTCGTTTGCAATGTATGTGCAAAAGGTGATTTGACCTGAATGATAAAGTGGATGACTAATAGTATCCAATGATTATAAAATATTTGAGAACTGACTTAACATGTTAAATGTCTCTGAAGATTAAGAAACGAAATTTAATCACAGAAAGTAAAGCTGCGAAGACAGTAGTTAAAGAAACACATAAGCAATAAGCACTTACCGATCCATCACATTTTGGACAGTCTTTAGAAGGTAAAGGTAGAGAAGGATCAATAGCAGATGGAAGGTGCAGTAACTCAGCCCTGTTTTCAGCAATGGCTTCCGCAATGTGCTCAGCTGTTGGTTTCTGGCCACTATAAAATAGAAATCAGGGAAATCGGGAATCTTTAAAGACACATCCTACTTCAAAAAGTTTCCAAGACTTTAGAATTCAAAACAACGAACCAGGAGAATTCAAAATGTTGTACAAAAATCTATGATGAAATACACAAGAAATGCATATGACAACACTGTGGAATCACTCTCACCAGATAAATCTCAAGATGCGGACTTGAATTCCATCACTTGACAGGAATGAGATACTAAATTAAGTGAGTTTCTTGTCGAGATGTACTTAATAAATACTGTTTCTTATATGTCCACGTCTATGTCAGTATGTCTAGAACTTTCTAGGGGTCTGTTATAAATACTGGACTTCGCTCTCCTCGTAATAGTTTTTTTTCAATCAATAAAGATTTTCTTTCTCCAGGGGTGCTGAGGCATCTATCAGCGCACCAGATTAGGAGTCAGACCGACTACAGAGTTATGAGCCTAAGAGTTCATAGAAATGTTTCAACATGAATAAAAGTCAGATTTCTTGACTACCCCCAATCCAAAAAGAGGAAATAAATGCAATATACTGCCAAAGAAAAAAATAAATAGCGTGGTCCTCTTTTACAACCTAGCATTGTCTGTGAAACGAATGAGTAGAGAACAGATGTGGTCAAATGAAGCCTTTCAGAAAAGTTTTGAATCCATACTTTAAAATTTCTGTACCATAAACGCATCTGGATAAACAATAAATCAAGTAAACATTAATCTTCTGCCAGGAACACAAGTTTTGAATTCTAAAAGACACATCTACTGCTTCTACTGGTGCCATTTCATGGGGATTCAAGAAACAACTTCTTAGGAAATTTTCTTGAAAAAATTCAATTTTTGCAGCAATTTTATGTTGGAAAGCTGATGCCGCAATGATCATTTTTCCAACCAACATCACCCAAATAAAATAACACTTCTGATGTCCCATGATTTATATTAAATTATTCACCAAATTCATCCTTATCTCCCATTTCTCTATTTTCTGAAGGAAATAAAGTTCCTTTTTTTAATGAAAACTCAGCATACAAAAAAAAATCTGGATACATGAACCTACAGCAGATTTTGGTCCCTGGAAAATCCACCAAGAGACAAGGATACACAGACCTAACGCCATCTACAAAGCAACAGATGAAGTAGCACGATCTGAGAGGAGAAAAAACGATGCTAGCCTTTGATTCACTTCAGATAGTGGAGAATTTGTGAACCTGCTGCTAATCATAAAGCATCCTCCTATTCCTTACCCAAAAAAAGGGCCCTCGGAATGGCAGGGAAAAGCATCCTTCATCAGTCAGGGTGTAAATGAGTTGGGGAAGAAGACTGCAACCATGCCTAAAGGAAACACTTCCTATATCCTACTGACTGCCCAATGGACGCTATGGCTCTTCTAGCATAACACTATACTTGGTATCTACAAGTTTATCGTCTAATTGTTTCCATGTAGTTGTCAAAGGAATAGAAGAGGATCACAAAACTAGAAACTTGCTCCCATACTTCTCAAAAAACCAAATATATGTGGAACCGTTTCAAAATAGCGTGATAGACGACAAAAGAACAGGTTTCAGACGATGGTGAAATCTGTGTATAGTAAGATGTAAAAATTGCAGGAACAGTGTCTGGCAGAAAGTATATGTAATGAATGGAATCCTACTTTCTGGATTGCGGCATACAGAAATACAATAGAATCACAAATTTATTCAACAAGGGCAGAGATTTATTGGATATATTCGGAATAGAATTTTCATTAACGTTATAAAAATATATCGAAAATCAAGCACCACCTTTTTAAGCTGTAGCCTTTCACTCGATAATGGACTTTCCCTGAACCTTTGCACATAGAGCACCGTAATGCTTGCCAACCGTTGCAGGTCTGACAATTCCTGCATGCAGAAAAGACGATTCAAATATGGAATACCACTTAAAGTTGCATCTTTATATTTACAACTAAAGCATTAGTTCTGTGTGTGCAACGGCATGATTTGAGCTGGGTGAAAAATATATGCATTTTCACATAGATATGGAAATACAAAGACTGATAAATTTGACAGTGTGAAGGAAGTTTTATCAAGTTTTATCCCAGATGTAGAACTTAATAATCCTTACGTATTTTCTGTAAATTTATCAAGTCAAAATAAAGGATTAGAAAATTTTCTCGAAACAGATGATAAACCAACCGAAGATGTACGAGTACGTGGTGCACACAACGGCAGTGAACGATACAAAACGGCACAGATTACCTCTGGGAGAGGACCTTTTTCCCCAACTCCAATGCGATGTCATATGTGCCGATTGTAGCCACCGCCTAAAATCACCACACCAAAAAAAGAAGTTCCACAATAACTCCAACCAACAGACGGCAGGGCGTGGCGGCTGAGGAAGATAATTGAGGAGGAGCGGGGAGAGAGAGAGAGACGCTTACAAAGATGGCACCAAACGAGAGGTCGGAGACAAGCTTGGGGATGCCGAAGCCTCGCGGTGCGGAGCCGGCAATGTCGAAGGGGAGGGTGAACGGCGATAGAATCACCTTCAGAGGAAGTTCAAGCAGGTCGATGGCGACATGCCCGTACCGCGACTGCAAGACCTTGATCCTGACATCGACAAACTGCTTCACCTGCTGCACGAGCCGGTCCGTCCCCTTCGTCATCTTCTTCTCCCCTCCCCCCTGCCGCTCGAGCGGCAGAAGAAGAGGATAAGCAGAACCAGAGTGGAGAAGAGAGTAATGGCGGGGTGGGGGCGGTTTGGGGTTTTAACCTTGGAAAGAAAATCTCGTCGGGCACGTAGGCCGTCAGTGACCAATAGATTATGCCACGTATCCATCGAAAACAATTCCTAAAATATACCATTCGGTGGGGGTATTTCCGGTATTTTAATATTGCGTGCGAGGGATAACATGTAGGCCCAATGGGCCGGCCTCCCCAGACGAGCTACCCCTTGTTCGCACAGGTGGCGGACCTTCGTCCAATTTTTGCGGCCCGCACTCTCTCTCTCTCTCTCTCTCTCTCTCTCTCTCTCTATCCTCCTCTGTGGCACTGCGGCTTGTGAATAAAGAGGTTGGGCCCGGGCTTCATAAGTCGAAGGCCCAAAGCCTATTTTCTACAATTTTCTCAAAAAGTCCATATCGAGTCGAGAATTATAAGAGCCATGGGCTTGGAATTGGCCGTCATGGGCGGAAATGGCCCAGTCACGCCTTTCAATCAGAAACCAATTTTTTTCATAAATTTTAATTGCCTCTAATAAAAAATATTTTGTATTGAATAAGAAAAATCTCCGTAGTCTTCTGGAGAACTGTAGTATTGTGCGAAGAAACAAGAGGTCAACTAAAATATTTCATTAAATCCTCAAATAACTGACATATTGTCACTGAGTCCACCGGCTCACTGAAGTCTTTTTAAGCGAAGCCAGCCCGGGCCCTTGTGCAGGCCCCTTCACCGGCGACGCGCTCCTCGGCGGAAGATCCAACCAGAGCGGGGGCCATGACGTTGACGTGTGTTGACCCGAACAAATGCTCCCAGAAGACGAAAATCTCACCAGCAGTGGGGCCCACTGGATCACGATACCATTACAATCACTTTTACAAAAACAATTAAAAAGATTGCATCAGCGGGCTGGGGGCGTCTCGGGCCTGGTCCACATCTTATGAACCACGGCCCGGCCAGCGAGAGAGAGAGAGAGAGGGAGCAGGCATCTAGTCTTTCATGATGAACCGAGCAGACGAGACCGGGCCGGGCTCTGGGCCTAACAGGCCCGTTTGAGGATAAAAGGTCAAAGTAACGACGAAATTTTATTTTTATCACCAGCTTTTCTGTCATGTAAGAACTATGCTAGTTATTATTTAATTTACCAAAACTTTCGACAGAGACCTATCAGTTATTATACAAGTCTGCGGTCGCCTCTTCAGCTGTCCTTTTCCAACAGTCCAAGATGCCGCCGCTCTGTGTTCATACACAAAAAAAAAATGTTAGGGTATTTCTGCAATGGCTCTTCACCAACTCGCCCCCCATCTCATTTTTTCTGCAGTGTCAGAAAACGCAAAAAAAAATGCCGGATGGGGATCTCCGTGTAAAATCTCTTATTATTTTATATTTCCGAACCAGATCCGATAAGTCACCAACACCCCCACCCCCCCCCCCCTTCAACCTAAATGGGCCCACCCCGGTGGGGAACTCAATAAATTCAATGTAACCAGGTGTTCTTTCTAAAATCATTATAATTTCCCTTGGTTTTCTGCCAATTCAGTCGTAGGTGAGTCAAACTATCTTAAAATATTTTCAAAATACTCCACTTTAACTTCTAGTTTGAAAATGGGTGGGGTGGGGTGGGGTGGGGCCCTACCTTCCCCAAAACCGGGTCCAACTCCATTCTTGCCATCTTTGACCATACTTTACCTAATCCAATCCAATTCCGTAAATAGTAATTTTGAAGATAAAGTTTGGAAAAGTATGCATTTCCCCCCCCCCCAAAGTCAACAAGCCTGTAACAATCACATTATCTCCATCAACTCTATCAAAAAAAATAATATGGAACTAATTTATGCATTCTAAAATAACTAATAATATAGCGATTATGTCAGATTTCAGTCATAATAATTTTCTATTACCATTTGTAATCCAAAGCTGACCCCTCACCTTGGGATATGGTTCCAAAAATATTAACCAATAATACATGGGATAATATATGCAGAAGAAAAGTGCAAAATTATATTTTTATTTACTGGAGCATCATAATTAAATAATTAAATAATTAAATAATTATATAATTAATTAAAATTTATGACTCTAGGTTTTTGTGATCATAAAGTCAACATATAACCTTAAAACTTGATAATTATCTGAAAAAAGTAGGGCCATTTTGATTTAACGATAGTTGTTGTTGTCAAAGCTACTAGGTCAACAATAGATTGATCATAATAACTATCAAATCAACAAAATTGAGATCTCATTCTTATGACGGATCATTTGGTGACCCAAAAATATCAATTTATCTCCTAATTATATAGTCACAATGCAAATGATTATATTTCTATATTTATTAATTCATAAAAATAAAAAAAAACCTTGGAAAGTAAGCGCCAATGATCCATATGGTCCAAATTTGGGTCCGAAAATAAAGCCTAGAAGAGAAAGCATGCCAGATTGATTATAATTCTGAGTCAACTCTTAATTTTGACAATGCTCGGTCAGCAGAATTAGATCCTCATTTTCTTTCCCACATGACCAACAAATAAAAAAATAATTATCTTACCAGATGAAATACATAATATATCTATAAATAAAAGAATTAATGCACTTTTAAAATATAAGATTATGAATACTTCATAGATTAGGAAGTCTGCACATATCGAATGGCCTTCCCAGTCACCCTCTCACCTAAGAAAATCAAATAATAATTAAGGGTCTTTTAGCACCAAGTACGGCGAATGTTGGACCACAGTGGCTACTCGCGTGGAAAATGGCGGAAAGGGGTATTTAAACAAATATATTGGGAGGACACGCCAAAGCGCAAACTTTTAAATATGTTCGAACCTTTAGTAATAATTTAAGGTTCAGTGGAGTGCGCTAGAGAGAGAGAGAGAGAGAGAGAGAGGACAAAAGAAAGCGGAGAAACATACAAACGCCGTCTGATCAGCTTTCTTCCACACACCCTCTCCTTCCTCTTCCGTCTCTCACCCAGAGGCAGCAGCTCCTGCTCCCCACTCTCCTCTCTTTCTCTCTCTGTGTGGGGCGCTGTGGATGGGGAACCCGTGTAGATCGCAGGAGAGGGAGAGCCCGTCGACACAGTCGTCTCCAAGAACATCCACCAGCAGCGCCGGCCACAGCAATGGAGCAGCAGCTGCGGCGGCGCCGCCCCCGCCGGTGGCGCAGAAGCTCATCCCGCCCTCCGACGCCAACCCTTACCCGACCACTTTCGTGCAGGCGGACACCTCCTCCTTCAAGCAGGTGGTCCAGATGCTCACCGGCTCCTCCGACATGTCCGGAAAGCCCTCCCTCCCATCCTGCAGGAACGGCCCCAAGCGGCCGGCTTTCAAGCTCTGCGAGCGCCGCCATAACAGCTTCAAGAATCTGCGGATCAACCCCCTCCTTCCCTCCGATTTCTCCCCGCGGAAGCCGCAGCAGCAGGCGGCGCCGCCGCCGGAGATTCTCTCCCCCAGCGTGCTGGATTTCCCATCCTTGACGCTCAGCCCCGTCACGCCGCTGATCCCCGACCCCTTCTATCGCCGCCCAGATCCCAATTCCGCCGCCGGGATCTGGCCAGAGGAGAGGGCCGCCCCCCCCACCGCCGCCGCCGTCGCTGCCGTGGAGAAAGGGTTCTACCTCCTCCCATCTCCGAGGAGCGCCACCACCCCGCGGGAGGCGGATCCTCCCCAGCTCCTCCCCCTGTTCCCCGTCTTCTCCTCAGCTTCCCCTTGATCGCCGAGCCCAGATCTGGAGTTGCTGCTGCTCTCTCTCTCTCTCTCTCTCTCTCTCTCTCTCTATCTCTCTAATCTTCTTCTTCTTCCTCCTCCTCTTCGGCCCGGAAAACCCCTTGGATGTGTTGCTTTCTCCCCGAACCAGTAGCTTCTTGCCGGAGGAAAAATTCCCCGTCTCCATGATCTTGGTTCCATTACCAGGTGATCGAAAGGTTCTCCTGAAGAGAAAAGAGCACCAGGGGAAAAAAGATCTCCTCTTTCTCCTCCGACGAGTTCCGTCGCCTGGTGGACAGCAGCACGCCGGAGCCGGCAGCGGCGCCGCCGGCAGGACTGCTGGGTCAGTTTCAGGGCCAGAGGAAAGGTGGACGCCGAGAAAACAGAAAAAGCGCCGCCTTTCCAACGAAGATGACGCTTTCCATCTTCCCCGCTCATAACGGGTCCGCCTCGGTTTTTTTCCTAAATCCGTTAACCAATCCGGTTCCAAACGCCAAGACTTTTCCAACGAGATTTGACTGCGCCGCTCCGTATCGCTTGACTGATTCCGTCTGAAGACGAATGAGAAAGCGACACGAGAAGGGCCCACAGACATGCCCGTTCCCGAGGAATTACATACGCCTTGAGATCTGGTTGAAAAATGCTCTCTCTCTCTCCCTCTCTCTCCCTCTCTCTCTCCCTCTCTCTCGGTTAGTGGGCCAGATTCTTGCCGCAGTTATTAAACGGGCCGGGTATTACCCAGCGTAGGTCGAAGTATTTTGGGCCATGACGAATGAGCCCAACCGATAAACCACACTAGAAGGCCCATTAACGATAACTTCTCTCGAATCACCTTTTTTATCCGTTGCGAGCTGGACACTTATGATTTGGCCCCTAAACGGAATGATAGATAGAGAGAGAGAGAGAGAGAGAGAGAGAGAGAGAGAGAGAGTGAGTTAGTTTTTTGACCGATATATCCCTTGTCGAAGCGAGCTGGCCCATGAACTGGACTTGGCGGCAGGCCAATCGTCACCGTCGAATCTGTCTGATGTCCCATCTCTCTCTCTCTCTCTATATATATATAAATATTATTCCTCCGACATGGATGTAGAATTAGTTCTCCTGGAAAACAAGTTTCACGCCAAATCAACAAACTCCATGCGCAAAATCAAGATATCAAAAACCGCATTTTTATGAAAATAAAATAATCGTCAAGAATCTCCGTACCCGACCAATTCACTCTATTTATTAGTTTCTCCTCTCATCGTTGGAGCTCGATCACGTCCCCCTCAATTTGGCTTGTTTAAACGCTCAGCCGTTCTTCCTCAGAGATCTCAGAAAGTACGGTGGGGTTTCACAGTGGGAATGAGCAGCCTCCCATTCCGTCTTCCTCGAGCGGGCAAGGCAGAAGTGGGCTGGAGGGTTTTCTAGTAAGGGGGGGAGGGGGTGGCGGAGAGCTTGCTGTGGCCACATGGTGAGTGAACCCTACTCCTGCTGGATCCACTGAACAGGGGAGGATAATCCGATCTTGCCCTCTGGCCATGTGGGTGCGGCCTCGTCTTCCTCATTAATTTACCCATTCCTAGAAATGATATCTCCGTTGCCAGGAAGGACCTGTTTGTTGCAGGGTAGGATTAATGGGGACAAGCTGATGCCAACATTGCACTGCACTCCATCCCTCCCTCCCTCTCTCTCTCTCTCTCTCTCTCTCTCTCTCTCTCTCTCTCTCTCTCTCTCTCTTAAGGAGGGTACCACCTCAGGGAGCCAGACAGAGTCGCATGAGCCGCCCATGGCCGTCTTCCTCCGCCCAGGCCGTCTGGTTTGTGCTCATCTTTCCTTCTCTCCCCAGAAATAGCGGCCCAGCTGTAGGCCTTTGAGAAACCTTGCCATTGCTCCACATCAAATCCAGGCCCTGCCTGCGTCCAGTACCCACTTCCTTACCAATTTAGAGCATCCCAAAGCGGTCTCGGGGATTTGAGAAGAATCTGTTTTATCGCAGTAGAGCTTGTGGCATGGGTCCTCCTCCTCGCCCAAGCAAGCGGTCCGGCGGCAATGGGCTGCTTTACCCTGTTCTTGGCCTGGCGACCTTGGTTGCCTTCATCTACTTCTCATTTGGGGACGTGGGCTTCTTCCATGGCGTGGAGCCGAAGATGAGCTTCGTGGGGAGGAATGGGACCCAGTTCGTTCTGGATGGTAGGCCCTTCTACGTCAACGGGTGGAACTCCTATTGGTTGATGGACCAGGCTGTTGAGGACCATAGCAGGCATAGGGTTAGGGCCATTTTTCAAACTGGTGCAGAGATGGGCCTTACCGTCTGCAGGTCCTGGGCGTTCAATGACGGAGCATACAATGCCCTGCAGGTCTCTCTCGGTCAGTTCGACGAGCGTGTCTTCAAGGTATTGCACTCGATAGTTTTTCCATTTTAAGGTCTATAATTGTCTTGTTTGACCTTCCGTGGAAGCTATGCTCCATAGAAATCGTTCATTTCAGGGTCTATAACTGGTTCATTCTATTTCTCTTTGATAATTGTTCTGCAATATGATGCGAAATTTCTTGCCTTTTTTGTCTCTTTTTGCTCATCATGCTTCATCATACTTGCCAAATTTGTCAGGTTTTTAATTTTATGGGTGGAAATTTCTCAGAATTTTTATTTGCATTTTTTATAAGCATACTTTCCATAGAAATTACACTCTGTAGAGATATGGAATCTTATGTAGGACTCTTCACTTTTTTAATACTCGGTTTATTCTATTTTTGTACACCTAATTTTAACCTTAATGCGGAGAAATTTTTCCAAGCGATTTTTATCTTTTATGAACATGCTTTCTGTAGAAGCCGATTTCTTGCTTCTTTTGGTGCCTCCATCTTGTTCTTAATGTTCTGCCATAATCACCCGATTTGTCAAACTTTTATTTTTATGAGGACAACTTTATCTAGCAGGTTTTTATTTTTTATATTTTTTATGAAAAGATCTTTCCTGCTTTCCTGGTACCTCTTTTTTTTTTTGTTCTTAAATGCTCCATCACACCCACCCAAAAATTCAACTGTTTTTTTATGAAAAAAATCAAGGAATTTTATTTTTTATGAACATGCGTTCCATAGAAGCTACTTTATGATTTTTATTTTTATGAGGTAAAATTTATCTAGCAGTCACGGATTTTTCTTGTACGGTAGGCATTGGATCGAGTCATCGCCGAGGCTCGAAAGCATGGAATCAGGCTCCTTCTCAGCTTGGCCAATAACTTGGAAGCATATGGGGGGAAGACTCAGTATGTTAGATGGGCATGGGAAGAGGGTGTCGGCTTGGGCTCTTCAAATGATTCTTTCTTTGTTGACCCCACCATTCGCAGTTATTTTAAACTTTACTTGAAGGTACTTCCTTCCCTATAATATATATATATATATATATATATATATTTATTTATTTATCTTTTTTTGTTATTTCACTCTAGAGGATCTGAGTAATATTCTGGATCATCTATTTCTGCAGACCCTGTTAACAAGAAAAAATCATCTGACTGGGATCGAGTATAGGGAAGATCCGACGATCTTTGGGTGGGAGTTGATGAATGAACCGCGGTGCATGACTGATGCAACTGGCAACACTCTTCAGGTGAGCCTCTCCTACTTTTGAAGACAATTGTGGGTCTGAATTAAAATTATTTAATATTACAATAAAACGACTGCCTTTTTAGTTCTGGATATTTTTTTAAGAAAAAAACCCAACTGGGAAAGCAGGGAGGGGGGTGCGTTTGGTTAATTTAGGGTTCAGGGCATAGAGTTCCGCCATAGAATAGTTTTCTGTTCATCTCCTAGTCTTGTCCAGATTATTAAAAATATAATTTATATCCTCAATGCTGGAGTTTGTTTTCAACCGATTTTTGAAAAGTGACGAAATTAAAACAAATTATTCCCCCAAGATCATGTAAACATGAAGCTCCGAAAAGGAGAACAAATCTGTATTTTTTTCTGTTTAATTAATGAAATGGAAAGAGAGGTGGTCAATGGCTTATTTCCATAAATACCTTTCGGATATGAACCTGGCTAGATAAAGTTGACCTTGGTCGAATATAAGTAGTGTGGTCACTAGAAGGTCAACCCATCTGAAAATTTCAGCAGTAAATGGGTTGGTTAGGGCTGGATGACCACCATTCATCGAGTAACTTTATTTACTGACTACCATTTAATTTTATTAATAGTTCCATCGTTCAGTTTGGTTAAATGGGTCGCATTGGATCACAGCTTTGACCCATTATTTTACTGGATTAAATCAGAGATGTTCTTGACTAGAATCATGATTAAACCTATGAAAAGCGCATGCTCAATCGAATCCTTTTATGAACAATCTCCATAATCTCCATAATTCATCTGTTTTGGATGATTGCAGGGTTGGATCGAAGAAATGGCGCGGTATGTGAAATCGCTCGATCGAAAGCACCTACTGACAGTCGGGCTGGAAGGATTCTATGGCCCTACAAGCCCTCAGGAAAAATTAAATGTGAACCCGGCAGAATGGGCCAGCCAGCTGGGTGTGGATTTCATCCGGAACTCGAAGATTGCCACCATTGACTTCGCATCAGTGCATATCTACCCTGATCATTGGTAAGATTCCCGCCGACTCTCTCTCTCTCTCTCTCCTCTCCTCTCTCAATCCAAGCCGTCATGTATCTCCACTGCATCCCCACTCACAACTTGCAGTTTCCAATAAAAGCAGGGGACCCACCATTAAGTTGAACATGAATGAGCCAAAGAATCTATTGAAGAGACTCAAGGATCAGGTTTAAAGTGATCCTCGGTTAAATTTTTGGTGAAAACGTAGGAGTTTTCTCCACCAGTCGCCAATTGATTTTGAGTTCCATCTTTCTTGGGTTAGATTGCCTTCCCATCTGTCCTTACCCACTCGGTAGTTTCATGCAAATAAACAGTTATCTCACATGGAATGAGAAAGATTAAGTATTTTTCTTATAAGAATGCACGATTTTATTCATTACTATTAATTAATGACCCTTTCGATCCATTTTATTACCTTTCATTTGTCTGGGTCCCTATGAAAACGGAAAAAAAATGATTTTTTGTGCAGGTTTGCGGGGAAAGAGGTCGGCATTGATGCAAAAACCAGGTACATAAAAAAATGGATGAAGTTTCACATCAGTGATGGCGACAGAGAACTCGGGAAGCCCGTCGTGTTCACGGAGTTTGGCCTCTCTGATAGGATCAAGGGCTTCCGGCCCTCCCACCGGGTGTCCTTCTACAAGGCCATCCTCGACGTTGTGTTCGGGTCCGCTCAGCAGGGCGGCGCCGGCGGCGGGGCCTTCATTTGGCAGCTGATCGTTGGCGGCATGGAGGAGAACAACGACGAGTTTGGCCTGGTCCCGCATGCGGCGCCACCCATCTATAAGCTACTGAAGGAGCAATCCTCCCGGCTGGCTGCCATCGGGCATGGGAAGGACTCGTCAAGGGCGAAGATCTCTGGGGAGAGCTTCTGAGGGAGGGGAGGAGGGTGGGGACTTTTTCTTGTTTTTTCCTCCCTAACCATTCTTGATCTTGTTCCTCCCCTTTCTTTGAGCTTGCCCGGGTTCGCACGGAAGTCGATCGGTCGATCGATCGATTCATCTGTAAAGTAGCCACCTAGAAGAGGAGGCAGCTATGTGGCCCTTGGCGTGGAAATCTTGGTGACTTCTGCTGGGTCCAATCTTTCATAGCCCTTCTTGTCAAGTAACATATTTCTGATTCACACGGTTACATGGTTTCTTCTCTCTCTCTCTCTCTCTCTCTCTCTCTCTCTCTCTAACAGGCATGCGGGTCCGGCTCGTTCTTTCAGCTCCTGTGAGGAACGAGTGGATTGAGAGCAACCCAGGAAGACGAAGAGGGAAGGCTTTCTTCCTGCTTGTCAGTCATCGGATGATAGATGACCGCCTTCACCCTGGCAGCGAACCCATTTTCAGGTTTCAGGTTTCATTCAAAGCTTCAATCTTCATGTTTTCGGTGGTGATCTTGGGGTTCATCCCTGTTCTTAGAACTCCGTTTCGTTCAAACAGCGGAGACTGATAACACAGTAGAGAGAGAAAGGGGAGAGGGAGAGTATGTGGGCTAGGGTTGACCTCCATGGAAGATGTCTCTCTGAATCAAGATTCCATCCAGTAGACCCGAGGCGGGGTGCTAGAAAAGAGGAGACTTCGACGTTATCCTCCCAAACAGAAGCACAACCACTGTAAGAACTCCGCTTCGTTTAAACAGTGGAGACCGATAACACAGTAGAGAGAGAAAAGGGAGAGGGAGAGTATGTGGGCTATCGTTGACCTCCATGGAGGATGTATCTGCGAATCAGGATTCATTCCAGTAAATCCGACGGGGTGTAAGAAAAGAGGTGACTTCGACGTCATCTTCCCAAACATGAGCACAACCACTGTAAGGACTCCGCCTCATTTAAACAGCGGAAACTGATAATACAGTAGAGAGAGAAAGGGGGGAGGGCAGCTGCATGACTGAAGCCCGGCTATCCGAACCAGCAGCTGCACCGCACACACGACAGAGGCGCCGGCTACGGCGCCGCGAGATTATTACACAAACAGACGACACCCTCCTTATCGGACTAGCAGACGACACCGGAGCTTCGCCGACCGTTCGCCACCGCGAAGGGCAGCGGCCCGGCGGCGCCGCTCAGTGGCCGCAGGAGCAGGTGGTGCAGGAGCAGTTAGGTCCGCACTTGCACTTGGGGTCGTTCTCCTCCCCGGCCATGACGAACCCAGCGTCGCCGCCATAGCTGCAACGAGAAGAACGATGAGACCAAGGATCCACCGCCGTAGCTTGCATGGAATCTAACAACAGACGCCATTTTCGACGCAGTACTCACCTGTTTCCAGCCTCCAAGATGTCCATGCCGTACCTGCTGCCTTTCTTCCTGAAACACCATGGAATCAAGTCAGCGGAGTAGGAGAGACGCGCAGAGGGGAGAAACCGAGGCTCCAAGAAGAAGAACTTACACACACTGGGTCTTGTCAGCGCAGTCGCAGTTGCCGCAGCTCGACATGGCAGCGAGGATGGAAGGGCAGAGTGTAAGAGGGAAGCTGAAGCTTTGGATCGCCGGTGGAGGAAGAGGGTGGGTGAGTGAGTAACAGAGGCCTCCTCCCTCCGTATTTATAGCCCCCGCAGGGAGATTCTCAATAATGCGAGTAGAGGAGAGGGCGGCGGTGGCCTCTTATCTACCGCTCACGTCAATTCGTAAGCCTTTCCGAAGGAGCAAGGAGACCCTCTCCCCAGTGGGAAGGGGTTACTGTTGGGCGGTGTCTCCTTGTTCCAAGAGGGGGATTGTGAAGGATCGAGGAGGAGAGAAGCAAGAAACTGCCGGGGATAATGGCTTTTGACTTGAGGGCTCCCATGGAGATTTACCAAATCGGGGTCGCCCTATTGCGTTTTCTCTCTCTGACCCATGAATAAAAGCTGCATGCTTTACGAAACCACCGAAGATTTCTCGGATCATCCCAGAGAAAAAAGGCAGGACTTTGATGTTTATTTAGTACAGGAATCAAATTGGGTTTACGCAGATTCACCTAGAAATAATGGAGATTTACCAAATCGGGGTCGAGCCAGTGTGTTTTCTCTCTCTGACCCATGAATAAAGCTGCATGCCTTGCGAAACCACCGAAGCCTCCTCGGATCAACCCAGAGAAAAAAAAAGGCAGGTTTTTTGTGTTTATTTAGTAGAGGAATCCAAGTGGGTTTGTGCAGATTCACCTAGAAATAATGGCCACCAGTCATGCGAGGAAACCACACATATTTCGACGGCCCAAAACGGTTTCATCCTCATGATCATGTGGAAGCCTCTCTCTCTCTCTCTCTCTCTCTCTCTCTACTTTTTTCTCTCACGTATGATCCGAACACTGCCCGAGGCTAAGAACGGCGCTTTCGATCACATCCTTCTCTGGGCGTTGGCGTCCGTGCTTGTGCAACCAAGGCTTGTCCTCTCCTCTCCCCCGGCTGAATCTCAGAGGCTTCTTCTTCCAATCTTCCCGAACAAGTGAGATAAAGATTCTTCCTCGCAAATAAAATATACAGACGACATCGACATCTACATCGACATCGATCGAAACAAGCCAATTGACATCAGAAAATCTCTGCTCAGTAGAGTAAATAATTTACTGGGTCCCCACTACTTTTTTTTTTTCCTAAATTTGACAAAACTCGAGAAAAAATAATAATTAAAAGATCCCGGCTTCAAAAATAGGGGAGCAGCCCGGACAAACGGCATCTGCTCATCACTCTAGAGAACCAGGACGGTGATTACTAATCATCGAGATAATAGTATGAGCCTGCAGATTTCTGCTCCCTGTCCTTGAGCGATTCTAACTTGTTGATCCGTGGCCTGTAGTTCGTCGGATCTCGCCTGAAGGTGATGTCCAAATGCTGCATAAAATAAGATAAAAAAATTCACCAAGGATATTGGATTGATCAGCATCAAAGTAATCCAGTTTTTACTATAATCAGTAAGAAAATACGTCAGCAGACAAAAAGATAGGCGCGGATCCCCAGAAGCGAGAGAAATAAATGACATAAAATTCTCGAAAGACTAACAGGCTCTTTCCTTTTAAGCTTATATGGCTCTACAAGTTACATGCTAGATGGAGACAGAACAGCATGCTTATGAGCCATGTGGGTTGAAGAACTTACAGATAAGAATCGATTCATTCCAGATACCAAGGACTGAGGAGTGTTGGCCGAACAATCAATGGATGGCGTTCCCTCATAGACTATAACCTTGTCGGCAAGATAAGTTGCCATGATGAAGTCGTGCTCCACCACGAAGGCCGTCTTCTTCGCATGGAGGATAAATCTCTTGATGACCTTTGAAGCAACGATACGTTGTTCGGAGTCAAGATAAGCGCTCGGCTCATCTATGAGATATATATCTGCGGGCTGCACAGGATAGACCACAAAGCCACAGGTCAATCGGCGCTGGAGAGGGTGGAGATATCTAGCATATCGTTCAGATGAATGATCTTCGCTCCAAAGGGATAGATGCATAAACGATCGAACATGTACGTCGATAGCTACACCACTCGGAGGAAAGAATTGCAAGTAACATCAACTCCAGGAGAAAAAAAAAATAATACTGAAATCGGTGAAGCTCTCTGCATGGTGAATGACACAGGCCAAGTTACATTAGAAGCAATCTATGATCCCATCTCCTGTGTGCAACAAGGATCATTCTGTGGAAGAATCATGGTTTTAAGATTTCTTTCGGCTTTAACAATAAAGGGTATGTAATAATGATGAATTTGAGTATGATTTCGACCCGAGTCACGATTTGTCAACTTGCCCTCGGTGTTTTAATGTTGTAGAATATTTTCTCCCAGGGTTGTGTTTGGCCAGGCCATTCAAATATTGTTGTCTAGATAGCATCCTGAAAGTAGAGGGCATAATTCCTTGTGAAGTTGGACGACACTATGAAGAAAAGACAAAATCCAATAATCTAAAAGGGTATGATAAATAGAATACGGCCACATCATTACCTGTCCAAGTCACAGAGAGGACAAGGAAGGTGTTTTGACCAAAAACCCTAATCAACTATCATAGAATAAACAGAGGTGAAATCACAAGTATCGATATCTTGTGTGGGGTCACTTCTCCCAAGAAAAGTTGGAATTCGCTTTATTTTAAACAAGTTGTAGGGTACGAATGCAAGGGTATTTTTATTAGGATCTGACATAGATGACAAACTCCAAAAGCTGAAGACGATTTCAGAAAGTTTCCTCAGTTCAAGTAGAAAACCCTTTACCTAGAAGCCAGGACTCTATCATCAATGATGTGAAACAAGAGAGTGGTAATAAGATCGCCAAAGGAAAGAAGAAGAACAGCAGTCAATGCCTTTTGACAAAAAGCTAAATTAGAACACAAAGTTTCATGATAGAAGACTGATGGAAAATATGAAATCAAAAAAAATCTGTAGATTGTTTCTTAGAATTTCAACAAATGCTCGTACTCCATAAAAAAAAACAAACTTCCAAGGAACATCAGCTTAAAAACTAGAAGATTTTCAGCTACAGAGTCTTTCTTGATGTAAGAAGATGCAGGCCGCCGAACACTACATGTGTTACCATTGAGAAAGTTATTTAGGGAACTTTAATCGGAAGAAGCTCCAATAATATCATACGCATTCGTGAAGAGAGACGTTGGCGGCAGAAATTAAAGTGGTCGTTATTAATACTGCAGAAACTTTGCTTCAATGTGGAAATCAACAGCTAAAGGTATAAATAAAGCCATACCTTCCCCAGACAAAGACACAAAGCAACTCTTTGCAGCTCCCCACCAGAAAGGTTTTTCACTTCCTGGTCCATCAATTGCTCAATTTGAAGGGGTTTCATGACGTCAGACACAAATTGAGGATGCATGTATGAATCCCGAATTTTCTGATGCAGCAAATGTCTAACACTGTGCTCAAATTTTGGACTGATTTTCTGGGGCTTGTAAGAAACATTAAATTCAGGTATTTCAGCATCTGAACCCTCGACTACATCAGGCTTCAATAATCCAGCCTGCAAAGATTGTGATGCTTCAGGACATGCTTCTCACAAGTGTAAATTCATTCAATGAGAAGAGTTAATAGCAACAATTAGTGATTTCCAAACTTGAAGTAGAACAGTTAATCCAGAAAAATCATTATGGGTTTGACACAGTTGGCCAGTACCAGCATGCGAATGAATGTCGTCTTTCCCGTTCCATTCTCGCCCAGCATCACAATAATCTGGGAGTCAGTAAATTCACCCTCCACAACACGAAGCTTAAAGTTACCCTGTGTTTTGCTCATAGTAGGGTACTTATATCGTGCATATGTCTGAACATCATCACCAATTTCCTGTGGTGTCTCAGCAACCTGAAAAAACAAATCATGCAGTTCTATTAAAAGGACTGTCTTTGGACATCAAGGCCCTCATGGCAACGTTAAAAATCCTACCTTAAATGTGAGTGATTCATCCCGAAATCGTAGATTCTCTGTAGGCACAAAACCAGCTAAAAATATATTGATTCCTTCTCTAACAGAAAAAGGTAGGGTAACAACTCCATATGCTCCGGGTTTCCCGTACAAACAGCAAATGAAGTCTGATAGGTAGTCGAGGACACTAAGGTCATGCTCCACAACTATTACATAACTGAAGGAAAATAAAATTCAGTCATAGAGTGATGAAAACATTGGCGAGTCCTGAATGAATTGCAGAAAATGAAAAGACTACATAAGACAACCAAAGCCACCTGTTCGGCCGAAGCAATGAGCGTATAACTTGTGCGGCTTTAAGCCTCTGCTTTACATCAAGGTAACTTGATGGCTCATCAAACATATATATTTCAGCACTCTGTATAGCGACAACAGCAATCGCAAACCTTTGCAGCTCCCCACCTGATAAATCACCCACGTTGCGATCACTGACCTGGTTCAGCTCGAGATCATCACAGAGGCTACCCTTCAATCCTCTTTCGTCTTTCTGATCAAGCACCTGTCCCACATTCCCTTGGACTGCTTTTGGAATGTGGTCAACATATTGGGGCTTAATAAGTGCCTATTGCAACAAAATTGAACCATTTTTAAAAACGAGCGCAACATAAAATAGAGATACACTAGATAATACGGAAAACGATAAACTTAAACATGGATCACAAATGTGGGATTGGGAAAGCACCGGATACATATACTAGCCATAAAATTTATGCCCAAATTTCTGAACAGTACACGTTGTTTACCAATAGAGTTGATTACTAGCTTATTGTTAACAATTAGGATCGCTGTAGTGGATCAGAATGAAAAGTCTGCTGAAGCCATTCACTATCTCACAACTAGATTTGTGTCGTAGCACTACAGATGAAGTTGAAAAAAAGCAAAAAATCACAAATGGATGAAAACCCACATGCCCACCGAAAGGAGTTCCATGAATACAGGTTTTTCTTTACATGATATACACATGGACATAAAGGAAAGCTGGCTCTTACATTGACAAAAATTAACTGAATGAGAAGAATGAAAACCTTTCCAGAGCTCATAAATTTCTCCATAAAAAATACCACTAAAGGCAAAACCATTGCATCAGTGAATGTGACATAGTGTAATGGCTGACTGAGCGAGTCCTTTTCATTTAGGTGGTGCATTATCAAGAGTCTGTAGATACCACGGATCATTCTTAAAGGAACAATATGGTCAAGATTTTTGAAGATTTGTACCCATGCGCTAATTTCAAACAACTATTAAAGCATCATGGACAATGGCATCTGAAATATTATCCCTCCAATTCAACTTCAACCAATTCATATCTAAAATGAGCATAGAAGCTATATCATGTTAACAGCATGCCCCATAATAGTTTTCAACCATATCCTCACACAAAAGATTGGTAAAGATTGCTTTGGCAATGAATCTGACAACTGGGCAGTCTTCAATTTGATGAAGAGATATTGGACAAGAAGATGATAATGGGATGTTGGCAACTGTAGAAAAATGGTTGTTAAGCTTACAACTAAACCACCAGAGAAACAATTAAGATCCATCCAGGGGTTAGCATTGGAGAATCTGTCACTTACATAAAGCACGAAAACTCCTTAATCGATGTTCTTTGTCAATAAGCTCGACATAGTAGCTTCACCAATATTGCTTGAGGTATGAAACTCATTTCCGAGTGGCATACAGATATCTATTCTTGTTTTTTTTTTTTTTTAAGGCTAGGACCACGTAAATCATAAATAGAAAAGAGGGAATGCACAAGCTGAACCAAAAGGGTATTGGAGAAAACCCCTCAGGCATCACTACTGGTCAGTACCGTGAGAGGAACTAGTAACCCAAGATCCACAAAATGACAGCATCTTTAACCTCTTCCTACAAAAAGGTCCTCCCCCACACTCTCAATTTCTTAATCCGATCACAGAACCAAAAGAAAGGTTGACCCGTTGTGGGCCTTTCCTTCATTAAAAATGCGCATATCTCTCTGTCCTGATGCTGGTTGCAACTTAGCCATAGCTCATCAAACTGACCTCGGTGTTGCTGTTGTAAACCTAATGTGTGATTGAGATGCAAGCTTCTACTTGCTTGCAATCAAAAACCATAGATCTCGTTCCCTTACCAATTGATCAGAGCCGTACTAGTGCTCTGCTTGTCGATCACACTGATAAAGTAGAAGCCATTCCCACGAACAGAGTCCATCAGCAAGACACACAGATAAGTGTGCTTCTCGATGCACACAGGTAAGTCATTCAGGCGACAAATGAACATTGCTGAGAAATAATATGTGTACACTTTCTGATGTTAAACGTAGTCTTCTAAAACATTAACAGAGGAAATGGTTGTGGATCGCTTTCAAACTTTGAATGGTAAAAAATGAATTTATGATTATCTGTTAACATAAAGCTATCGATTTAATGGGAGAATAACAGAAAATTCAAAAGTATGGTCACTTATCATGACGATTGCAACAAAAGAACTCAGAAGTGAGAAAACATTTCATTTTTATCACTGATATCTGACTACTGATTAGGACCCAACAAATGCAAGGATCTAATCATTTTTCAAAGTTCTTAAATCTGGAAGTAAAGGTAAAATAAAAATATGAAATAAAGAATCAGCTAAAGCACCTTCAGATTGTCCTCCAGGATACGAGTAAAGTAATTTTGAAGCTCAGATCCTCGAAAATATGTCAGTATTTCTTGCCAGTCAGGAGGGTTCTGCGGAAAGGGAAGGGAGAGACAAAGAACAGGTATTCATAGTCAGATATCAGTACAACAAAACAAAAAAAAATAATGCAATGATTACTATATCGAACTTCTGTGAGGCATTACATTGAACCGACCCAAATTTGGTTTCAACTTCCCAGCCAAGACCTTCAGGGCGGTCGACTTGCCAATCCCATTTGTTCCAACCAGGCCCAGAACCTGACCAGGTCGGGGAACTGGGAGTCTGTAATAAGAGCAGTGGTCAAAACACCCTTGAAACCAAACAAAGAATATCAAGACATCAATATCATTGCTAAAAGAACCTGTGAAGCTTGAAAGTATTTGGACCATAACGGTGAGTAGTGTCCTTATCCAAATCCTTTGGCAGGTTGATAATCTGAATGGCCTCAAAAGGGCATTTCTGCAAACAAAGGCGAAAAAAATTAAAAAGCAGGAAAAAAAAGATATAATCAAAATCTGATGATAAGCAGACGTACCTTGACACAGATACCGCATCCTATGCATAACTCCTCTGAGATAAAAGCAATTTTTGCTGATGGAGTCACCTCAATGCATAGTTTTCCTGTAAAGAGAAGAGGCCAAAAGAAAAAAAAACAAAGTTAACAAGGATCAATCTTGGCCAGTTAAATCCAAAGATTCGAAAAACGTTTTCAAGCAAGTTCACAAAACCTTTTCAGACCTTCCTGGTATCAAATCCTTAAAATGACTTGACAAGTATGTTTGAAGATTTGGTCCACACAAATTCAGCTTATTTTTCTAGATCCAAGGGGCCTGAGATTTTTGAGGGTACAACCAATCGGTCACCAGTCATTTTATAATTGAATCGCATGAGAAAGAGTCCAATGTCTTACAGAAGGTTTGAGCGTTTGAAAATCTGGATAACTTGTCAATTCTCATGCGGACTGCCTTACGTAAATCATACAGACACGTATATCAAGTCAGCTTGATCCACAAGCAGCGATAATAGACAACTGGGGAATCATTGGTCCTATCTGACTACTTTTACCCATGGCTGTAAATGCAAATGCAATTTTAGTCTTGTAGCTAGTTTGCTTTCGTGTGTGTGTGTGTTGGGGGGCTGGGGGCAAGGGAAGGGGAGCGTCATATAGTAAGCAACTAGTTTGGAGAACTTCCACCATCCTACCGCAGCACATGCAGTCCTGGTGACAGGGCAACTGGGGCATACCGACACAGCACCTATCAGATCACCATCAAGCCCCCCAAGGAGATAAAGATCCCCTTAAAGTGAGCTTCACAGATATGCACTCAGGTTGGAAGCATATACCCCATTAAAAATTAGGATCCTCTGCGCAATTAATTATTCCATGCCCATGGGCAAGAGAGCAGAGGAAATGAATATAGATAGTTGAGAGAACAACAATAATGCAGTTAGCCCAGGCTATTCAAGATAAAATAAATAGCACCTGCCTCAGAGAAAATAAGTTTGGTTTTAAGACAATGCAAGAAGCAATTAGGATAACTTTTGATTGACACAGTTTCCGAAAAGAGTAACGATTTCACTTTTGAGCATATCTAGTCACCTGGCTCTCGTAAATCTCATTCGTGAATGCGGGCCCAGAGGCAATTGGTTCGAGAAGCAGATACTAAAGAGCGGCACATTCAAATCAAAACATATCGTCACGGGCAAACGATAGGATAACTTTCCTCCGTCCCTAATGTACCAAACACATAACTTATTCGTCGCCTATTTTGATAACTAATCAAAAGAATTAGGCTCGCTATCAGCTTAAAATTCGTCAAAATCCACCAAACATCACAACATAAAGAAGGAAAGGTCATTTTTCAAACAGAATCCACGGGAAAAGTTCCTACGTAGCTGGAAACAGAAGAAACAAAAAAAATGGCTCTCAATTCAACAAGGGGATACCTGTCTTCACAACAGGGCAGCTCTTCTTGCACTCCTGGCGACATTTCTTCGGTTTACATCGATCGGAGCTGACAATAGCGATACGAGTGAGACGATCCGCCATCGCACCCGCTGATGGGAGACGAGTTTAGGCGACCGCCTCTTCCCTCCAGGAACCCTACACGCGCAGAAAGATGGAGGAGAGAGTAAAAAGGGTGAGAGAGGCGGTGGGGGCGAAGCGGATCCTTCGCAGACAGCCTTATCGGTCCGAAAGGCCCGTCCATCGATTATCCGAACTCATCCCACACTTGCCATTATTTGTTCTCATTCCAAGGCGAAGCTGGCGGCGGTGTTATTATCGCGCCGAGCCTTGTAAATCCCAGTGGCGAAAGAAAGAGAGAGAGGGCCCAAATTGGGCTTGAGGAGGCCCAGCGGGCCCATGTACGAGAAAGCTGACAGATAGGGTACTGCTCATATTATTAAAATGATTCAGATAATATAGTAATTTAAATACAATAATTATGCTATTTTTGAAAACCTCATTAGGTTTAATGGCAGCTAACGTTTTTTAATCTAAATTTCTCCTAGATAGATCCGAATCGTCCATTCGATGGGCTCTCATGAATTCAACGGACGACCTCCCTCCACTTCAAGCCTCAGTGGAAGCCTCCCCTCCACCCTCCCCCCAAAACCCTCACCTTCGCCGGAGCTTGCCACCTCCGTCGAAGGAGAGGAGGAAGAAAATGGCAGCACCCAGCAGGCGGTGCCTCGCCGTGCTGACCCGCCATTGCAGATCTCTGCTTCTGCCCTCTCAGCTCCTTGAGGGGGCCTCCACTTCCTACCGTCCTTCTGCTCTTTCCACATTCTCAGAGTCGAGTGCCCACCTGGGTCCTCGTCTCTTCCGCCATATTGATCCGTTGGTATCCGGATCGCTCCACCATTTCTCTTCGCGGACGACGGTCTCCTCTGGCGAAGAGGAAGACGAGGATGATGATGATGAAGGGTTCGGAGAGGATGAAGAAGAGGGGAGTGGAGGGGAGGAGAGTGACGGGGATGAAGATGATGGAGTGGTTTCGGGTCCCAGACGGTCTGTTGTAAGCGGGAAATCGGATGAGGAGAAGGTTTCTGAGGCAGCTGCGATTGGATACCAAGTTATCGGACCGCTTGAGTCATCAGAGAGGCCGTTCAAACCATGGGAACCTGTTTTCGCCGTTGTCCAGGTCTGCTTATTCATCTTCGATTTGCGTTCCGATATCTGTTCAATGACTTATTTTTCGTTTTTTTTTTCTTGTTCAGATTGGCTCTCATCAGTTCAAAGTCTGCAACGGAGACTCCATTTTCACCGAGAGGCTAAAATTTTGTGAAGTTAATGACAAGGTGCATGGCTGTTTAACTTTCCTTGTTACCATTTCTTACCTTCTCCATGATAATTTCCTGAACTATCCGATAATGTTCAATATACGATTGTATAGAAAAAATGCTTCAAGAATCTCTGATACAGCATTTTCTGCATAAACCCATGGGCAAGTGCGCTGCGGACATTTCTTGACGGTTTTAAGAAGTCTGTGAATCTCGTTTTTAAGATACCACCGTACCATCATAATAACACTCTAGGGTTCTTATGGGTTTCGATGGTGTCACGCCTGGAGCCTTCTCGTTTGGATTCGAGTTCTACAGCGACTCACCACATCCATAGTGTGTTGAATCGGCTGGACTGAAGCGGCCCTCACTCACTGCCCTGAATATCTCCCGGACTTTGAGGTTATTGTGAGCACTGAGTTTGAATAGTTTTTTGCGTGGTACATCTGATCCTGTCACAAAATATGAGGAAAAAAAATCCTAAAAAACTTGGAAATTTTCGCCAGTCTGTTGAGTTGATGCTATAGAATTTGGTGAAGAATGCCGGTCTCTAAAAGATTCAGTCCCCTTCAAACTCCTGTCGGAAGCTCTACCGTTTCTGGGTTCTATCTATGAACTGTATTTTCATGGATCTCTTCTGCTAAAATTAATTCATCTGTTAGATGACAACATGAATGATATTCCCTCTTTCTTTGCAAAATAGATTATTTTGCTAAATTGTAGGAATAGTTGGAACAATATACATATCTTCTCTATGATCCCAGATGAACTTGCTTCTTAATCAGGGGTTATGCTCTGATCAAACTCTTTCTTCGAAAAAAATGGTTTGAAAGGAATGTTATGAAATTATACGGAAGTTTTCTAACCACCTTAGACATTTTATTTTGTGAACTGTCAGTAGAGGAACAGGAATTGCATATGCAATGTCCTGTTAATTCCATTTTTATAAGTCCTTAGCCACGTTGTCATGGTAATCTTTCGTATGGCTGCTATTTGTTATTAAATTTAGATGTTCTCAAATCATCTTCCACATTCCTTTTCTGTACTACTAATGTTCTTCTCATTGTTTAGGCATTCAGATGTTGAGTATGTCACTCTATTGAATAATTGTGTTGTCAGTGTGAAGTGAGTACAATATCGTGGATGGATGTATTGAAGCTTCTCCGCATAAGTATCTGGACAACATGTATTAGTAAAAATAAATCTTGATAATTTTTCACCCATCTGATCATTGCATGTGCTATCACCTCTCTCATATGTTGTTAGCTGCTCATCCATGTTGACACCGGATCACCCTTTGGAGGAATCCCTTTGCATGGACGTTGTTAGAGCTTTTGTTATTTTATTTTACATATATATTATTCATTGTTTAGGCCATTATATGCATAAGAGTAAACTTGCTTGCCTCGACCTGTGTTTTTCCTTTTTATGCAGTTGATCTTGAACAAGGTTCTTATGCTTGGATCAAAGGCCCAGACTATCATTGGTAGGCCGATATTACCCGAAGCTGCTGTGCATGCCGTTGTTGAAGAACATGTAAGGGCATTCTTCTCTTTTTAGTGACCAAAATATCTTTCATAATTTGTGGTAAACAGCACCGATATATACTGATGTAACCTGTTTTGATTTCTCATGGTTTTATATCCGTAGTGTGTGATTCAGAACTGACTCACACGTTTTTAGGAATCCGAGACTTGTTTCTGGTTTCTCATGTTTTAGTTATACTTCAAGAATGATCACCTCAGTGTGGAGTCAAATTTATCAGATGAATGCAGCACCAAATTCTTGGAAATTAATTCTGGTTCTTTGTTTCAATATATTCGTCAATCTTCCCAAGTTGCTTAAATTAAGATTGAACCACATGGACTGTACCTCGTTGTACCCCCTGTGATTTCCACGTTGTTCTTTGTAAGAGTGTAATGGTATCTGTTATGAAATTCTTGTTAATTGATTATGTTCCACCTTCTGCTATTTTACCCAGTTTGCTAGGGTTCCACTTTTGCTTTCTTTTGTTGGGCATGCAATGTAGTCTCAGATTCTGGGACTTCATAATCACGAGTAAATTTTTGATATTTTAGCATCTGGCCATTTATAGTAACGTATCTCATTTGATTTATCATAATTTTAGTGAAGAATCTGGCCACATAACTTTATCTTTGAGTAATTCCATCATCACTTGAATAATATAAGTAATATCCTAAACGTCTGCAAGATCCAACCCCTTCTGAATTCTCTTCCTCCCAATCCTTTCCTTCTCCTCCCACAGGCATTGGATGCGAAAGTAATCATATTCAAGAAGAAGAGGAGAAAGAACTACCGGAGAACCAAGGGGCACCGCCAGGTATGGTCTGGGTTTCTTGATGAGTCAACGCTCTAACGATTTTCTTCGATATGCTGTCGGCATGCCGTGATGACGGGGGAGAACATGAAATTTCGTACAGAAATTATGTGGACGGACGAATCTGGTTTTTATCTCCAGGAGATGATAAATGAGTGTGTGATTCTATGTATGGCTGAGCAGCGTGCTGGACTTTTTTTCTTGAGGAGAGAGAAAACTGTCTAGGCATTCGGACACCGCCCCCCCCCCCCCTTTCCTCTATCTGACAGGCGCTGGTTGGGTTTCTGCAGGAGCTTACTAAATTGAGGATCACGGATATTCAAGGGATCGACAAGCCCACCAGGTCGGCAATCCCTGCCTAGGCAAGATAAAGGAAGCTCCTTTCCTCGGGCCAATCCGCTCCCGCCAAGTATCTCCTGTGCTGCTGGCCACCCCCCAAAAAGTCAACTCCTCTGTGTATGGTGAGGAACCTGTCCTGATCTTACGCTCAGGGTCGTCTGTAAAGCTTCCAAGTTTTGGAAACTGTGTGTTGGGGGGCTCTGCATTGGATTATGCTGGTTTCAGTTCATTGAGAGCCGGGGAGTCATGATCACTAATTCAGACCGTGGAGCCGTTGACTTCGTTTTATTAAACGAAATTTTGATTAATTGCCTTGGGTGGTGAGCAGCTGTGGAGGTCTTGTTCTCCACAGCTGTGGAACACTATGTTTCTTCATCATTTTCTGTGTTCCATACCTAATCCGGCATATTTTTACTCTGAATTGAATTAAAGTTATTTTTGGTTTTTTAATTATCATCTCCCGTTGAGAATTATATTCCTGAGAAATTTAATACCAAATCGGGTATATTTTTAGTCATATTTGAATTAAAGTTGTTTTTGTCTTTTAATTATTCTCCCGTTGACAATTATATTCCTGATAAATTTAATACCAAATCCGGCATATTTTTACTCTGATTTGAATTAAAGTTAATCTTTGTTTTTTAGTTATCATCTCCCGTTGACCATTATATTCCTGAGAAATTTCGACGTTAATTACCCCAGCCACCATGACCCCGTACTTAGTCTGGTGCCCATTCTCTTAAGACTGTTTTAGTGATCCCCCTTGTGACCGTTGGTTCTTCTCTCTCTCTCTCTCTCTCTCTCTCTCTCTCTCTCAAGAAGGTAGGAATGGGTCAGTCTCTCTCCTTCTCTCGTTATTTATCCATTGATGTGTGTTTAGAAAGAGAGCCAGGCAGAAGGCGAATCCTATTTTTTCTGGTATTTTCTTATAGCAAGAAATTTAAATTCAGACCTCGTAAGATACCGAGTTACGTTTTCAAAAGCAATATTGTGGAAGGGGTGTTTCTGTAATATTCCTCATCTTCTACCCGATAGACTGTGGGCCATTCTTTCAGCTTCGTCTTCACCGCTTCTCTCTCTCTACCTCTCTCTCTCTCCTACGTCGCTCCGGCGGGGGGCAAATGGCGGCCCCGCCGACAGGTCCACTCTTCTTCTGCGCTCCCAATGCGGTTCTTAGGGTTTGATCGATTCCTCGAGGATGCGGTGGCGGTGGATCGTCGTCCTGGTCCTGTCCGTCCTCGACGCCGTCGCGACCTCCCCTACGGCTTCTTCTTCTTCTTCTTCTGCGGCCAATCCCTCCTACTCCGACCACTGCGGCTCCGTCGTGCCGGAGTCCGTCGCCGACGGCGGGGACACGGATCCGCACGGCTCCCTCCTGATCCGTGACGGATTCTTCAAAGGCGGGGACGAGATCCTCGCGCGGGACGATTCACCCGCACTCTCCCTCCCCAGATCGGTCACTTTCCGCCCCCGGGAGCTGCACAGGACGCGGCAGCCCGGCGTCATCGGCATCAAGGGTAGCCTTGTCTTCCGAGGAGGAGGCGTCTCCTTCGTGCGCAGGAACTTCACCAGGGGTCGAGGTCTGTTCCGCGTTGTGCGCCCTCGGGGCCCTGGCGTCCTCAATCGAGGGAGGCGGGTGAGGTTCAATTTGTCGGGGTTCTGGTCCGAGGCATCCGGGAAGCTGTGCATGGTGGGAACCGGCGTCTCGCTCTCCGCAGTGGGTAAGCTCCTCGATCTCTCTGCTGCTGTGAAGCTCCATTACCCCAAGCATTCAAGCATCAGCAACGTCTTGGTGACCGGCACCGTGGAGAGCTTGGATTCCCCTGGAAGCCCCGGCCACTTTAGTCCCATATCCTTACTGGCTTACTCACAGAGGACCTACGAGTATACTCTGCTTCCCCAAGCTGAGAAAATGAGCTCTGATGTTCTTCACCATGAGAGGTCTCTCCCATTAGGAGCAGGTGATAGCTTGTGTTCCATACTGTCCAGGTTCTCCAACGGGCTTAGACTGTTTCACAGGTCTGATTGCCACGGTGGGGGTTGCAGTCCTCTGAGTGGGGATTTTGCCCAGCCAAGCTACCTCTCCCTGGGAGAAGTCCACTGCTCGGATGATGGGAATGTCCACATGTATGTTGCCTTCTCAGACAGTCAATCCTTCAGGTACCCACCTCTCTTAAACCCTGAGAAGATCCTGGTTGCAGAAGGGTTCTGGGATCATCAGAGGAACCATCTCTCTGCCGTGGCTTGCCCAGTGCAGAACCCTGAGCACTCTGTGGTGGATGCTCACGTTGGGGACTGCACAGCGGTGCTGGGACTGTGGTTCCCTGGGGTGCTTTCCATTGAGAACAGGAGCCCACTGGTTGGGCAAATCTGGAGCAGCCGGAACTCGACTGATCCTTTCCACTTGGAGCTGGTGGAGTTCCGGGCTCTAGACAGTAACATGCATCCCGTTTCTGGTCTGAAGTATGAGTACACAAAGGCTGACCTCGCGAGGAGATCTTGTGGAAGTGATAGTGCCAGGAACAGGCGTGGGAGAGTCTACCCTGATGCAAAGGCCATGATAGAGCTTACATTTGATATGGGTCTAAGAAGCTCTGATGGCACAGTAGCCTGGGCATATGCACATCCTGTATCTATAGGGGATGCAGTGTGGGGGATCATCTATGGGGATGCTACTGTGAGATTTCGTTCTAGTCCAGTTGTTGCTGCAGAGAATAGGGTTTTGAATGTAAGCTACACAATTAGTGGTGCCTTTATTAATGGGTCGTCAGGCATGAATAGGGCAAAAAACATACTGGCAGAAGGGATTTACAGTGAGGAAACAGGCAAGCTCTGCTTGATAGGCTGTCTAGATGTTTCTGATTCAATGGGTGAAATGCATGAAAGGAAGATGAGCTCCATGGATTGCAGGATTCTCATTGAAATCCAGCTTGCTCCTTTGAATCCGGAGGCAGGGGCGCATGTCAGTGGCACCATAAGGAGCATGAGAAACGAGTCTGATCCTCTTCACTTCAAGCCCTTAGAGATTTCTTCCAATATCATGTATAGGAAACAGGCAGCAGAGTCAATATGGAGGATGGATGTTGAAGCAGTGGTGGTTCTTATGTCTCTTTCTCTTTCATGCGTTTTCATAGGGTTGCAGCTGTTCCACGTCAGGGAGCACCCTAGCACCCTTCCCTCCACATCAATCACCATGCTTGTGTTACTCACCTTCGGTCACATGATACCATTAATGGTGAAGTTTGAGGCCTTTTTCTTCGCTAACCATGATCAACAAAATGGTTTCCTAGGGAGTAGCGGGTGGCTGGAAGTGAATGAGGTCGTGGTGAAGCTTATAACCATGGTTGTATTGGTGTTGCACCTTCGATTAGTGCAGTTGGCATGGTCTGCAAGATCTGGGGTGGATACCAAAAAGGGTTTGTGGTATGCAGAGAGAAGGGCTCTCCAGTTCTGTCTGCCTTTTTACTTCATCGGACTGCTGATTTCTTGGCTTGTTCATCTGAGATCCTACAAAGCTAAAATGGCAAGGCCACATTTCCTCTACGAGCCACGGAGTTCACTTTGGGCAGATCTCACATCCTACGCTGGCTTATTACCTGATGGTTTCTTACTACCTCAGATTCTGCTCAATGTATTCTGGAGCCCTAAGGAGAAGGTTCTCATTCCTGCATTTTACGTTGGAAATACCATGGTTAGAGCAATGCCTCACATATATGATGCATATAGAGCCAGTCACTATGTGCCCCACATAGATTCTTCCTACTTTTTTGCTAGTAGTGCCCAGTGGGATTTTTACTCGTCCTCTTGGAATATTATCATTCCTTGTGGAGGGGTTCTGTTTGCTGTTCTTCTTTATTTTCAGCAGCGGTTTGGTGGGAGTTGCATCCTCACAGCAAGATTCAGAAACCCAGGTGGATATGAGATAATATCCATGGTAAATAATTCTACAGCACTGCAAACCTTTTCTACAGAGTTGAAAATCTTTCAATAGAGATAAATATCGTAGGGCTTCTAGAGACTTTGTACGAAATCTCATTGATGATTTGATCGATACAGAAGCATGGCAGCTTTCATTTCCCTCGCCATCAATCTTTGTTCATGTCCTACATGTAACAGTTGCATGGATATCGGGAGATACATCTAAAACACTTGCCTCCTCATCTAAGATCTGTTTTAATGCATTGCTATAATCACAAACCCTAAGGATTCATCGAAAGTGTACAAGTCAATGTTCTAGTTCTTGGGTGATCTGTTCTCTTTCTGAATGTTGTTGTCACAACTGCCCAGTGCTTTGATGGGAGCAAACATGGGACTAGACGTCTGTACAATTTCATATAACCCTATTGGAAAAACAGCCAGTTATATGAAGAAAGATTGGCCCAAGAGAGTATGTACGTCTAAGATGTTTTTTTTAATTTTTTATTGAGAGTGCATTGTAAACATCTTTTCAGATTACATGAAAAAAAAATCAATGTTAAGGCAAAATTCATGTTTTAAAATTTTATGTTGTAACTTTTAGCTTCCTTTTAGCTCTTTTTTTCTATCAAACCAACTCAATAGATCGGTTTAAGCTGTTCTTTCAAGCTCCCCCCTCCCTTCTAGTCTGTTCACCATTTATGGAGCACCGGTTTACTGTTTCTGAATGTCCTACCATCGCTCCTCACACTTATGCACCTGCACTAATCGATTCTCTCTCTCTCTCTCTCTCTCTCTCTCTCTCTCTCTCTCTCGCTATCTATCTATCTATCTATCTATCTGTTGCTTTTCTAGCATGAGAAATCATGAGCCTGAGGTACTGGTACTCATGTGAAAAATGACGTCCACTCAGAATGGTGTGTCCCAATATAGTTACAAATCGTTGGTGTGAGAGTGCAAAGCATGTAAAACTTCCCGCTCTCCTCACTCTCAAAAGCATGTAAGAATAGTTTGAATTTATCAATCAAATTTCAGCAGAAAGTCAAACTCTCGCTGTCTTCAACCAAGTTTATGAAACTTTGATGGAGCTTGGTGATGGGTTTGCCTATTGCTGATAGTCTCCTATGTCTAGGTTGCAACTCCAAACGTTGCCCAAGCCTAAGAACTACTACCCTCCTTGTTCCTTGTGATTATCTACTTGGAATAGAAAGACAAGAAGCAAGACAAATCAAGCTGAGGTCGCATGTTAATTTACAATACATTTTTGACACATGAAAGTTCAAAAGTATCCCACCATCCAAATATAGGGTTTTATTCTCCATGTCGGATTCATAGAAATTCCACCGCCCATGAGAACATGAAGAGGGATGTGGATCTCGTACTCAAAACCATAGGGCTTTATTTGCTCGCTAACCAGAGAGGAAAGATACCTCGGTGAATTCTGAGAAAATATTCTGAAGCTTGATCCAGCTCTAGCTTTCCTTCCCTGTAAAGAACAGGGGTTCAGATATCCTTGATGCTTACTAAATCTGCTTGCAGTGAGTTTCTCTTATTAGAAAAAGGGGAGAAATGAGACAGTAGAGATGCACTGAAATACTATTCTTTGGAGAGAATTTTCTAGCTGTGATGGGCTTTCGTTGATTTAAGGAGAAGATAAGATTGTGACACATTTGAATGAATTATAAATATAGTTTAATAATTGCATGAGCGAAAAAATAATAAAGTCCTCATCAATCTTCAATCTAACGTTTCAAAAAATTCAGGATAATCAAGAAACTGGGAGACTGTGAATCCAAAGCATCAAAGCCCCGTAGCAACAGCTTCATGCGAACTTTTCCGCCACAAAAAGAGTTTAGTTTTCAAGTACTAGGATTATACGAATGTTATCTTTGATGTGTGAATCGTAAGTGAAATTCCTGATCAGAAAGTCTATGAATTTCGAACCTTATTGGAGGGGATTCAACATGGGCAAATGCGGCCAAAGTTTTGACAAGATGCATCGTCGATAGATTCCATATCCCAATTGATTGATATCTACAATGTTCAGTAGTCCCCTATATTTTTGAATTTTTCTGTGAAATTAGCATCCGAACAATATTTGAGGAATAGCCATTTCTCCGATACAATCCAGACTGTGACCCACTGTCTGAGCAACTTGATCCATGGATTCTGATTAATCAGTCAGAGGCCTGTCTGATGATGTAGCCAAAAAGGCTTTTAAAGCGTCTAAAACCTACTTAATAAGAATCGGCATTATCAAGTCCATTTCATTATCCCAAACCTCAGAATCCATGGATCTCAATAAGTGTAATCTTCATGCAGTTGGGTTACCTGCTCCAACCTCAGGAATTAAACACATTCTTTATAGGCGAAAATAATTGGTCTGAAAAAAGGAAGTCAACTGCAAAAAAAGAAAAATGATTTTGGAATTAAACACATGTCATTTTTAGCCTAGTCCAAGTGTCAGTCGATGCCCCCTCCTCAATTGAATCTAGGTTCAGTACAGATTTATCTCAGCCTGAATTCAAGGACTGGCCTGGATGGTCCAACAACATGCTAAATAATGATAGTTCATCAAAGCTCACTTCAAGGGATCATATCATATTTTTTATGTATAGCATGCCTTATTCATTTTTAATTTTTTTTCACGTCAGTGTTTGGTTCTAGTCTCATTTTCCATTTCAGAATACCTCAAATATTTAGCCCTCTTGATGCCATCCAGAAACCAAGATGGCAAACAACGCCTGGGACAAACAAATGTACTAAAATAGAGTAAAAGAACAAACATCTGATCAAGCATCTCGTCCTAGAAGAATTACCGTGTTCAGGGCGAGCTTTCTTTGATGCTTTGACTTTGATTCAGCTCGTCACTTAGAATGTGGTGAAGAAGAATATCCACGGTGCGACTCCTAGATTTAATCCTGCAAGATGGAAGATCACTCGTTGGGTATTCGTGTGTCCCCACACAGGATAAAGTTCAATCTCGGATGATGGATATGATTGATACCCGATACTCCGACGCCTCCTTTGGGCTCCTGACATGCGCTGGAAGAAGGAAGTTCACGTTTGAGATATCCAAAGGCATTGATGAGATAAGATGTCTTAAAAGGAAGGAGCTAATAAAACACAGTATTACGTGCTACCAAGATACCAAAGCATAGTGTTCTAATTTTCCAATATTTTTTTTGGATTACTATACTCACGGTATGTTCTTCAGGTTCACTCTCCATTTCAAGCTCGATTTCAGCAAAAAACGCCTCCAACACAAATGCAATTACCTAGAAAATATATAGTGGCCCGAGATTGTTAGTGAAATGCTGAACAGAATATAGACTTTCTCAAGTTAACCAGTAATCAGTGATTCCTCATGCATATGCCAACTCATGAATAATGCGTGGTTTATCAATTAGAAATGTCAAATATTACTGTTAAGATAGGCTTATCTATTGTGCATATGCAATATACACATGTAATACGTCATCTATACGAATTTATAACAGGAAGCATGATATGGAATTAAAAAAAAAAAACATTTGAGAAATAACCCACGCCGTGGGCTAAAGTTGCAGGAATAAATAAGTAAAATAGGATACAGTTTATTTCTAAGTTTCATATCAGTTATTTATTCTTAAAGTAGCAATATACTTTCAGAACGTGTACTGATTTCTCATTATAAATAAAAAAATAGGAATACAATATATACTGCGATGTAACTGCGATGCCAAGGAATCATTTTAAGTTCGTGGCAGGCAGCATTGTGCTACAGCATTGTGATCTGTTTCTCCAGATCACACTAAGTAAAATTCTGTGTAATTTCCTATCACGGAGTTCTAGACAGCTGATTCGATTCTAAAGTATGAGAGATAAGTACCAACAGGCAGTCTTCACAAATGGCATAATTATCTGTTACTTTTGCGTTGACTGACAACTTAAATACATAGTAACAGTAAGACCAAACGAGGCATGGAGATATAAGTTTTGATGGCTGGAAACTTACCAAATTAAGTAGTAACACTATTGTTATGAGGTAAAAGCTGACGAAGTATATCAGAGTCCAGGAAGTTCCTGTCAAATCCCTGTAGCTCTGAAATGGAACAAGCGAGATGCAAGTTAATGACCTAGTTACTAAAGATTCAGTGAATAAATACATCAGGTCAGAGTATTACATGATAAATAACACAAATATCAGATAGAATTATGAACATAACCTTTGGCACTTTCTAACTAAATGGGACAGTGACGGAGAAAGTAGAGGCACTAAAGTCATGCAAGGTTTGTCAAACTGATAAAGGATTACAAAAAAAACCAGAGCCAACAAGCACTGGTTTTCTCGGATCCTCCTCGAACAACGCGAACCATTCGGTCACCATTCTTGAAAGATTTCTGCATTCATGTTGCTATCTCGTAATAATCCTGTCGAAGTTTACAAAGCACTTGGCTAATTATACACTATCGGTATTTAAATTGATCCTAGTAGACGTAGAAGCGACAGCCTCACCTGTTGACATGATTCAACTTGAGCCTTGCCAGGGTGTACATTTCATAAAAGATATTTTTGGCAAAGCCAAATTAAAAAAAATCCAAACTTAAACTCAACCCAAAATTTCCCAATAGATTTAAAATTTAAAATTTAAAATTTAAAGATTAAAATAAAATACCCTGAAATCCTTGATAAATAAAAAACATCTGGACATGAAAATTTTGGGAGGCTGTACCTTGAGCCTTCTCCTACACTGCAGGCACAAACTCTCACAATTGACGAGTTTAGTGTTGACTATAGGATCTGAAAATAACCTAATCATTTGTATGGCTACGATGATGTTGCTCAAAATACAACCTTTATCATGGTTATTGACATCCAGGCACGTAAAAAAAGGCAGAAATTATGCTTGAAACAAGTCATCCAAAACTGTAGTCCATAACTAATGAAAAACAAACCTAGTTAGCAATGGAATTCCTTTTGAATCGTCAATTCAATATCCTGGTTTGGATTGAAATTGACTATGCCATTCTCACACAAGCTATCGTACCTTTATAGGAGGTAGCCTAGTTTTTCAGCGGAGTAACAAACAAGCTATTGTACTTTATGCTGAGATTACATGTAAGTTTCGACTCATCCAAGACATGAACTACCGCTAAAATCTTTTATGTAAGATTTTTAGCATTGAATGCAACGAGGCAGTGAGTATACACTGATAATTCAGTGGCTATAGTTAACGTTCGAATTCTGTCTTTCATAAACAAGTATGCCACATATGCTGCATCAAAGACTTTATACCGCGTTTAATTACAAAGTTGTATTGGATTCTCCATCTTATGTAACAATTTGGGCAATATAAATATGCTTGTACGTACTTGAGGGGGAGTATTAGAGAGTTAAAGCCTTAAATTCCGTAACTATACTTCAAGTTAATGAGCCTTGAAGTAGTCCATCCTATAAGCTATAGTGCTACGCCCATTTGGCCTAACCCACTAGTACTGTTATGAAAAGGAGAGTAACCTAGAGGGAACTGATGAAAAAAGTCTCTTTCAACCAGTGGCAGACATGGAAGAAGAAGAAATACATGCAACACTGAGTGAATCCAGTTTTTCCTTCACTTGGGAGGCTATTTTTGCTTAGATAAATGGATGGTTCGCCAAGCTGAAATGGTAAAATGCATACCAGAATACTGCTAGAGCAAATCTGTTTGTATGTAGTTGTTTCGTAATATACAGGTAAACCCTGTAACATTTCACACAAGCGTATGGTGATAGGTACCACCGATGATATTGCCACATGCTAGCGTATCTGAAAACGATCAGCTTTGGGCAATCAAATGCTACCATTTTATTGTGATGACAGAGTTAACGGTTCAAAGAAATGAATGATTGTGTATCCTTTCAAACTTGTAAACCTCGCAGCTTCCTTGGCCTAGTAGCCAAATATGATAAAAATGGCCAAACTAACCTGTCGAGATATGTATTTTATTTTCTTATTTTTCTTCCATGTATTGTATTTTCTTATTTTATGTCCTTCCTCGTCGTTATGTATTTACGGACTGGTGTGAATACTAGCCCGGTATATGCCCTAATCGAGTGAACATGACATTTGTTTTTGGGGGTTTCAACCGTTCTCCCTCTCCTGCTTCGTTCCTCTGAAGCCACCGTGAAGATCGAAGTGGATTGGTCGTCGGTTTCTGGCTTCCATCATACCCAAAAGAACCCTAAGCTCTCAGAATTCATTTCATCCGTCTATAATAAAAAAAGAGATCACGCCCAAGCAGAAGGATGGATGTGTTAAAAGGAAACATAAATTAATAATTCTAAAAAATGATAACAAAAAAGGAAAGTCTGGCAATATGTATGCTATTTGGGGGACTGTCTGATAGGGTAAATGATGCAGTGAGCCTTAAACCCTAAAAATCTGGCAATATGTATGCTAGTTAACGTAAATAAATTTGAGGAAAAAATTCTGATGTGGATTATCGGTAATGTCAGTCATAAAAGGTGGAAAATTCATTAACAAAATTTCAGAGGAAACTTCTTGGAAGTGTACCCAATCTGATACGTTCCGCCAAAAATTATAGAAAGAGAAAAGGTCAACAGTCACTAAATTACCTCCATCCAAACTTGCCAGTTTCCCATGACAAGCAGATTGAAAAGCGTCACCATTCCATTTGGGTAGTCATTAAAATTGAAAAGTAAGTAACTGAAAGCGTTAAGGAAACTGGCATGATAACCTAAAATTCGCAGGTTGTATTTAGACAGAACGCTACACATTTCATTTCTTGAAAAATGAAAAAAGCAACACATTTCACTGACACGAGGACAATGAAACAAAGGATACTCGTCATCAGAAAGACTAGTTGACTCCACGTTTGGGTTTCCCAAGTTAACAATGCCACCAAAGAGCTGAAAATGTAAATAAATTATTCGTAAGTTTCAGGTTCCATTGAATGCTCTAAAGAAAAGCGGTCAATAATTCATGGATTATTGATCAAACGTACAAATTTATCGAAGAGGCACTTCTCCAGGACTATTTAGAAGTTAAATTCTACTTAACATAAACTTTTCTAAAAGAGAAAAGTTTATGATGCTTAAAAGGATAATTAGGTCCATATCAGGCAGTGCTTCGTGTGAAAATACATTGAAGAGCATAGAACGTTTAAACCATATTAATGAAGTTGTGTACTGATAGAAATATTTATACTACACCTGTAGATGATGCGTTGGACTATAACGTGTGAACCACTGTTTTTTGACTTTTACCATAAACACCAGGCATAATCTACGCAGATTTCACTGGAGAAATGACTGATGTCATCCTCTATGACGGAATGGCTGAAGAATAAAGATAGGAAAATTCTTGCTCTGAATCCACCCAGGATTACATAAGGATTGATGATGTGAGTAACCAAGAAGAAAAGAATAAGCAAGTTTCGGGGGGTAGGTTATTCTGGAAAATAACTTGGATTGGAAGTCAACGTTGCATGATGATAAATGGTTCATAATTTTCATTACAGAATTCGTTTTAATACACCACGGGAGAATGTGCATTATTCAATCATAATTATACCTAGGGAAAGCATATGAAGAGTGATGTTTGATATGTTTTGTTTTTTTTCACCATTGGTATCTTAGTATTGAGTGCATGGAAGTAAAAACGATTGAGAAAAACTAAAAATAATGATTTCATGATGATGAATTGTCGTAAATTTAAATAGTAGAAACCATTAGTTTTGCCAAATGTAACTCTTGCATATATTGCATAGTTTACATCGGTCAACACCAAGCCATGAGTTAGACAAGAGCCCCACAAAGGCATTATTTCAAGTTATAAACCAAAGATCAGACTCAGTGAAGTTAAAATAACTAACCTGTACACCAAGGGAACAATAAATGCATAACACGCAAAAAATGATCCCAAGATATGGCATCAAGCTAGGAATGAGGGTCAAGAATGTTGCCACAAATCCTCTGTATTGTTTGATATGCAATAAAATCCTTACTAAACGCAGCATTCTTGCAATAAGAAGATAACGGATCCTGTTGCCAACAAAAAACAGTCATCACGACAAAACTTGAATGCTTTTAGTAGGAGATGTTTTATGATCCGCAATAAAGTAATAATCTCCATGTGTGTCAGCAATGAGCAAAAAATAATATCCACTCCATGTGTATCAGCCTAAATGATAAAACACAGAAGTAAGACTCCCAGGAGGGCTAAATAGAGGTTTAGTATTAGCATTATTATGAAATTCTGTATCACTTGCCATTTACTTGGAACAGGAAATCTTGTATGCTATATAAGAAGGACGCATTTTATGATACATGCCCTAGTGATTATCCTGTCTCATCTGGCGCTGAGCGCAAAACAAATTAATTAGTCCGTATTCCCAGAAAGGAAACATGATATGATAAAGTAATTGAAATGTGATCCCAAAATAGAGGCTTTTCCCTAGTGTTTGTAATAAGATGAAAGCTTACACGAGTTCAGATTCACTTCCAACGTTAAACGCTGAAAGCTAAAATTAGATAAGGTCACTCGAGAAAATTCAAACCCAAGCATATTACAATGCTTCCATCGTTCTGTGAAATTCCAATTGTTATTCTCCTTTCTGCCTCTATTACCTTCACCTTTAGTAATGTCTCTCTATGAAATGCTGAGCTTCAGAGAAATTTGTAACAACCATGTTTCCTTCTTTTTTCATGGGAATATCATTTTAAAAACTAGCATTATTCATTAGATAATGAAGGAAAATAGAGGGAAAAGAAAATTCGGAGAAGAAGAAAACTCAATGGTCATTCATTGACCTTAAGTCTCACAACCAGACACTGGACCTCTCATCCTTCTCTGCATTTAATCTAACACCCAAACTGTCCAACTGAGCAGGAATTAACCGTAAAAATAAAATAGGACATAAATTGTCTTTTATAAAATCCATAAAAAAAACCAGTCAAACCATCAAGAGATCAACTCAGTAATCTTATCCAACACTATTTTCAATTGTTCCCAGGTAGTCCAAAGTCTAATTCATGGAAACATCACTAAAATCTTGGCTTATTATTGCATTAAATGTTTCTAATTTTTCGGAAATTTTGGGAAATGCATGAACTTAGTCACCAATATTGGTGGACAGCTAGCGACTTATGTGTAGGTTCCAGCTAGTTTTTATGAGATGAGAAAGCACTCGAAGTTTAAGGGTCGAAAGGCTGAGGTGGCACTTGATCTCTAACGGACACTCTGTTAATTGAAAATAGTACTCAAATAGTGGAGAGGATGGAGTTGAATCATTGTAAATTTTACTGTGCGATTACTTGCTTTCAAATTTTTATCTCTTGAATAAAGGGCGTGTGCCACAGTCGCAGGGAAACACTCGCTTAGTCTGAGAAACTGTTTTTGATTTATTATTTATAAGAGATCAAAATGACAAATACCCAAAAAATTACGACACAGCAAGAATTAAACTTGATAGATCTCCTTCATACCACAGCATAATGCAGTTTTGTTGGCTACTAGCGGAAGTTATTTCCCCCTAAGTAGTGGACTTGGCAGATTCGTATTTAAGTGTCATATTTCAATCGTCCCATAGTCGAAGAATGCACCTCCATCAATCCCCCTTTTGATTCAATGGTGATGACAATACTCTTTGAGGAAGTGTGGGTCTACTACTTATCTTTCAGACCCTCCTGCTAACTTTATTGCATAAACCACTTCATGTTGATCATTTTCCATAAAACCCCCATCGGTATGTACCATGAATTCTAGTTATCATGTCCAAAAAATTTAATTTGACGCCACAAAAAATTCACCTGAAACCATCAGTGTGAAGCATACCATGTACGTATCATTTGGAACAGTTACAACTACATTATCCTATCCCCCGTAGGTATTACCTTGATGGTGTTTAGACATTTTCCAAAGTTTGCCAAAGACGTTGGAGGGCTAATTTTTTATCTTCCTGTTTATCATCCTTGATTCTTAAAAGCCTAATTTTGATTATGTTCTAAAAAAATATACTTCATCCCCACTAAGAATAGAAAAGAGGAGACTTACCATTCCCCGTTTGAGAGGAAAGAAATATGTGGAAAGAAGAATGTCATTGTTTCTCCAATAACTGCAGAAGGCGAAGTAAACAGATCAGAATGCTAACAACTACACCACGAAAGAAAAAAAATTATGCATGTGCTATTATTTATGAAGGAAAATTTAACTCTGAAGACGAGAGGAACCCGGTGTCAGACATTAGAATCATGCACTTGATAAATACATAGGAACAATGATAAATCCGGTGACCTCTTATTCTTGTAATTAATAAACTCATTTTATTTATACTAATATGCATTAAATGTGATTCTAAATGTAACATACGAAATGCATGGTTACAATGCCATAATCTCTTCCCAGAGAAAGGCGATTCTCATTTTTTTATTTTCAATGATAAAAGCTACAATCAAAGCATGTATTAAAGGCAAGAAGTTGGCACTTGTGTAAGCACATTTTCTACTTGTTGTATAACAACTTTTGATGGTGATTTATATTCTGATCCTCAAATTTTTTTTTAGGAATACTGACGATCCCTAATCAACATCAACACAAATGTCTAAAGGACTAGCAGACCTACCTACCAACTAACATTTAGGGGTTTCTGTTTTCTGAATGTTTTTAATACAACTTAAACATTTATGTACTATATGTCAGTTTTTCATAACGAGACATTAAATGTTTATTTGAGTCTCTCTCTGTCGTCTCTTCTACAGCCTAGAAGATGTCATCATTCACATCGACAAAAGGCAAGGGAGCTGGCAAGCTCCTAAGAGGTCACAGAGATTTCCAAATCATAAGTTTCAAGAAACAACATTTTTTTGTATTATTTTATCTGACCATACAACATCAATATATTCCATCCTAAGTGTTGATTAAAAAGAAGAGGAAAAGAGTAGACTGAACACCAGGAAGGAGACACCGTGTCAACGGGGTAGGTTTATCAACTCTGTATCTATAGTTAGAGCAAAACCTAACAACGTAATTGGACAATACTGCGTTTACAACGGGGGCCACATGTTAAAGAGTAATCTTCTACACACTTATGAAGGGTGGTACCAATGGCCAACTGATCCAGCTGGTCTCCAGGCTCCCAATTCCTAACTATCGAAACTTTAACATGTACTCTAGTTAGTGAGAATAAGAGAAATATCGCACAGAGATATTTTCTTACCTTCCAATAAATGATAGCATTCTTAAAATAACATAATATTGAGAATACAAGGCCCTCGTTGAAAATCATCGAATTTTACAGAAGCAAGTATTAGTGAATATTTTAAAATCAAGGAACAGAAATAAAGTGGAAAAATATGTGCGACAAACTACTCAGTACCAACTCAAATATGATACAAGAAAAGGGAGAAAACTCATACTCCATGCAATAAAGTAAAATATCAGAATTTAAGAATAATTCAAGAACTTAACAGATTATCCATGTGATCACAAAATCAAATCTGTTTTGTCCTTCCATCCAGTAACGACCAAATCCATCGGTGAATATTTTCAGAGCCACTTCCAAGATGTAGAGCCAACCTATACGAAAGAAAACAATTCCAATAGATATTCAAATGTCCTGTTTACATAAAAGAGTAAATAAGCACAAAAAAGTTATATTTGAAGATGAACTTTCTTAAGAAACGGTCAAGTAAATGTTGACTACAAACATGAGAAGATTTTTTTTCTGGAGGATTATATTTTTGTCGACCTTCCTTAGACATTACTTAGTTATCATTAAATTAAATTAGTATCAATAATTGTATAAGTTAAAAGATAAATTAAAACTATTAAAAACATCATCCTGGAAGAAGACTCTCACTTACTAGATGAGAAGTGCTCATGAAAAATGCAGTTTTGTGACTGAGTCACCATTATAAATACCGCCTAGGTTTTGTGAATTGATTTATTTTTGTGAAATTCGACTACCATAGCATGAAGCAGCAGTTGGATCAATGTAAACTAAACATTAAAAGGGTTATTTGATCTTAAGCACTTACCAAAGACAAATTCCACCGCCTGCCAAATTTTCTGAGCAGAACTATTCTGGATATCAAGCTGCAGTGGATAACGGTTGTTTAGATTCATGAGAAAAGAACGTTGAGAACCAAAAATGGGCGGTATTACATGACTTTCTTGAAATTGAAAAATGAAAAATCTAGAGATCCATGATAGAAAATGTCAGTTACACTATTCTATCGATTCAAGAATTCCAAACTAAAGATAAAAGTATCATTTATTTCTTCCAGTATCGGACAGTATTCTTCTCTGTATAAAGCAGAGAGTATGTACAAAATAACATTTACCTTAGAATGGGAAAGCATTCAATTCACAAGGAAAAGCAGTGCATTGCTAAAATTTAGTACTATAACTTGTCTGTGTCGTCAAGGATCACATGTTAGACTTTAGAAATCATAATCTATACAGGCATTTCTACTCAGCAAATTTTTTAGAGGCCAACTGAGATTGTCTGAGTTAGAGAGTTTATTAGAGAATCAGCTAGAATTTGGACTCATTTAGCCGGCCCATATCAGATGTTATGGTGTAATGACCACTCTCCTCCGACATATAAAAAGGTGAGGAGACTGAAAATCGTAACTCTCTTTTCCCTTCCGTTTTGACGGTTCCCATTTAAAATACAATAAATTTGAGAAATTGAGATATGTTTCCAGTTTGAATCTGCTTACTGACTTATGCGACCAATTAAAGAGAAAAGGGTATCAATGATTTATTAATAAAAATTATAAATAAGAATAAGTTTAGAAAAATATATGTATGTAAAAAAATTCAAACTAGGTAATTTATAAATACTTGTGTGAAAATCTCATAAATAAAATTTCAAGTGCATAGACGAAAACACCAACCGAACCAAAAGATTATCCAACTATTTTCCAAATGACGAGCAGTATAAGTCGGTTTTAGGGTGAAATATTCACGGTGTATACTGGGGAAAATTTTAGTATACATGGATTTTTTAGTGTGCTCAAAAGTTTTTAAGGCGGATTCCTTTGATAGACTATAAAATTTCTTCAGATGACTAATATCTATTAATATTGTATGTTAACTATAAGTTTTGATAAAGATAAAGAGAGAACGAATGAGAGAGGATGCCTCTGCACTGTTCCACATAATCTCCGGCCTTGTTGGATCTTGGCTGCAGCTTGGAAGCTAGGCTGCCTATTGGCACTAAGAATTCGATAGCACAATACTAAGCTATGTTGAACTCTATAAAAGAAAAGAAAAACCAAAATAGTTAAATGGATGATTTTTCAAAATCAAAAAGAAGAATGCTCCATTGAGCACAAAAAACCGGGATTCATATAAATGGCTTTATTGTATAATCTCAAAGTCAATGGAATTCCTCATGCTCAATTCGTTATACATCAAAGAGATAGAATCATATGAGAAATAAAAGTACCGTAGATGAGAGAATATTTAGCATCATCGGAGTAGTCATACCGTGGTTTCAATGATCACAGCAACTAAATTGAGTACAAGGACAAAGGCCACAAGATTTTCAAATGTTGAGCTTCGAACAAATTCCTTCAAGCACTTGCACGTATGCGAATGGTAAAAAGATGGATAATACTCGAACCATGAAGGCTGCGGAAAGTTCAAGTGTAATAGAATTATTAGATCTAACACAGACAACAAACTAATGCAGCTGGAAAAATTGATCACAATAGAATATGTAGTCGCCACTAAAATGGAATGAAATAAAGTTTAATGAGGACAAAATTTAGTAGTCACCACTACACGGACATAAGAAGATAACTTACTGCAGCTTCCTTTTGGAATTTTAAGGCAATCGCATTGCACAGGTCAGTGAATTCATCCACATTAATCTGCACTTAGAAAAAAACAATAAACAAAGACACGTTTAAATGAAAAAAACTTATCCGGCAAAAAATGATTTGAAATATTTTGGCTGCAATTAATAATTATCAAGCAGAACTACCGAGTACAAACATATTTTTTTTGGAAAAGTGCGCACATCATATATGTTAACAAATGTCCCTCGTACCATATTGTGATTGCATCTTACTTCTGTTCGAGCAAGTAAAGCTTTTAGAATAAAAACACTTTGAAATTTTGTGATGAGAAAATTATTAAAATATTATCCTCATGATTTACCCAATTAAGAAGACATTGAAAATAATAAAAAAATGCTTAATTTAATACCTGGATCAAATCGTTACGTGAAACATTGAAAAGTCATTTAATTTTTCAAATTAATGCCCGTATTAGAGACTACGGGCATAGAAGGGTTGAGAACCTCATCACTTTAGTTAGAAGGGGACAGGGAGAAGGGGGGGCGGTGCTAGACCCAGTGGAAGAGCGAACTATAGCATTGAGGTATTCATGTAGAGATCACTTCCTCAATATTCACATCTAAAACATTTTTACTAATGAAACATATATAAATCAAGCACTACGTGCGCTGTTGAATATCATTAACGAAAAGCATTAATTCAAAAAGAACTGCATTTCAATTTGCTAAGTAAATTTCCAAGAACAATGCCGTGACATAGTTGTTGCCAAGCATGATCTAAAAATTCGAAAAGAAAAGAGGATGCAACTAAATAATTATCAAATAAATCTTACCTTAAAATCTCCGCTGTCATCGAGTTCACTGAATATTGATTCAAAATCCTCCTTAGAAGTCTTGGGCAAAGATCTGAGAATCATGTTAAATAAATGCTAAGTCAAATTATAAGGACCCATGTAACAACATCATGATCATGGAAAAACAAGAGATGCGCTTCAAATGTAGCACATCTATAAATTATTTTAAAATAACCTAATATGTTATTTTAAGGATCTCATGGCAGAAGATCAGAATAACTTATAAATTTGTGAGCATTCTTTACCTTCATGCTTACGGCTATCTTATACAACATACATTGAAGAGACATGAAGCATGTAGGTCATCCATCCTTTGTACCACATTTAGAATTAAACCTATGGACGAATTTACTGCTGCTAGAGTACATTAATTCGCAGAAAGATTCGATATTAACGCCTTGCTCGGTGAGTTTTAGCTTGATATGTTTAAGACTAAAAACAGCAATTACTGAGTTGAAATTTTGACCAAACAACTGAGAAGCACATTTCATTATTGGGCCAAGTTTAGGAATAGCGTGAGATCAAGGTTATTGGGATCAAATCCCACAAAAAACAGAGTGTCATATAGGCTGAATATTATGTTGGACTAATATGGAATGATAAAGGCTATTAATAAACCTTTAACAGACATCCCTGGTTTTAGTGGATATTGCCAGAGGCGTCTCTCACTAAATTGATCAAATCCCCACCATGTTACCAGGGGAAACTTTGAATTCGAGAATTGAGTGTATATCATGTTGGGGAAATTTATTTTTAGTCGTTTTTATTGCACTCAAATGCGGGATATTCATTGCTTCACATGTGTATCGCTAAGAAAACGAAGTAGAGTTGCAACATGGAAAGCTCTAGTCCAATAAGGATGTTCAAACAAAAAAATATGACGAAGAGGTAACCATAAAACATGGAAAGGACTAATTCTCAGGACCGAAATAAAAATCTTTTGCAATAACTAATCTACAATTTTCCTGACCAAGCCACATAAGTCGGTTATAACATCTGCGGTTTCATCATAACAGCCATTATAAAGAAATAGACGAAGAAATATAAAGCATCAGAGAGGAAGAAAGACACAAAAAACATAAAAGCAAAGGTAAAGAGAACTGGAGAGCGATTGTTCATGTGTACATTTTTTATTGACACCTGCATGCTAGCAGCTGGTTTGCCAAAGGATCTAAAACAACAAACCACAAAATATGGTGTACCATATCTACCTGTCCTAGTTTCCTACATTTCTCTTGTTCTAGGTTCTGGCCTACGGCATCTCACATTAAAGTGTGCACAATTATCAAGCAAGAGAGAGATCCGACAAAATAGCCTAAGGTCCAAATGGTAACCTGAAATAACTACATGGTTCGTTGATCTTTCAGCCACATAAGTGTCATTGCTCAAAGCATATAAAATTTCCAAAACAATCATTTACACGAAAAGCTATCATGAATAAACTTTCCTCTTGAATGTTATGTATTTGTTGCCAAAGCTTTCAGAACACTGAAAGCATCAACCTTTCATTCTTTATGTAAAATAATTATGTCAATTACATCCGATTGATGTCATCTTCAATAAAACTAGAAAATAAAAAGCCTTCACATGCCAAACGGGTAATCCACAATCTTCCAAAAATAAAGACAGCATCTGGTCCCTGAAGACGTTTCAAGAAATCCACTGGAAAGATAAAACTGCGAGGAATTTACCTGTAATTGTTCAATTCCTCGAACAGGTTTATGCACTGGTTTTTGTTAAGGTATCCATAATTCTGATGCACATACCAAAAAAGAACCATTTCAGTATTAGGCATAAGATTCAATATTGTTAGAGGTATTGATACTGCATCAACATCGGCTCAATGAAAAGCAGAGAACAATTTTTGGAACAAATCTTTAGGACTTCAAAGTTTACTATCTGACCAAGTGCCATGAAAATGAAGTTCTTCAACATTTTCCGAGGAGAAAAATATTTTTAAATGCATAAATTTCACTAGTAAGACAGACAGCATTGACATGTTTTGGTTCAAACAGTATACCTGAACAATCCTCTGCCCTGAAGTTATGGTTAATATGTTTTCCCTTTACTCGTGGCTATTTTAATACTTGTCTGAGAAATGAGATCATTAATAAACATCTATATTTATGCTTTCTGTTATACTGTTATTCTAATAAAAATCCTACCTGATTTGATTCCAAGAAAAATATTATTTCTCTTATATCTATGACACCAACTAGATTTTTTTCACCAATATTTCCATTCATGTTAAGGGATTGAAGAGGAGAACAATTCCATCAATACAAGAATCAAGGAGACCAGATGATGGGCAGGTTCCTGATGGATGAAGTAGATATGTTTTATATACATGCTTCATTTTAAATATGTGGTTGTTTAGCATGTATTCTGTTACGAAGCCAACCGTTGTCTAGAAAAGGCGACCTAGACCCCATATTGAGGGGGGACCACCATAGAATAATGTACTAGGGCCTATAAATATAGAAGAGGCCAAAATAAGAAGGGGGGACAAAACAGAGGAGTAGAGTGGGAGATCTGTCCTTGGGGAGGTCCAATTCGGGCTCTCCTGTTCCTGAAGATTGATCCAACCACAAGAACTCATCCTATTGTTTGTGAACCTCTATTGTCTTTCCATTTTTCATTGTTAATTCTTCTGTCTGGTTCTCCAATACAAGAGAAGAGTTGATTCCATGAGTGGAGCCATGTCTAAGGTAGAATTAGGGCATACATTCGCCCAAATCACAGGAGGTTCATAACACTAGTATCAGAGCAGGACATCCTGGTCTTTTTGTCGGAGCAATTATTACATGCACAAGAGTACAGGAGCAAGATTCTGTTCGCACCCTAATAGGGATCAAATTAGCAAGGCAGAAGTAGAAATTCCTTCCAAGTTCGACCTACAACGAATTCATGAAACGAAGGTAATTCTTACAATGAAGTGTCTATACTCATTGACAATGGGACAACTTATAATTTCTTGTGCACCAAAATAATTGACAACTTCTTCTTACAAATGGAGAAGTTAAACGGCTATAGCATAGTTATGGGAAACAACAATACAATGGCAGGAGCAGTAATTTGCAAGACTATTTCTCTGCATGCACAAGGTGTTTTGATAGTACATGATTTCCTACCACTAGAATTGAGTGGCACGGATGTAATTCTAGACATATAGTGGTTGAGAACTTTAGGGTGAATCATTTCCAACTATGAGAAGTTCATATTGAGATTCATGATGGGAGCCAAAATTCATATTTTTAAAGGGGACCCTAATATTACAAAAATTAGTAAGTCACTAAGAAGAGTAGATAAGGTACTTAAGAGCAGCAAGGCATATATGGTTGAATTGCATCATATTCACTCAAATAGAGACACTAATGCACCTAACGATTTAGAAATCAGCTCGAAACAAGAATTTCCTAAGGTTTTTGAAGTATTAATAGGAATGTCACCTAAGTGCCATGTTGACCGTGCCATTCATCTATTGCCGAGAATAAAACCTATTAACTTGAAGCCTTACAAATACTCTCATTTTTAGAAAAATGAGATTGAGACACTAGTCCAAGAACTCATATCAACAGAAGTCATACAACCTTCACATAATCCTTATGCGAGCCCTATATTATTAGTCAATAAAAAAGATGGTGGATGAAGGTTCTATATAGATTACTGAGCGTTGAACTGAGCTATAGTTCCTGACTGATACCTCATTACAGTTGTAGATGAACTACTAAATGATTATATGGGAAATTAGTTTTTTTAAAACTTGATTTAAAATTAGAGATCAAAATAAAAAAGGAAGATCTACCTAAGATTGCATTAATAACTAGAGAATTTGGGCCACTAGGTGTCAGCAAGAGTAGAAGTTGATAAGGAAAAGATATCTGCCATGACTAATTGGCTGATTCTTAGAAATCTTAACTCCACGGGTTCCTAGGGCTCACTAGATATTAGAGAAAATTTATTGTCAACTATGCTTCAATTGCATGGTCACTAATGCAATTATTAAGAAAATATGCATTTTATTGGTCAGGAGAAGCACAAGCCACTTTCTCTACCCTTAAACAAGCAATGACTATAGCTCAAGTATTAGCATTACCAAATTTTTTACAAGGATTTATTATGAGAACTAATGCTTCTGGATCAAGTGTTGGGGCCATTCTCATGCAGCTAGGCTGCCCCATAACTTATTTCAATCAAGCACTTCCAGTAAGAATCAAATTAAAATCAGCCTATGAGTGGGAGTTGATGACCATAGTGTTGGCAGTAAGGACATGGAGACATTATCTTATGTGTCAGCATTTTATCATCAAAACAGACCAGTACAATCATAAATTCTTACTTGAACAAAAGAAAATTCATGCTGAATCTTATAAATAGTTGGTGAAATTGATAGGCTATAGTTTTGAAATTATATATAAGGAAGGGAAAAATAATAAGGCCACAGATGCATTATCTTGATGTCCATTATTACTGTGAGATGAAATAATTGAGGTAATAGCACAGCACTCCATTGATTTTAAAGCTATCCGACTAGCCATGGACCAAGACACTAGGCTTACAGAGATTAAAACTTCCTTGTCTAAAGGAGATACAGCAAACGAATTATATTATTTGAAGGATGGATCCTTGTTATATAAATAAAATTTGGTTCTTCCAACACATTCTTTTTTAATTACCAGAGTGTTACAATTATTTCATGACAGCTCAGTGGGGGTCATTCTGGGTTCTAAATGACATATCATAGAATTTCACAATAGTTCTATTGACAAAGAATGAAGAGAGATATAAAGGCATATATTAACAATTGCCCTACTTGCTTGCAGTGTAAATCTTCTTCACTATCACCAGCTGAACTTGTACAACCATTACCTATACCTACCCAAATATGGGAAGACCTCTCAATAGATTTCATTGAAGACTTGCCCAAATCATATGAGTCAAATGCCATATTAATAGTAGTGGATAGATTAAGCAAGTATAGTCATTTTATTGTCCTGCATCATCTATTCTCAATCAAGGAGGTTGCTCAATTATTCATCAAGGAAATTGTAAGACTCCATGGATTTCCAAAGACAGTGGTCTTGGACAGGGGACGAATATTCTCAAGTATATTTTGGCGTGAGCTACACACACTACAAGGTGACTGAACTCAAACTCGACTCTTCTTACCACCCTCAAACATATGGACAGACTGAAGTAGTCAATAGATGCTTAGAAAATTACTTGAGATGTGTGGTATTTGATAAGCTAAAATAACGAAAATTAAGGCTTCATTGGGCAGAATATAGTTACAATACTTCATATCATTATTCTATTAAAATGACTCCTTTTCAAGTGGTATATGGCAGGGACCCCCCAAAACTTATCAAATATGAGATATCTCCTTCACCCCTTGATGTTACCGAACAACTACTCTCAAAACGAGATCCTACCATCAAGATTCTGAAATTCAATTTGCAAAAGGCACAAGTGAGGATGAAGTTTAATACAGACAAGCATTATAGAGAAGTTGAATTAGAGGTGGGTCATTTGGTAGATGAGATCTCTAGCGAAAAAGAAAAACGAGAAGTTAAGCCCTTGTTATTTTGGTCCATATCCTAATGGAAAGAATTGAACCAGTGGCATATAAACTCCAACTGTTAGACCATTCGACTATTCACCCAGTGTTCCATATATTCCAGCTCAAGAAGACACTCAGAACGGACAAAAAAAGCCAGCCAATTCCCCCGACACTATCATAAGATCAATAATGGATACTAATTCCATATGGAATAAAAGCTTACAAGTCAACTCCTCAAAGCGCAGAAATATTAGTTTCATGGAAACATCTTCTAGAGTTTGAATCGTCATGGATGACAATACCAACATTCCTTCAGCAATTCCCTACATCTCACGCTGTGGACAAGGTGAAACTCATGGGGGGAAGTAATGTTACGAAGTCAACTATCATCTACACAAGATGACCTAGACCCCATATTGAGGAGGGACCACCATAGAATAATGTACTAGGGCCAAAAAACAAAGTAGAGTGGGAGGTTTGTCCTTAGGGAGGTCCAATTCGGACTCCCTTGTTAATGAGGATCAATCCAAACTCAGGAACTCATCCTATTGCTTGAGAACCTCTATTGTCTTTCCATTTTCATTGTTAATTCTTCTGTCTGGTTCTCCAATACAAGAGAAGAGTTGATTCCATGACTGGAGCCATGTCTAAGGTCGGACTGGGGTGTACATTCGCCCAAATCACGGGAGGTTCGTAACATATTCCTTCGAATCTAGAAATAATTAGGTATTTTCAAGTCAAAAATATAATGCCACCTATATAGGAATCAATTTGTCTCAATACCAAAGGCAAAAACAGTAATATGAACATGCACTAGAAATATTCTCCAAGTAATTACTAAGCAGATAAGATTCATACTGGCCAAACTACATTGAGTTTAATGTCTTTAGTAGATGGAAATATATTAGTACAGTTCCACCACATTCAAATTCCCATGACAAAATGATGGGGATACACCTGCTGTTCTATGTATATTTCATATAGAATAAAGAAAATAGAAATAGTTCATGTATACTATGTTCATGAATCATGATAGTCTAAAATTATACAATGATAAGGAGGGGAAAAATCAAAGAAATAATATATTTTTAATGTAAAAAATGCAAACGACAGAAATTTATTCGAGCTGCCAAAACCATCAAATCAAAACTGAATTCGGATAAAAACCCAATCTTGAAGAAAATACGACCACATGTCACAAGTCAGAGATAAAAATGACGAGGCTCACATATTTATCAATTGTTGAGAAAGCCTTCCGCAAAATTCTTATCCTCATGGAATCCATCTCTATGACTTGCTTTGCAAGCTGAAAAACAAACAACAAATGATAACTTATACTTCATTCAAACATTTTTATTTGTGAATTTTACATCACTTCCTTTCCTCTATGAGAGAAATAGCTTTCAGCAGGAAATTCCTTCGACTTCAGACTGTATGAAAAGTGTTTAAATTGAATAACATTTTCAAACTAGCGTCAAATTAAGTGTTGCAGCCGATAATTATGTAGAACCACCAATTAAGAAGTCATAATTAGGTTTTCAGCTTCCTCCCTTTTGTACCAATCATGTGACAAACTCAATATTCTACAAAAGGTTGCCTCTAAGGCTGAGGACATAAATAAAAGAATTTCTAGCATACGTCTAAAGAGATGATGACTATTTAAAGATCATTGAATTTCTGGACGATTTCAGAAACCTTTACAAATGTAGCTATCAAAGGAGTATCTACTTTACATGCTGAAACACATTAATTTTAAAAAATTGAATAAAGCATCAAATTTTGCATGTAAAGAACACTTTTATATGGCATAATGCATATAAAAGTGCCTGAACATTTTTTCCCATAATACTTGGATTGCTCCAAAATAAGGAACACTGATCTTCCATTGATCTGCATAACTCTTTAATCTCTATCTCCCTCTATGATTCCATGTAGTGGAAAATTGTTGGACTATGTCAACTTAATTATCAAAGGCATTTTTAACTCTTCCAAAAAGCAATATATTTACAATAATTTTTAGGCATGTGGAGATTACAGTTTTAACCATGGCTATTAAATGGGGTAGTATATGTATATTAAATATATATATATATATATATGTTTAACACTCATTTTGCCTTAAATTTATATAACCTTGGATTAACAAAATTTCATGTGCTAAATGACATTAACAGGCTAAGATATTTGGTGAACAAAAGTGTGAGTTTTGATTTTTATATGATAATCTGCACCTAAACATACGCAGGGCTGAATACTGACATAACATACTTGAGAATATAAATATATAGCTCCATAATTATGTAAAACCTTTGAATAAGGACTCTAGTTATGTTGACCCTTTAACAGATGCTGCGATAAGTTAACAGGGTAAAAACTATCTTTAGCACTCATTTATCTTGAGTGGTGAACTGGAACTATCGTTGACCAAAATGGGTAAAATTCTGATGACAGATGGAGCTTGAGACTAGAAAGTTCACCAACATGCGAACAATTTTGATTTCTATATATTTTACATGTCAGCTTGTAACCAAACGTATCTTCAATAGAAAGATAATCAAAAAATACATAATGATAGTTCAGGGCATATACCAAAGATGTACCCCGCTATCACTCTCATACTTCTCAACATACTTTGAAAATAAGTTATCTGCCACAGATCTGTGAAGAGATGAAGAGAGGAAAATCCTATGCCCTAGTGTCCTCCTAAGTACCCGCATGTTTCATCAGCAATTAGCAGGTAATTAGTATCCCACTATTCAACTTCATTGAGAATTATCATCTAATTAAAATTTATCATTAACTAATTTCCTATGGAACCATGCAGTGATCAAAAGAAATATCTTGAAAGAAATCTCATTTATCCTCTTTTGTTTCAATTTCTGGTGAGTATCTGATTAAGATAAGATATAAATTCCCAGGACACTATACATATACCCAACTTGAACTAGGGTAGTTTATCAGGCCCATTTAAAGAAAAAAAGTCCAAAGCCAAAAATTTGATCATTGAAAAGTGAAAAATCAATTATCTCTAACCTGTGCTTTGAAGCTATCATAGACAACAGCAAGAACCAGATTAGTGACGAAGTACACCCCGAGCAGCACATACAGAACGAAAAATAGGCAAGACCAGCGAGAACTCCTGCTCAATGATGTATGGAACAAATTTCAGCGATATTCCATGAAAAAAGTCTTTTTAGAATCATAATTTCATTTTTTTATAAAATTTGGAATATAAACACCCTTAACGCAGTATTTCACATGAAATAACGCAAAGATTCATCAGATGAAAAAACAGTACATGTTTGCGATGGATCTTGCTGATTTGTTGTAACTCTGTGCAATTCGTAAAAGTGGGATAAATTACTAGGTTACCAAGTCATCTCCATGGAAACGGCTGAACAAACTCATATGATTATCATGAGTCAGACCGAGCCCATTTTATGTGGAATGTTTACATTTAAAATGCTCAAAAAAGGCATAAAATACGACCTATGAACACTTTTTATATAAATTCCAGACTGCATCTATCTAATTTTCAACTGGGATAGTGAATAGTATCTACATCCATTTCATTGTTCCACAGAAAAAGGAAAAATTAATTGCATGTCAAGGTTTCTCAGCCATATGGTGAAGAGGATTTCATCCTTCATCCAAACTCCAAAGTCAAACAACATGCTGTGCAACACCCATCAGTATCTGTTCCGACTATAAGAGTGAAAGAATATATTAAGATTGATTGTCACTTGCAAGGAATGTCGATATCTCAGATCACCTGGCAGAGGAAGCATTTATGGTGTTTCAGCATTTCATAGCATAAAAAAAGCGGAGTAGCATTCATTTTCTCGAATAATTGGCAAAATATATTTAAGTTTACTTGATTTTCCTTAAATAGATTCAAAACCTACCAATGGAATCTAGGATGTGATAGTCAAAGGCGAAGACATAAAATGGAAAGGCCTTTTTGTGATGTCTACTGGAATCAAGAGTCATATTTAAGGAAATTACTTCAGCAGCTTCTCATTTTCTGAATTAAAGTGTTTTCTGCATTAAAGCTTGGCTCTTAGTTGGTTAGTTTCCTATTTTTTTAGATAGTTTCCTTATTTCGTGACCCTTGTATATAACTAGCAGTCATCTATGATGTGAATAATAAGCATTCTATTTTGTTAGAATATTCCCTCCTAGGGTTTGCATCACTGTATAATTTTTGACACCTTTATGTTTGACACCTATGGTGTTAGGATGTTGCATCAGTCCAAAGGCTACAACCAGGATGCTTGGCTTTGTGAGGACTGAGCTGTAGCGTAAGAGACAGCTACGTAGGTGACTGCCAGGGAGACAACAGCAAGGGTGGCAAGGGTGAAAACAACAACTGCTGTTCTCTGCACCAGTCATAATTGAGAGGGGCCGTATGATGGAATCACTTATTAATTCCCTTATCCCAAGCAAGGGGGCTGGAAAAATTCCCAATATTTTTGGAATAATAAATGGTACAAGGCATGAGTCAACACTATTACCGTCGCATCATGAAACAAAGGCATGACTTTATAAAGGACAAGGCAAAAAAAATCATATGGCTATCTCAATGGAAGTTTACATATGACTATTAAAGATAACATCATTAAGAATTCCTCGCAGTATTGATAACAAATACTGATATGACATTGAAACTACGCAAATATGGTTTTAGGTCTTCAGAAATCTTATCAACGTTCCACACACTTTGTTATTGGGAGGAATCTTCCTGGGGCATTTACTGATGTATACTTTATAGTCATGCTGCCTTCTTCATTAAATCATCTTAAAACATTAAAATGAATATTTATTCATTATTCACGTACTTCCATGAGACGGAAAATTAAACACCGAAAACATCACTTGATAATCCAGCTTACTTGTATGCAGGAATCCAAACATCTGGATTGTTTGATGTCGTGAAAAGTACAAACATATTATATAAGGTTTCACTGAAGGAAGTAAACATAATCTTTCCCTGTTGGGTGTCTTCAAAGGTCACATATGCAAGCCAGCTGGAGAATAGAATAAACAGAGCCCAAAGAGCCTGAAACACAAAGAAAAATTCGAAATCTTCATAAAAAAAGCCTTCCAGGTTCTAACGTTGCATTTGCTCTAGACAATATTAATCTGTATTAGTCATTTAATTTCTGGGATAAACTAAATTTTGAGAAGCTAATCGTACAGATATTTAGTAGCATTTCTTGAAGAACATCATGAGTTTCAAATTTAGAAACTCAAGCTTTTGGAGGTTAGTAATTTACCAAAACATTAAGATACATGCCCATCATTCCAGCCAGTGTGACAATACAAGACCGTAATTCCCTGAGCCAAAGAATAAAAGAAATCAATATTTTTCACAAAATACGCCATCAAAAAAATTTCTTAAAAATAAGGGATATCATATAAAAAAAAACGTCATTGAACTTTTCTTATGGATTGCAAAGTATGTAGCCATTATACGGGTTTGCTCTAAAATACAAGCAATAAATAAACAGTTAAGCCACTAGTCTAGAATAAAGAATCATCATAAATAATAGAGAATCTAAAAAAAAGAAAGGGAAATTTACAAAAGGAAAGACAACACAGACAGATATCAGACTCTAGAACCAGGATAAATGATGTTATTCCGAAAGCAGGAGTTGCTGCTTTTCCTTTTATCTCCTGAAATAGATGAAAGGGGAAAAATAATCATGGGACTATGGTAACAACCCTGATCTAAATTTTTATAACCTCGAATTTCAACTAGCTTGTTAAGATTTAATTGCTATCAGAAATCAGATCCAACGTTCCAAGGATCCAATAACCATGACAGTGTGTTGCAGTCATTATTTAGTATGTTTATAGCCATTTTCGCCCCAAGTTTGAATAGACATAAAAACTGCAATTACGCAGGTTAGCTAATTAAGATCCAGCTCTCGGGAAAACACCACAATAAACTGTGTGCGCAACAAGAGGGAGTTATTTTGGTTTTTCCACAAAATACATTTAAGGGATAGAACTGTAAAAGTTGCCCTTCGTCTTCTTTACTCCATCTCCAAATTTTTCAGGGTAATAGAGAATTAGGTCCTTGTCAAGCATTAGGTCATCGATGGTCTCCCATAAGGATGACGATTTCTAAATGCCCCCGTCAAACATTCCTCTACTGTTATAGTTTCTATTATAGCCATGTCCAACTTCTAAGAAACCCTTCTCGTTCTCCTCTAGTGGCCATTTGCCACACTAAGATCTATTAGATTATGCAGATGCAAGCGTTTCTTTTTTTCTTTTTTTTAAATTATCATTGGTCCATAGTGGTTCGGCTGTCTTTATCCGCTATTCTAATTGACGCTATAACCCAGGGCTTGTGTATTTTGGTATGGGTTCATTTCTAAGAGTATTTGTTGCTGCCGGTACCTGTTTTACTAACACATAGACCTGCAACTGTAGTTATGTTGGTCCTTGGTGATAAGTTGAGTTATTGTAAACTTTTTGTGCTGCTCAGCACTCCAATAGCTTATCACCAAAGGTCCTTTTCAAAGGTCCTTTTTTTCCAATTTTCTAAGTACGCACCAAGTGATCATTAAAAGGAAAAATAGAGAATGTACAGATCCGTGGGGCGTACATTGAGGAAGAACATGTACATTTGAAGATAATTCAGATTTAGACATCATCAAATATCATGGATTTAAAGTCTTTCGCAAATGATTATGAAAATGTGGAACTTAGGATAGGGAGCTATGCTAGGAACTGACTAAAAAGAAATATTGCAGGAAAACTTAAAAGTGAACAGATATCATGCAAATTGTAAATTTAGCGGCAATCAGTGATTTACACAGCCGACGGACATGCGACCTATCTAGAATTTTATACCACAAATCAAACCATGAAGTCAAGTAACCAATGAGATTATATATGGCCTATCGGACAAGAGGAGATGTCACTTATTGGACATCTACACTGCATGCGATTCAAATAAAATATCCACGGGCACTTAAACTATGACATCCTCATGAGCTGTTTATCCATGCACACACATAAACATATGCGATTCTGGAAAAAAAATAAAATTCTGTTTTCTGAGGTTAAGAATAGCACAGTGGCTTTACGACCTTAATGATGGTTAAATTACATATAGCTCACTTTCAAGTGAAGCCCAGAGCTTGTAGGTATTTGATATCTTATACTTCCATGAAAAAAAACTCCGAACTCCATATTTTCTCATCTTTCATATACAGTGTCAGAGGAAAAAAATAACTCTGACTGAATCACCCACTGTATGAAATATCATAACTATTGAAAACATAAAAAAATGATTCGATTATATAATAGAGGGAAAAAATACCTGATATTTAAAGCAACGAATGCAACGCGGATGTAGGGGGCAACTCTGAAAGGCAGATAACTAACTGGCAGAGGTGACAAATAGAAAGCGTACACCAACAAATCGGCCACCAAAAGAACCAGAAATGCAACCTGAAAAGTATGAAAAAATATCCAGCACATTGAAATAAAAAAATCACGAAAACCAATATTATGACGAAAGCCAGTAAAGTGAAAATTTACGTGAGAAAAATGTGAGAATCAAACATTCTCGAAAGCACATCATCGAACAAAACCATGTGGAGATATGCACACCAAATTATCAATATCGAGAAAACAAAGTCTTTGAAACTAGAATCTGGAAGTTATTTCAGTGTGAAGGATGAAAAAATATCTTTGTATTTCTCGCAGAAACTGATCAGGTTGTACATCAGCTTAATCCAAGTTCATAATTTTATACTCCTAAATTTGTCTCTTACGAAAATTAGAATTCTAAAATAAATATGAAAAGAAATGACCTTTAAAATGTTCAAGATGCTCTTCCAATAGAGATTCCAACCTTCATAAGTGATTGGAAATAATGTGTGAGCAATAAGTATGACAAGAGTTACTCCCTGCAGCAAAATTCGGAAAGAGATTAATACCAACTGAATTCTATTTATGACGATGGCCTTTGTGCAGAATACTATCATCTGAAGAGTAAAGCAATGGAATGCACGGACCATTTTTGACTTTAAGAGTATTTTTTTATACAGAATTGTGAGTTGTTCATATTATAAATAAAACTAGAATTTTTATCAAATAAAAATGCATTATCTTGAGCACAAGAGAATGGAACCCAAACTAATATAGTTCTGTATAAGACCTCAAATGTAAATATCCAAAATAAGAGATAAAATTCTTCATGTGACATTAAATAACAGACCGCAAAGTGAGAACCAAACGACCTTACCTCATAAATAACAGACTGCAAGACAGTTAGGTACGGCAACTCTCCAAGGAAAAAATATTCTCTATCCTTGCAAGAATGCTCCCCATTGGTTGGGCACCATAGAGGTTTCTGATATTTATAAAGCAGAAAAGAATGAGAAAAAGGTTATTAGATTGTAAAAGATCACTTTCGGACTTTAAGGAAGATATCTGTGGAGAAAATTTGTTCCCTTCTTTTCCAAGTAGATACTAGGGGATAAACTGATAAATAATTTATATTCATCCATTTACAAGATAAATGAAAATATAGAGGAAATAAAAATTACTGATGAAGTTCAATGGGCCAACTAACCTCGATGAAGTTCAGTACCACCAAAGCCAAAAGGTTGAGAGACCATAAAAGATCAAATCGAATATAGAAGAAGTAGAACTTTACTGATCTTTCAAACCTAACATCTTCAAGAACTTCCTCAGGCAAGCCAACACCATCTTCAGCCTGCAATGCGAATTTTCATGAAGTAAGTTTCATCAACTTTTAAACACCACGCCAAGTGTATGATAAATTAGATTAATCAATGAATGTCAAAATAAAAGATATAAGGCCCTACGAAAAATGAATAAAATAAATCGACAGATGTCCAAGGTTCGCGAATTCCTTCCAATTATTCAGATGATTACAAAGCCAACGTCGAATTCAACCACAAACTATAATGATGATGATTTACTGGTGAGGCGCTCATTCAGAAGCATCAGATGTTCACATGTAGAACCATTCTAATGTGACCATTTTATGAATCAGCCATGTCTCGTCTGCTGGATAAGACCATCATTAGCTACTGCGTAAAAACTTTGAAAAGATCTATTTATATAAAGAAATTATTCCACCTGAAATTCTACCACGTGATTTTCCCAAGGATATATTTTCGTTCAATGCAGTGCCATCATCAAAGTGCTTAATGTCTCAGAAACTTACAGATGAAGAATAATTTTAGATTAATTAAAAATGGAAGGGAAGTCGACCGCTAATTTAAGCCAAGGAAAAATGAATCTGCTGGTTCCAAGTCGTGTGTCGGAGTCAAATATTACCCATTTCTGAATATTGTTTTGAAATTGTGTATAATTCAAATTGACTGTTTTTTTTTATTCGTCAGTCAGGAAGCGGTGTAATAATTCCGAATGAGTTATTTACGGCACGTGTATCTCCCGGCCTCCCCGCCCCCACAATGGTGATCTCCGTACAAAGAGAAATTAACAACAGAAATAAGTGTTAATCGCCTATGGCATACGATTAACCACAGAGCACTTTTCCACGGTCACGGGCTTGCTCCCGCACAATTTCACTCTAACACTGAGGTTTAGCATAAAACTAAGCAGAAGAAAAGAGAAAAGAAAGAGAGGTGAAATTTCCAACATCATAAAGTTCGCCACGACTTCGATCAACGAGAAGGGACAACACTGACCAAATCAACCAGAGCTGCAGCCCTCTGATACAGCGTTCCGTAGGTAATGGCATCAGATCTCTTATGGTAGTCCTTCCAGCGCCGGACTACGCTGCCACCGACGCCGCCTTCTTCTTCGAAGCCGCGATTGCTACTCTCCTCGGTTATCAAAGGCGCCTCCATCGCCTGCCTCCTCGAAGCTCCTTCCTTCCAATGACTGGAGAAACCTCTGCGACTGAGGAATTCCGTCTCATGCAGGTAGTGGGAAAGAAACCCAGAGCTGGCGCTGTCGGTAGAACATTTTCAGAAACACCCCTCCCCTGAAAAATGCGAAATTGCTCTGTCCGTTGGATTTGGCGCGAGAGGGCGGGTAGTGAGGAGGGGTGGCCCTGATTTACTGAGTGGGCCCTACCTTTTTAAGAATCCAAGTCAACGAGCGGATCTATAGCTTGCGCATCTGATCGGAATTTCAAGGCGGAAGTGGGGCCAGGTCGAGCGAGAGACAAAATGGGTCCCACATATAAAAGATACGCTGAAACAAAGGCGGAGCGCACCAGATCTGTATGCGATCCGTGACTTATCCTTAGCTCCGCCAATCAGATCTCCCACGTGGCTGCGATGTCTGAAAGAGACGTGGCACGTGCTCGCTGAGCTGCCAACAGCAACCTTCCCCCTCTTCACTCGAATGTCGGCCGGTGCATTTATCTGGATAAGCAGCCTCGATTCGGCAAAGAAGAGGGGGAATATTTTATTTGAAATTTATATTATGTTCCTCTTCAAGATTTATTTATTGTTTTTAAGCCCTACCAATTCCACGTATTATACTCTCAGATGTGTCCTACGGGAACCGGGGGGGGAGGGGGGGGGACAGAGAGGCATACGGCCACTCTATTATTTTCCAAGGCTGCCCATAATCACTCCGCAATCGATTTTTTTAATCAAATAGTTACCTGAAATCATTAAGACTGGCCGATGATCTCTAAAAACTTTAATTATTTTTATTATATTTTAAATTATTTTAAAATTCATTTTAAATTTTATTATAAATTCTACATAATAGGTTATGTGGGTTGATATTATTAAAAAATAAAAAGACGATTCTGCCCATATCACAGAATCTCAGACCTTGGAACTTTCTCGACGGCACTTAATGGGCACGTTGGAAATATAAGTGGGCTAGCTAGTATTTGGGCCTCATAGAAGTCCAGTTATAAGCCCATTTACTTATTGGGCGATATTGGACCTCAAAATATTTATTGGGCTAGTCCCAGTCGGATTGGGCCCGAATCCATTATCCAATTCTATTACATATCCGTCATGTAGGGGTAGTTTAGGCATTTCATTGAGCGAGCGCTAGGGTTTCTAATGTGACGATGGGAAGCCCATATAAGCCCTAATTTTCGCGTGGTTGCAGCCTCCAGTGGGGATCGACGGCGATAGCAGAGGCAGCGGAAGAGGGGTGGGAGCGAAGATGGTGAAGTTTCTGAAGCCCAACAAGGCGGTGATCGTGCTCCAGGGACGCTTTGCGGGGCGCAAGGCGGTGATCGTGAAGAACTTCGACGATGGCACGCGCGACCGCCCCTACGGGCACTGCCTCGTGGCGGGGATCTCCAAGTACCCGAAGAAGGTAATCCGCAAGGACTCAGCCAAGAAGACGGCGAAGAAGTCGCGGGTCAAGGCGTTCGTGAAGGTCGTCAACTATAACCACATCATGCCCACTCGTTACACCCTCGACGTCGATCTCAAGGACGCGGTCACCGGCGACGCTCTCGAATCTCGGGACAAGAAGGTGACGGCCTGTAAGGAAATCAAGGCGCGCTTCGAGGAGCGCTTCAAGACTGGCAAGAACAGGTGGTTCTTCTCCAAGCTGAGGTTCTAAATAGATGGCCGGATCTCTCCGTCTCCACACAGATGTGTCTCATTTTTGTTCTCTAGGGATTTGCAGTAGTCTTTATCATCATTCGCAATATCTACTCTTCCTTGAGATTTTATGGCCATGAATATCGCATTTGATTTTGTTCTAATTTGTTAATCCCTGCGCCACTGCCACCATGAGTTCGAATTCCTCCTAGGATGGGGCCCTTTAAACGGTGATTAGTCGGTGCATATCGTTGGAAGGATGATGGTTGGGTTCTTGTAGCATCATCTATGATCTCATTTACCTCTGCGAATGGCGCCTGCATCGACTGCTTCACCTAGCCCACTGTTTGCAATAACAATGAAGATATATTTCCCTCCCGTGCAGCCACTCTTGTTTCATCGGCATTTGGGTGGCACCACGATTGCCCTAATCCTAGAGCACGAGGAAGAATGCAGATGTAGGAACAAAGTTCATGTCAGGAACTGAAATTGCTTGGAAACCATCATGTCAGTGGCCATTTCCGTTGGGTTTACAGTGCTCCATTCCCCGTTTATCTCCTTTCTAATTCTTCGTTGACATGGCTGCGCTGAAGGGGGATATGCATATGCATGAATTTCTGTGCTAGTTGCATCGATCTCAGGCAAATAACGCTCTCCGAGGGAATTCAAATGAGCTATATCCTCTGCATGAGTTGACTTTAATCTTCTGCAACAAGCATGGAGTATGAATATCTCCTTTCTAATTCTTCGTTGACATTGCTTAGCTGAAGGGGGATTTGGATATGCATGAATTTCTGTGCTATTTGTGCATCGATATCAGGCAAACAAACACTTTTCGAGGGGATTCAAATGAGCTGTACCCTCCGTATGAGTTCACTTTAGTCTTCTGCAACAAGCATGGAGTATGAATTGGGTCTGACCATGGATGGAGCTGTCAATCCTGTTAACATTCATTTGGTCTGTTACTGGTGCCCTTCATGAAGAATCTCCCATATCAATCGTCTCTTACTGTTGAAGGTGCAGACCCCTCTCCCTTGTGAAGTGAAGGTTTGAATTCAGTCCCTAGATGCCCATTAAAAGTCAACTATTCTTGCATCAGTCAGCCCAGTTTAGGATCATTCGAAGTCATTAGAAGAATGAGAAACACCCATACCATCATTTCTGCACTACCTCTTTGACTTATTGCCTAAACTTTCTTCCCACTCTTCCCCCATTACCACATCCACATGACAGATTAGTGGACCTCTGTCTGATCTTGTCGCCATGCCAATGCTTGATTACCCTTTCTAGTAGCTCTATGCGTTGGAGTTTCACAAGGTCAACGGGTTGGTTGTGGATATGCCCACGATGCAGCTTTCACCGCTCCAGGGGAAGAGAGCAATTGAGTGGCCGTCTCCGCCGGCCTTTTGCCTGTTCTTAGGGAAAACTTCTTGAAAGCCACATCGAAATTCGCTACTATCTTCAGCGCACCTATTTTAGATTATATTTTCTGCATTTTCCCCCTACTTGGCAGTCAGCTACTTCGTGGGCTATCTCAATTTGGTTTTAGAGAGAGAGAGAGAGAGAGAGAGGGGTAAAGGGTCATGTGTTTGTCTTGTAAGGGAAGGTCCAGTCAACATACATAGTTTAGGGAGAAAACCTGCTTGAAGAAGGTCAAGATCAGGGTTCCTGATCAGCATTCAAGGAGAGAATTCTATACCCATCCGGAGTCAGAAGAGCCAGTCAGAACCTCTCGGCGGTGACGACGATGGGCTTGGCCTCCACATGCCTCTTGGCCAAGTAGGGGCCTCGTCTGACGGCTTCCTGCAGCTATACAAGACAACTCCACCGTCACTCTCTTTTCCCACAAGTAGCAAAGGGAGCCGCCATAGCTGGCGAGGTGCGAGTGCGTACCTTCTCGGCGATGGCGGCAAGGGTGGGGTCGCTGAGCCTGTTGGAGCCGGCCAAGGACTTGCTTATGGCGGTGCAACAGAGATGACGGGCGTCCATGCCTAGAAGGGAAACTGAAAGATTACCCCCCCGTCTATTCTCGACTGAAAGAACCAGAGAAAAGATGAAGATTCTTGAGAGATGACGAACAGAAGAAGATGGGATCTGTTTTTTTTTCAAGTCAAGTAAGAAGCTCTGCCTGGGCGGAAGAACAGAAGAAGATGGGTTTCTCCCGTGGGTGGGTAAGAAGCTCCGCTAGGGTTTTTGTAAAGATTCAGTGAGACTCTATAGAGGGCGGCGCTAAGATCACAGTTTCTTTGGGGGAGGCGGCGCAGGAGCATACCATTTTTGGTCGTCTCGGTGTGAGGATCTGTCACTATGTTGATGATGTCCATCTTAGAACAGACGTCGAGGAGGGACCACGGACGAGCCACCAGCGCAGCAATCAATCGGTAAGCCTGAAATAGCGCCATTTGCGCCACCGCGGATGAGATCCCGCATGAACTCCGCCATTAGATTCCATCAGCCAATCAGGTTAAAGGGGAGAAAAATGGGAGAGAGAGAATGATGACTGTCACATATGATCATCTCATGGCAGGATAAGATAATGTCGTAATCAGGCATATAACAGAATCAAGAGGGTGCTTACAGCCAGTCGCATTTCTGGTTCCTGCCGCAGTAGTGAGAGTAGTAGACCCTGAGAAAAAAGTCAAACTTTGAGGGAAAAAACCGGTGGATATATTCCAAATGCCCTAAAGAAGAAAAAACTGGTATTAAATGATTCGAAAGAGAAAGAAATTGGGGGCGAAAATGAATGTTTCCTTCAATTATATATTATTTTCCATTTTTATCTTCTTTTTTTGTGAGGGCAGAAGCAGAAATGTGTGTTCATAGCAATAAACAACAGCTTCTGGATAAGGTAAATAGAAAAGTATCAGAGGTTGTGAGCTTCTGAAATGCCTGCATAAGTAAATGACCAGTCGCCAACAAATAATAAAATATTTAAACAAACAAGAGATTTTTGGGTAGCAAAAATGAATATTTCCTTCAATTACATTATTATTATTATTATTATTATTATTATTATTATTATTATTATTATTATTATTATTATTATTTCTGGGGGGGAAGAATTATGTTCCAAGAAATGTGATATAAATCAGCTTCTGAATAGAAGATAGAGAACTAACAGAGGGCGTGGGCTTGGAACTGTTGGCTGCCATCTCGTAGGTCAAGCGTCTGAGACAGTCCTCAGCTTCGTTAGTAAGAAGCTTTTTGTCATCTGATCGGTCAACTCCACATATACTTGCAAGTGCATGTAATGCAGCCTAAGCATCGTAGTAGACAAAGAAACTCACATATCAGAATGAAACAGAGCTTGTGGCAGAACGGATTGTCTCATATTTCAAAAGTGAAATCCTAAAAAGGGAAAAAAACGTATATTAGCTGCATTTTTTTTCCGAAAAGAGGATAGTGCCATATGGAGGGATATTCAGCAGAATAAAATTTACTTCCATTTAAATAATGCATGTATGTTCTGCTGTCAATCTTGGCAGCGTTTCATAAGATGAGAACCAATTCGAAATCCATTTCTTCGATGCAGCTTTTCAAAACTGAAGAAGAAAAAGAAGAGCTCAACGGGCATCAAGTCATGCATCATGTTTCAAACCTCGCATTTAATATTATATGTGTATCCAGCCTTCTGATTATCTCGAAGCTAGGCTTGAGCTGATTAGTTACGCATTTGTTTCTTCACGAACAACCACATAATCATAGAAAGACAAAGGGATTGTACAGGTTGGGTTAGGTTTTAGGTCAACAAAATCATTTATCATCCATAAAATCAAAGGTTGTGTCAATTGGCCATCTTCTAGAATACAAGTCAATACTATTGACCTTCCAAGATAACGTCCAAAAATCAGTTTCAGGTAACATTTCCAATTGCCTCACTTCTGGACATTTGTGTAAACATTTATGGGTATTCTGATCTGAAACTCAACTAATCTGTGCACTGTACAAACACCCTAACTGATTCAAAGCCCATGCATGGACGGCACTCGACACTACTTTGTTTCAAAAAAAGCCCACAGATAAATGGGCTTGAGAACTAGAATAATCCCTCTCCCATCCTCAAAATCCCCCAGCTATGAACCCTGAGAAAAGAAATTAACGTCAAGGTGTAAGGGCTTGCTAAAGAGAATATCAATAAGATAGTTCCTGGAAATCATCGGTGGATTTTTCAATTCAGAATATCATTGATTTGAAAAATATGTGCATGAACGAAGCCTGATGATAGCCAAGACAGTGATAAGCATACAATTTACAGGAAGGACAAGAAACATATAATCTTGAAAAATTCTCTACAGCATATTCCAACAAATATGCATAGGGAGGCGAGTTCACTGAGGACAGATGTAATGCGACATGACAGAAATTCCTAATCATATGCTTAAAAAGAAAAAGTTAGACTAGTGACCAATATGATAAAGAGAAATCCAATATGGTCGTCTCTACACAGGTTACTTTAAGCTAGTTAGTTAGAAGGAACCTAGAATAACGTCCGAGTAAAAAAAAAAGGAAATACCCACTTACCATCTGCTTGCCTTTCCCATGATGATCAAAAGCAGAAGCGACAACGTGTCTTGCCACAGGGGCTGGACTGGTAAGTAACAGTTCTGCTCCATGCATAGCTAGAAGATGAGGACTAATATTAGAACGTTGAAGTAAAGAGCGGTATTATGGAGGTGGAAGAAATGTTTAATATAATATGTATCAAGTTCCCTGTAGGCAAACGACAGCTTCTTTGCAAGTGTGATCACAGTCTTGAGGAAAAAAACATCTACATGTGCATCTCAAGCTAACACAGCTTTAAACAGCACAAACCACACGACCTACCTCCATCATGTTGACAAATGGTCACCAAGAAAGAGGAGATTCAAGCAAGAAACAATGAGCACATCTTTACTAGTGAGAAAAGCGTACAACTCATTCAAAAAAGATAGTCCAATAAATAATAGATTATTTCCAGAAGATCATTGCTATCTCCATAAGGTTTATTTAAATGATATGGTGGCCATTCAACAAGGAAAATAGCTCGAACCAATGAGAGGAGGAACGAAAGTATTGCAAGAGTAAAAGTGTGTCCGTCATTCACAATACTCATCAATTCAAGTCTGGTGAAAAAGAAAGTACCCTAAACCCAGTCAGTTGACTTTCATGATAATAAAATCCTAATTATTGCAGTAACTCGTGTTGATTTTGTGCGTAAGTTTTAGTTGAGGTAATGAAGGTTCAGAAGTCAAGAAAAGGCCTATAAATGAACACAATGCAACAGCCATGGCCCCTAGAATTACACCATAAGACGTACAGAAAATAAGACACTGTACTAGAAGAAATGTAACACAACCTGGCCACAAGGAAACAATGACTTACAAGATCCGATCTCACCCAAAGCTTCAAGTGCACTTTCACACTCATCTGTATGTTGACCTTTTAGTGATTCGAGTCTTTCATCAATGGCCATAAGAGAAGTTTTCACACCTGGAGAATAGATCCCAACAACAAGGTGAATTCTTCTATTAGAGAAATAGGCAGCTGTCATGGTAATCTATTCTTTAGAGATCCCACCGCTAAAAAAATATAAATTCGTTATAAAGATGATATCACTCAAAATGATAGACAATGGAGGAACTAACGAAATATCAAAACCATTTGGATTCTTTTTGTTTTACTAAATGAAGAGGTAAACGATACAAAATATCAATGCTACAATTGGCTTTGCACTTAACAAAATAGAATAGATTCATCGGATACAGAGGGAATAAGAAAAAAAACGGTAGGAAAAAAAATCTCACATGTTATCTACTGTATACATACATGTATTTACAAATGTATGCCAGGTGATTTCCTCATCAATTCAAAGAATCTCTTCCTACCTACACCAAGTTGTTTCATTTTTCGTGATCTTACTGGGTCTTTGGCAGAAAACTAGGATATTTTCCTTAAATCCTCTTCTACAGATTAAAAACGTACCAAATTAACGCATAAGCCTCTGTTATTTAAAAAAATCATAAAACAAACCAAGATGATTGGCGGTAACACTTGGATCATAACACTGTGATCAGTAGACAGATAATGGAATGAGAATGAAAAGAATCCAGCATCAAAACAAGGAATCAGGAGGAACTGCTCTACATGTACAAGCATGTCTGACAGTGCGTAGAATAGGTAGTTCAGTAAATAACTGAAAGTGAGATAGGTCTCATGTTAAAGCATTCACTTCTCACCTAAAGTCATTAAATAGGCACATACTGCTTACATGGAAGATTCACAAAGTTTACTAATGATATATGACCACAATCCAATACGATAGTATCTCAAATGAAACATTAAATAAATGGAAATATCATATTTCACACTAAACATGAGAGATATAGCTCTAAAAAGGCTAGGTGGATAATTACTATTAAGTCACCAACAATCCTTACTTGATTCATCAATCAGAGTGTAATTTTCAGATGGTGAAAGAAGCCTTCCAGTTATCAGAACTGCTCTTGTTCGCAAAGCAGGGTCTACATTGGAGTTGCTGAAGAAAAGATAACAACACACTCAGATAAGAACATCAAGATTAGTGCCAAATATAGGTAAATGGAGCAAGTTTCTGCAGAACCTGATCATAGAAGCCAGTAGCTGAAGCAAGGTCGTCTTTAATAGGAATTTTGTACTATGAGGAGATTCTGCCAACTTTATGCATTTGGTTATTAGAAACATAATTTAGCAAAGAAAAATAAAAATGAGCACCACTTTATTCCGTTAAAAAAAGTAACAAAATCCTCTTAAAACCAAAGGTTCTCGAGGACCACCAAATTTGGCCCTTAATTAATGTGATGAGGCGTATAAATGATAGATTAATAGATCTAAGTGGGGTACCAGCTCAAAATAACAGGGATTTGTATTCATATCAATAGATTTAATGGCTGCGCCGCGAATGACTTTTCTCTAGACTAGTTAGCCTTCAAAGATTCCATTTACAGTGGACAATGTTACCATTACTACCGTGACAACACAGACGCACGAATATAGTTGTTACTAAGACACTTAGACACCTGATTTACAAAAGCATAGACATGAGTGACAAGTCATGCGTAGATGCCAGTAGCATATTGGGAAGGAACCTTCCGTGAAAGAAAAGAAAAAAAAGCATGGAAACAGGGAGAAAAAATGTTCTTTTTCCGATGTATGGTGGATCTGAATTTATTCTCTATGTAACGAGAGACTAGTTTAAGGAACACAAGATTAGTATTAAAGAAGTGAATGTGGTCTTCTATGTACATTGGCTTAGATAGGCTACACCAAATTATTGCGCTCCTTAAAGTCTAGCAATTCTGGTTTAGGTCTTTCAGGTAAAAGTATGGCTTAGTTCATGCCTTAAGTTCCCAAAAGAAATCCAAGGAAGATTGGCTTTTTAACAGGTAATCCATTCATCTAGCAAGTAGTATGAAGTCTAAAGATTTCCTCTTCAAATTTTGTATCAAATTTGCATTAAATTAAATAGAAATGATGAAAAACCTTTTCCTACGTACCATCAGTAAACAGCACCTAAATTGGATAGAGTTTGATCATCATCATTTCTCATGTTTCCCATGTTGCCCCTTTGAAATATTATTCACCAGGTAGACAACGTGTTTATAGATAGAATAACATAAATATTAGTCGATAAGCAATAAATCCGTGATTTACCCGCTACTAAAGAAATATCACAATTATACCATGCAAATACGTAAGTAATTACCTCATACAAGAGTTCCAATGCACTCAGGGTCGTAAGCATGTCGTTTGTCTTACTGATTTCTACCTCAAATAAGGTCAGAAGGTCTGAGTTGTAAATTACCGAAGCAACAGAGTCAGAAAGAGAAAAGAGTTTTGCCACAAGAGACAAAATCCGAACTCGTGCCTGGAACAAAAATATGAAGTCGACAAGACATATCAGGAAAATGATACCGCACGTGATAGGGGACAGAACGATCATGAAAAACGCATTTCAAAAAACAATAGTAGGAGTCACAAGAACAGGAATAAACCTAATTAAAATTTAGTAGGAATTATTTGAATTTTGTTTATCAAGGGCATTTTCCTCGAGAGGGGAAAAAAATCATCGGAGACAGTATTCATCAATATATACACTAAACAGGTTTACTAATATTTAGGACACAATATAATGTTTTAAAAAAGAGAGAAGACTTTTTATGAGACCATGGATTGGCATACAGGACTTCACAAATGTAAATGCATATACATATTAATTTTGTTCAGTTCTAAATATCTGGGCTAGACATCCTCCGGAAACATCTGAGTAAGCATTTAGCTAATGAGCATATTCATAGAACAAGGGATTTGGAAAGGAACACATTCTTGACCTCAAAATTTTGAATCAGTGGCAAGAATGTCATTGACGCTCTCCAGAGGCCAAGGTCAAGAACAGAGTCAAATCAACTTTTCAAGCATCTTTTATCATTTTATTTCAATACTCAATAGCAATGATAGATCTCTACACAAAACCAAAGTTGGTTAGCAACTAGGATATATCATCAAAAAGAAAATCCTTGCCACCTCACAAAAATAAGCAGAAGCATATCCTACCATAAATCTTTCAGTCATGAATTTTAATATAATTAACAGAGGAAATCAATTCAACTCGTATTCCTAATATTCATCCTCGATTTTTTTTTTTAAATAGAGAAACGAAAATTAGTAGTTATCAAGAATGAGAATTGTAACTGCATAAGTAGTAGATCCAATTCTATGAAAGAACACCACGTTACTTCCTTTTACAAAAACCAAGACTATTGCAACAACTATCACAAGAATGTCTAATGTGAAATTCAAAAGACTCAGAATTATACCAGTGATGAACATCGAGCTGCTGTACTTTTTAGGTGTGTCACCTCATTGATATTTGGTGGGAAAATGAGATTCTGCACGAAAACCAGTAATTTTGGGGAGTGGTCTCCAGAGGAACTAATTGTGAACATAATCTTAGATAAAATTCTTACAATCCCCTTCGGTGACTTTGCAAGATTCTTGATGGCATCCAATGAAGCAGCAGCAACTAATTCATTGCTAAATATCAAAATAAAGAGTGGTTAATAGAGACAAATATAATATGGCCAGTAAAAGAATTAGAAAAAATCATAAATAATTTCTTGGACACTCTGGAAGAACGTATGGAAATGTACACAAAACTAGGTTTCTAAATAAATAACTTTGACACATCTATATTCACTACCACATAAACGAGGAAAAATGGGTGAAAAAGAGTGACTGCAGCACAAGGATAACTGTGATGTCTCCATATTAAATTAACAGTATTTTAGTGGTGGATAAGTTGCATTATCGCTGGTGTTTAAGTGGAAATATTTTTTGAAACATTATATATACATATATATTGCAATGATCCAACAAATAGAATGAATCAACATCATTTGGAAAATGACATCTTGGAGTACTGTGAATCAACAATAAAATAAAAGAATAATCCTCTGTAGGCAATGTGACGAAATTTTTGCAAATGCATAACGGTCGAGAAAATAAAAGCTAACCTTATTCTATCTAGATTGATATAGACAGGAAACAGGACCTTCAGTTTTCCAGTAAATTAAAAAATAGCCTTGAAAACAGCTGCAATAACTTATTAATCTATCATCTAAAATATAAAAGAATAATCTCCCATAAGTAATGTGGAAGCATACTCAAGTGCAGAGGAATCAAGTACATAAAAGCAAACCTTACACCATTATAAATGGGAATTTTAATTTTCAAATAAATAAAAGTGGTAATATTGAAGAAAGCGGCAATGGATTAGGAATCTAAAATCTAGACAGTTGATGTCTAGCATCTAACGAGAATTTTCAAATGTAGACATTTGATGTCTAGCTGTTTATTGACAATTGAGATATTCGTTCTTGCATTAGTAAGCCAGGTAGCATAAAATACACCGTCAAATAAACAAAAATAAACCAAGCAGGAAAGAGAGCAGAAAGACAGTGATATTTCAAAGTATGATCCGTAACCGAAAGCAGGAGCAACAACAAAAAGATGAGCACAAATGCATACAGATGGTGAAATGAAGAGTCAAATCTCATGATCAGCCTTTAAGTGTTATGGCAGACAAGTCAATTGACCACTGGAAAATTTTAGTTCCCAATATGGGTCATAAATGGAAAATCATAAAAAAACAGAGCGAGCAACAAGATGTTAATCTCAAAGATGAGCTAAAATTTCAAAGATATAAGATTTCCATACCCATCAAGCAAGCATTTCATCAGGAGAGGGTATATATCATGTTCAACGATAAGCTGCACAGCTGTTTCAAGATCCTCATCAGCTTTCTCCAGAAGATTCGATACCTATTAAATACAAAACGTTTGAGAAAACCAAAAGTGAGCAATAAATTTATTTATCACGAACTAGACCTGTTGATAAAACTATGCCATCTCAGCAAATATGATTTCAAAAAGCCAAACTACACCATATTGAAGAAAAAAGGGCAATCCCAGATATTAGTGTTTAGGGGTTATAATAGGTTGTGGTTCCAATGGATGCCTAGATAACAGCTCTCTTGCACATCTAAGTGTACTTAAGATATTAAAGAGAGTTATATTAGAAGATCACATATCACGAGATATCACATGCTTTCAAGCCATAACTAAGCTTGGAAGAAGAAGACAATACAAACAGTTGTTCGATGATGAATCCAATCATGAGAATTATTACAATTTAGGAAGTAAAAAAAAGAATTTAACTCAGGAAAACACAAACGGTAAATGTATGATATGGTGGAGTAAGGATTCGACTTGGGGCAATCAATTGGAAGTTTTTTCCCAAGTGTTATCGATAAGGTATCCTCGCAGACTGTCTAGAAATTATAGGTACAGAATTAAGAATGGTTGGATGGTTAAATCACCCTTAAAGGCTGAGTTTCACACGGCCACGAAACAGACGCATGCTTGCGTTCAACTGGGAACACAGGAGGGTTTCTTATTATAACAGTTGCAATTTGATCATTCTTCTCTCTTCTCTCTTTTCTTTGGATGCAAACGTGACATCACACGTCCATGTGTATTTTAGTGACAAAATTATACGCACCGCTGCTCCAAAAAGTTTTGAACTTCCAGGGAGAGTTCAAATTCCTCCTAAAAGTTTAACAGCTAAAAGGAAAACGTATGATACCTACCAACAAAAAGAACATAAGTTCCCACCACGAAGCATATACGAATTTCATGCCAAAATATGGATATGTGATATATCAAAATTATGATTCAAACCTCATCATCTCACCCATCCAAAATGTGGATATGCCGCATGAATTCACCGTCAAAAAAATAGTCTCACACTCAAAAGATTCCTATCATTAAGCAGATACTGACCGGTTATAATGATAAAGAAATTAACACCAAACAGGAAACAATTCATAAAATAAACATTTCCACCTTTCAGGATTTCTAGCAGAAAATGGCAGCATAATTTTACATAAGAACCAACTCTCTAATCAGTCCGCTCAGAATCATGAAAGCAATTTCTTTGCATTGATGATTATAAGTTAGTTCTACGTACAGCTCTGCATGCTAAGCAATTGACCATCTCAGAATTAGCCAGCAGTCCAGCTCGCACATACGGCTGAATTAAACAAGGAAATGAAACACGAAAACGTTACAAAATCACAATTGGAGTAAGCTTGGTTCAATGATACAATACACAATCAGGGCAAGTAGTGTGCTTTGTTCCCCTTCCATTAAAATTATGTCTCAGATTTCAAATACATGAATCTTCAAAGTACATGAAAGCTAAGAATTATGACTAATTAAATGCCAGACCAGTATTTCTTCTGTGTCTCAACCATCTAAAGGTTACTAACTGTGTCAGATATCACCTCTACAAAAAATAATGTTCAACTCATAAAATGCGTTCAGTCACATAAAATGAAAAAGAGGTAGCTTTTCTTCAGAATATTATAAAAAGTATCTGGATTGAACACTAAAGACAACACTGAACAGTGAATGCAAATGAAAGTATAGTCTGAAGATATCCACGGTGAAAGTACCATTAGAAAATAGCTTAGTCAACATTGAGAATGAGTTGGTAAGTAGCCAGATTTGTCTGGGCAACTGTCAAAGGACACTATTTTAGAAGGACAAATGCTGTAGGAGTTTTTCTCTTAATGAACTACTTCAGCTATTTCTTCTAAACAGCTGAAGGTCCTGACACCACAGAAATTGGGCCATTTGTTCATCCTGTGGTTGGTAGGTTTTTGTATTGAAGATCCAGAAGAAAATATTTAAATGATGAAATTTAACGTTTTGAAGATCTCTTTGATTTACTTGTTTAAAACTGCCACAAAGGTCGATGTTGCACTCATGGATGTAGTAATGCGAGTCAGAAGGCAGGTTCACAGTTAGATCATCTCGACAACCTTTTGCAGATGGAGGAATCAAGCATAAGTTGTGATGTCAATCTTGAAGGGTTATATCCCCTTTGAAATTTAGGATCTTACACGATCACCTACACTGACATTTGAACACTACAAACATTTCATGCAGAATTTTTGAAGAGGACAAGAATGTGTCATTTACTTCTTAATTGTAACCACTCGCACAAGCTCTGTTAAACGTTCTCCATTACAACATGCAACGGCTGGAACTTTCCAATACCTAGAGAGAAGATATGGAGTGGTTATTCCTTGAATGACTTTATACACCATTTAAAATGGACAAAAAAAAAAAAACAATCGAAAGCTGGGATATTTGGGATGATAAAGGAGTCGGTTAGAGTATTGTGTAATGAAAAATTGTGTGATTCTACTATTTTGGGAGCTTCGGAATCAAAGTCTGAATAATATGGGTGTTTATTGTTAATGTCTAAGATGGTTTTCAGAGCTCATTGCCGCACATATTCTTCCATCCCCCAGGCAACGCAACCTCCCCTTTTTATTTTTAATTAGGAGCTCTCCCCCCTCAGGCATCAAACACCTTGGCCAAATATGGTCATGGTACTTTGGCCAAAAAAGTTAAATTCCAAAAGGATTACCCCCACCCCGGTAATGGTTTCCAAGGATTAATTTTTACTGAGGAGCTCTCTTCCCTCAGGCATCAAAAACCTTGGCGCCTCTCTGCACTTCCCACATACGAACTCAAGCCTCCGTCTTTGACAGCAACTACATCCATCCCCTCACCCACAAGGCAGTCCCCTGGCAGCAGTTACCCACAATTAACATGAAGAAATGATCTTAGGAGCTGAAACATGATCTTAGGTGCTTTCGAGCACAGCGTATGATAGACAAGAAGCAGAAGATAAAAAACGTGCGAATGCAACATGTAGCAGGGCAATCAAGATGGAATCATGTAGTTAAAATAGCCAGGCCAAAGTACAGGTTTGTTTAATAAGTAGCTAATAGCAAGAAATTGAATATTCCTTCAGGTGATCAAATAGGAATTTGATTCCAATATATGCAGCCATATAGGCTAAATTAGGGCGAAAATTCCGAAGGAAAAAGGGAACAGGCCTGCAAACACCTAATTGTGTAATCGGTTGCTATTGATTCCAATCCAAAGGAATTGGCTGAACCTGCAAACAACGCATCATAGGCCTATGGAATGGAAATGGTGAAGGTTTCATATAAAAAAACAGAAAGAAGGAAGAAAAAAAATGGATTTTAAGATAATTTTCTCGTAACTAACTGGCAATGTTCGGAGATATTTGAAGTAAACTAGTATGTATCCAGTTTGCAGTGGTTAATGATACAAAAATCAGTTTACGAAAGGCACAAACACTGAGGAAATATCCAAGAAGAACCAAATGCAACTTGGCGTACATACCACGTAATTTCGAATTAGAGAGGCACCGAAATTTGTCCTGAATATGCTCTCTAAGCAAGAAACCAATGTATCTTCCGTCCCAGGTTCTCCAACGTTCTGTAATATACTTTAAAAAAATAGGGCACACCATGAAAAATTAAGCACACTCTTGACCAACATGCAAAGATAAGATGGATGAAAAAAGTAGTCAGGAGGCATCAGATGGAATGGTTGCATAAAAAGAAACAAAAATTGCACAAATGTAAAGAAAAAAAAGATCAGCAACAGATATTTCCAAAACAAACAACAACGTCTAGTCATAGACATTGTCAAATAAAAAGGTGAACGGTGCAGGTAGAAGTGCCTATTTAAGCAGCCGACCTTCAAACTAGTCACATCTACCAAATATCGGCATATGTTTCAACCAAGTTTTCTTTTGAACTAGTTGGGTTAGCTGCTCTCAAGCTGACCCTCCGTCAAGTCAAAGAACGAGTCATTTGCCAATCCAACCCAACCAGAGCTTGCATTTTTCTTGAGGCAATATGTGATCTAGACCATCTATTTGCGCATTACATTCATCTAGTCTGATTCATTTCAAAGCAAGGGAGACATCAAATGCGGGGCGCGGAGAAAATAAAATAAGAAAAGCAAACGACGACGACAACGGAGGAGAACGTATACCTAAACAGGACATGCAGGGGATAGCGATCAAGGAATTCCTTCACGAACTCATCGCTGTGAGCACCTGCCATGGTAAACAACGAAACCGATCAACCAGAACCCTTCCAATGGCGCGGAAAGGGTCACCAACAACGATCGGAAACCCGTCTACCAGGGTAATGTCCGAAGTCGGAAGCTGCTTCCAGCAACTGCTCTACATCCACCGGCTGGGATGGCTCCTCCATCTCCGTCTCGATCGTTATCCGGCGCCGATAACTTCGATCCCAAGCTGGCGAACAGAACTCGTTGGCGCGAGGGCGAGCGACTGAATAGAAACCGGGCATGCAAATCTCTGGGCAGTCTCTTAAAAACGGTCGTGAGGGGCAGTGGGGGACCACCTGGCCACTGGAAGGGATAAACATGACACTGAAAATGGGCCGGGCTCATTTTAAACCTCTCGTACCCAAAATGGGCCCGCTCATTCGACTTTTCGGCCCGGCCCATTTTAAACCTTGCCTGTATGCATCCGGGGACGGGGCGATAATTTTTATAGTACCCATTAAAATTAATATTGATATTTTTATCTTAGTTATTAGATTAATAGATGATCTGGTACCTTCTCTTAGAATTACAAAACTTATAGGCTAGTTCTGCAAATTGGCCGAGGTACCCACGACCGTTGAACATTACCTAGCTACTATTTAAAACCTAATTGTATGTCTCCAGGGAAGGGAGTAATTTGCAACGTACCCATTATAAGTTCGCATTCGCATGTCAACCTTAACTCTTAAAAAATAAGATGAAATAACTTCTTTAAAATTACCGAACTTATGGGCTGGTTCTGCAAACTACCCATTGCATGCACGTACATTGAAAATTACCGAAGTATCATTTAAAGCCTACGTATATCTCCAGGGAAGGGGGGATTTATGTTGCACCCATTAAAAATGAGTATTCGCATTTTAACCTTAACTTTTAAGAAACAACATGAAATAACTTATCCTAGAATTATCAAATTATGGGCTAGTTCTGCAAACTACCCATTGTATGCACATACATTTAAAAATACCAAAATACCCATAGAAGTTTTCAATAGCATTCATACATTCCTGTGTATTTTTATATTTATGCAAGCGTACATGCATCCGTATGTCCTTCATTTACTGATTTCGTAATCATATTTCCACATTTTCTGGGAACCCAAACAAACGAGGTTATTGCAATCTGACCATGTAGCTGAAAATATTAGAGAAAAATACGAATATGTACTAAAAAATAAAGAAAAGCTTTGCTAGGAAAATTGGACATGCTTTGAGTAAGACTACCCTTGAATCATGTCCATCCATTCTAGCAATCTTGGATCCCCAAATGGCCAGCTCACCAAGGACTTGAACTCCTACCTTGGATTAAATAAGGACTATAGGTCTTGGTACTCATTGTTTGTATTCCATCAAAGTTAGTAGAACATCAAGGAGTGTCTTATGTAAAAGTAGGACAAATCAATTCAAAAATTATTATTCTTTCTAAGTCATTAAAAATGTATTTTATTCCCAAAATCATAAATAATCATGGTTCATTAAAAGAGTTTTTGTTGTTGTTGTGAGAGTGAAGTCTAAACTTTTAGATCATATCCAAAAACTATTGATTTTTGCCCAATGCAAAAAAGGATCGTTATGTTCTAAATTTATATTCAGGCCTTTTATTGTTTATTTTCTGACAATGATGACAAATTATAGACTAACGAAAATGTATTATATGATCAATTAAAAGTTTTAAATTATTTTTTATCAATTTGTTGATGTAAAACATATAATTAAATAAAATGCACATATTTTAGTCAAATAATTAACCCAATGCCTGTCCTATTTAAGCAATAAATCGTACCAGAACCATTACTAACTGTTAGATAAAACTCCTTAAAAAATGTGGCACAATGACAACTAAGTTTCAAAAAATAAACTAATAACTAGCGCAGCAAAAACATGTTCCTGGAAAATAAAAAGGAGGAAACTTAGACGAAAAGTTATTGATGCTCTACTTATTAGTAGATAACCCAATGAGGGAGGGTAGAGAGAGAGAGGGAGAGAGAGAGGGGAGGGAGAGAGGGGAGGGAGGGAGAGAGAGAGAGAGAGAGAGAGAGAGAGAGAGTATAATGTAGATGTAATATGAGTGAAGAGGAGGGAGACACGCATCATCTTATGTAAAATGTTCTCGAGACTTTCTGACCGGGCCCGTCGGACCAGCTTTACAGTATCTAGATCACTTTCAGCACCAGCTGCTTCCTAGCGTCCTTCTGTGTCTACGTCAAACGCCCGAAACTCCCGTTTAAATGTACACAGCTCATTGGGGGGAGGGGGAAATACGCCACCATCTAAGAGCGGACGACGGCGACCAGCCGACACGAGCGCCTTAAATCCTGCCCCCCGGCCGCATTCGGTCGGGCCCCGCTGGCGCCGGAGAGGAAGCCGTCTCCCGTAGACTGCGAAGGGAGACATGGGCGGAGATATGCGCGAAGAATGATTGATTTTAGTCCTTTACGAACGATTTCCTCCGTTCGAATTAGTTTTTTTTTTTTTCTTAATGAGGCCCAGGGTGGATCTCCAGTCCTCTGCTGCCTTCTCTCTCGGATCGTTTTCGACCATTCTCGCCGTGAATATTATATATGGTGGGCGAGTTTCTTGGTGCAGTATGACGCCAGATAGAGAGAACGAGATGGAGAAGAACCGTCGAGTTGCGCCGATCTGCAGCCTTCTTGGACATAGAGAAGAATATTATTTTTATTGTTTTCTTAACGCCTGGACATAGAGATGTTCTTGGATACGAGAAGACCGGATTACACAGTAGAAAGGGAAACGAAGGAGACGAGATTGACGAAGATATTGGATTGCACAACCCATTCACAGGAACAATGAACCAGAAGAGCAGGAGAAACGAGAGATGGGTGGAAGAAAAAAGGGAAAGAATAACAAATCGGGTCACGCAGGTGGTTCTTTTACAGTCCATGGGAGTGGGGGAGGGGGAGCTTCAAGCCTTCGGCGGGGGATCTGCTGGTTCCGCCTCCTTCGCCGGTTCCGGGACTGTCGCCGGGGCTGCAGGAGGCGGCGCCGCCGCCTCAGGAGCAGGAGCCTTCTCCTCCTCCTCCTTCACTTCTTCCACCGCCGCTTCCTTCTCCTTGGTGCTGCTCTCCTCCGCCGGTGCAGCCGGAGCAGGCGGCGCTTCCTCGGCGGCGGGGGCCTTCGGCTCCTCCGCGGGGAGGAAGACGGCGACCTTCTCAAACAGGAAGAAAACCGGGCCCGGAACGAGCGCCGGGCCGAACTTGGCTGAGGCCTCGCTGACCGCCTTGGCCCCCGGGAACTCTGCAGCAAGCCGCTGGAGACTTAATCTCCTTCCGACGGCCGAGAAGTGAGGCTTCATTCTTCGTTAAATAACGTACAACGTACCTATTTTGACAAGCTCTTCCAGGAACGCGCTCACCGCTGTCCCTTGCTTCTTGACTGCTGCGACGGTGCGTTCCTTCACCGCGGTCTGAAGTGATCCCAAGAACAACGCTTGAGACGACGGAGGGGAGAGATTATGAAGATAATGACGAGGGTTCTCTTTCTCAGATCATATCCGTGAAGGGTTCGAAAGGGCACCGAGATCGGCTTAGAGAGAGAGAGAGAGTGAGTGAGTGAGTGAGTGAGGAGACGGACCTTCACTTCAGCCGAGGAAGCTTCATAGATCTCCAGGACCTTGGGTTGGAGTCCTTCCTTCTTCTCCTCGAACTCCTTGTCGATCTCCTCCTGCAGAGACGCCCAGAGATTTACTCAGGTCCTCAGTGCAACACCGGGAGGTAGAGAGAGAAAGGGCATGCAGAAAGGAGAGAGGTAAGGCACCTTGGAGTCGTCGAAGCTCTTGGAAGCCTCAGCGGCGGCCGCCTTCTTGGCGCTGTCCTTCTCGAACAGCTTCTTCACCCTCGGCACGACCTTCGCCTTCCAGAAGCCCATCTCCGATCTCCTTTCTCCTCTGCAGAAGAAAACCCTATCAGACGAAGAAGACGAAGAAGAAGAAGAGGTGAGTGAGCAATCCTGCCACCACCATCACCATCGCCATGGAAGAAGAGAACACCACCTACCTTCTCTCCTTGCAGAGACGTAGATACCGTTTCTCTCTCTTTTTCTCTCTCTTCCTCGCCTGGAGCACTTCTCTCCACCCCCTCCCAATCTACCTCCTTTAACAGAAAATTACAAGGCGGAGTTCGCCAACTGTACGCCCAAACAGAGCCAAGCTCGCTTGGAGGGGGCGACCGGAACCACCCTGTCAACACCTGTGAAATTACTATAAGACGGGGGAAACTCCGCTAGGGGGCGTCCACGTTAAGGGTATAATGGTCATCTCTTACATGCTGAGGCCGCGCCGTCATCACACGCAGGTTGGCAGCTGGCAGGGGAGCAGTCAGTGGGCCCTACAGGAGGTAGCTAGGCGCCGCCGATCTGCCCGCCTGGCTGCGCCAGTCGAGCTCCCCACGTGGTCTCGCTGTTCTCTCCCCTCTGTCTTCCTTTCTCTCTCTCCTCTCTCTCTCTCTCTCTCTCTCTTTCTCTCTCTCCAATTCTATAGGAGTTTCCACCTCGGATACGCCTTGGATTCCCTTCCCCGATCCACGCAGATTTTAGTAATTTCGGAAGGACGATACTTATTCTAAATTTGGGCGGTTTTCAACGGGGCATTGAAAGACAAATATTCCTCACGTTAGATATTTTCCTCACGTGCCAGAATGACGGTTTTCCGTGCCGTCAAATTCGAATGTGGGAGGAAGGGCCCGGACCTTCCAAATGTCCGGCCCGGTCGCCTCCTCGTGGGCTGATTTGAGGCCCCAATCTGAAGGAAGGAAATCGGGCCGGGTGCAACTTATTGGGCCTTTTTGTAAAGCGATCGTGATATAAAATGACCTCGTTAAGCTCCGATGATATATTTATAAATATGAAAATAATATGGTTTATGTGAAATTTTAATTTATTAATTGCACCAGGTTGAAGAATTTTGACAGTTTTGTGCCCGGAGCTTATAATTTTCGGCCCGTTATATAAACTGGGGTTTCTCTTGGCGCCAAACCAGTCCAAGGCTAGAGAGTCGTAGAGCGGTTAGGGCGGAGAGTTGCTCGGATACGGCGGCGGAGGGGCGGCGATGGATGGCGGAGGAGCGTACAACAGAGAGAGGAACTGGAACGGGCGGCGGCGCCAACTGGGGAACGAGCTAAGCGGTCACGGAGGAGGTGGGGGGCGGATACGTGGCCTGGATTCGAGCATTGTAACGTTCGAAAATGGCGGAAATGCCCATGCGGAGTCCGGTAATGCCGGCTTGTGGCTGTCGCGGTGGTCCCGAGTGTCGGCAGTGAGTTCTCCAGAAGATCGAGGGTGAATCCGTAATGGCGAAACCGACGGCCTTCGGTGGTACAACCCTAAATCTGCAGAAGACCTGCAGAGCGAGCGCTCCGCACCTCACACCCCTCAAGACGAAGCCAGGAGTCCTCTCCTTGTTCCCTCTGACTCGCTTTCTTTCTCAGGGGTTGATCGAGGATGAGTTCGCAGATCTACAGATCGGCCACCAGGACCGCGAAGGCCCTGCTCTCCGCATCTCGGAGCTCCTCCGTCGTGCAAGGTGAGCTTGTGAGGGGCGCTGGCGCGCTCTCCGGACCTCCCTCTTCCATCCGGTTACGTGCTCCTGTTCCGCCAACTTTCTGCATTGCGTTTTTCTAGTGAAGGCTGGGATCTCGTCGCAGGGAACGAAACCCTTTCTGGAAAGCGCGAGGACTGAGAAAAGATGTTAACGCTTTGGAAACTTTTTCCATCTCCCGATTACTCTCTAGTCCCGCCATAATCGTCACATTTTACTCAAGAGTGAAGCTTTCTTGCCGGATTGATCCATAGTGAGCACCTACTGAGGAAGAAGCATCTAGATCTAAGATCTGTTAAACCTCTCTTTTCTTTTGAAAATCAGGAGTAACTACCTTCGCTTTCCTTGGCTTTTCCATGCCTGCATCTATCAACGTTGGGGATAACACCATTTCGAGTCTTGCGCTCGCTCTGCCTTCTGTCTGTTTTCCGGCAGCGGATAACTGATCAGTTTCCTTTTGCCGTGCAGGACGAGCTTTCACGGCGGCGGCGGCGGCGGCAGCAGTCTCCTCCAGAGGAAGGACGAATTACTTTTCTTCCTTTTTTGAGAGGGTGGGTTCGGGAAACGCGCAGAGGGGATGGATTTCTTCCGCTCTTGCTATTCCTGCTGCAGGTTGGATCTGGAAACCTTTCTATTCTTAGTTACCCCAGTTAATCATCTTCATACATCAGTGGAAATTTCTTGGCTGCATTGCTGCCAAGTCCTCTAGACGGAAGATTCATCTTGATAAGATTTTTATTCGATTGTGCTTTATTTATCGATGATCGTCAGCTCATCAACTGTTTATCTTCTGTTTAGTTTACATGGTCCAGGACCAGGAAGTTCATGCAGCCGAGGTACTATCATCACCCTATTCTCTAAACATTATAATTTTATTAAAATCCTACACCATTTTGCAACTATTTACTGAATGTCTCTCATTGAATTCTGTCCTCAGTTGGAGCGCACTTTCATTGCAATCAAGCCTGACGGGGTTCAGAGAGGTCTGGTGAGTGCTCTGATGTCAATTGTTGTTGGATCAGATGGAAATATCAATTTCTACTTTGGTCCGAACCTTTTTACGTAAATTCAATTTGATATGCTTTTATCCAAATTTTCTTCTGTGTAAAATGGGTGATGATGAGAAAATCCAAGTAATTCTAAAATTGTTCGAGATTGAAAACATTTATCTACTGAAAATGAAGATATGCGTTCGATAAATTTATTTCAGATTTCTCTGTTAATCTTCGGTAGTTGTGCCCTTCAGATTGCAGAGATCATATCACGCTTTGAGCGGAAAGGATTCAAGCTGGTGGCCATTAAACTTGTTATCCCCTCCAAGGACTTTGCTGAGAAGCATTACCATGACCTCAAGGAGAGGCCTTTCTTCAATGGTCTATGCGATTTCCTCAGCTCGGGCCCTGTCCTTGCAATGGTGAGTGTAATGGCTGCGCCTCTCTTCTGGTTGATGAACGATCTTTTGTTTCTCAGAGAAGCAAAAAAACATAATTCAGGTTTGGGAAGGCGAGGGGGTCATAAAATACGGAAGAAAGCTTATTGGTGCCACCGACCCACAGAAATCAGAGCCAGGAACCATAAGAGGCGATCTTGCTGTTGTTGTCGGAAGGTATGTTTTACCTAATTCACTAGCCCACTTTTTCTTTTCACTTCATTCGAGGCTATACGTTTAGTCCCCTTCAATTCTGTCAAATGATTCTCAATTACTCTCTTATGCGTCACGTGGAGAGGTTCAGCTTTTTTAAAAATTAAATTGAATGCAACTTGCACGAATCTGTATTAATTCTGTCAAAATAAGCTTCATATACTCATGATTAAGCAGAGATGCTGATAATTTTTTTTTCTAAATTCAGTTCCGCATATTTAGATCCGTATTTAATTCCATCATAGTTTGTTCTTTAGATCATTTTATTTTACTAAATTCAATGCTAGATTTTATGCATAAATTCCTGTTAATTCTATCAAAATTAGCTTCATATTCTCCTCGCGATTACTGAGATTATTGACTTTTTTTTCCCACCAAACTCTCTTATAATCCCATCAATTGCATCCAAGTTCTGTAGGTTCTTTTCTATTTCACCATATTCAATACTATAATCACATATCGGTATTAATCATATAAAAATAATTTCTTATACTTAATTTTCAATTTTATTAATTCAATCCTATATACACAGATCCGTATTAATTGTGTCAAAACTAGTTTTACATCCTTTTTTATTATCTGAACACTAAAGTTTTCATTTTTTTAATTTCAGAAACATAATTCACGGAAGTGATGGGCCAGAAACAGCGAAAGATGAGATCGGCCTCTGGTTTGAGCCCAAGGAGCTGGTCTCTTACACCAGCAACGCTGAGAAGTGGGTTTATGGAGTCAATTGATCAGTCTGAAGCTCCTCTCTCTCTCTCTCTCTCTACACAGTAACACTTACGTCTCACTTATCATCAGAGAAGGATGTATGGCTCATAGGTGATCTCAGGTTTTCATCAGAAGGGTGGCCACGGTCAAACCCCACCCTCCCTGAGATCCGCTGCCTCAAATAAGTTCAACCTGGGAACAATATTTGGAGATTCTTTGAGCCCGAGCTCCCTGATTAAACCCAGCAATAATACGAAAGTCCCCGTTGGGAAATCATTTATTCTGCTGTTCTTCTCTGCGTTTTTTTTTTCATTCTGGAACCGGTTTCTAGCTTTTCCGTCCAGAATACTGGAAAAAGCCCAGATTTCCCCTGCTTTCATTACATCCAAGCCTTTTTACACAGGACCCGTCAGGAACCCTAACACAGCAGGCTGTTATTGCTACATTACACCAACGAAGAAGATGAGCCTGGCAGAGGGCTGCTGCCGGTGCTGCCGTGCTGCCGCCCGCCGGTAGAACCAATTGGACGACTATCTACATCGCATCTCATTGCAGCGCTTTGGACGGCTTTCCCACCTCGCCCTCCTCCGTCTTGGCAAATCTTCCCCTGATCCTCGGCTGGCTATCGGCCAGAGCCTTCCTGCAGGCATACTGCACAAGAACCAGCAGTCCGAATGAGTTCTTGAGTAGCCTCACGGTGAAAACCCTAATAGAATTATGCTCAGCTTGGTGGTGATTCAGTCAAAAGATTTATAGCCGGGTTCAGATTAGTGGGTCAGGAGTTGGGTCTGAGGGTTTGACCAAAATCTTTGACGCTGGCAATAGTAATCAAGGAGTAAACCAGCTAGGTCGGATTGGTGCAGAGCTGGGTCTTTGGAATGGGTCAACCTTTAATGAAGTCAACCCTTCGAGTAGTGATCTAATCGGATGATGGGGGTTGGTGTCAAGTTGAACCGTAAAATAAGCATATGATTAGTATTCATGTAATATCAGGGATTGTGTCGGATCCAAGGAACAGGTCAAAAAAGGGAAAAAAACAAAAGATAATTTAATGAAAGATAGCAATCAGGTTCGAACTAGTGGGTTGGACGGAGCAGACCGAAGGGACCAATTGGTTAGATCAGATCAATAGAGAACTGATCTGATTGGGTTGAAGAACTGATCAATCTTCGACGATCTTCAGCGAGCGCGATCAAAAAAAATAAAAATTGGTCATGTATACCTTGATTTTTCTGCAGAAATTCCTCTTGGTCTTCTTCTTCCTGTACCTGGAGAGCTTCTGCATGCGGTCCTCCATCTTGGGGTCGCCTAGGGTTATCAGTCTCTCGAAGGGGGGATGAATGAGGCTCGCATTCAGGTGGGTCAGGTAATTATCTCCGAGGGTCTGCCAGAAAATCATGAAAAAACCGCGATTCAATGAAGTTCATCGTCTTCTTCAAACTGGGAAATCGGTGGATGAAGATCGCGAGATGGAGGGAGGAAGAGAGAAGAAGAAGAAGAAGAAGAAGAAGAAGATCCATGATCTGACCTGAATATCTCCTTCGCTGTAGGCCCTCCTCATCCCGAAGACTGCCCCCAGATCCATCTCTTGAATGCCGAGGAATCTGGGTTTCATTTGGCCTCCTACTCCATTGATCCAGTCCATGGAAGCTAAGCAGCCAGAGCTCACGCTCTTCTGCAATGGCCCATCGGCGGCGGCGACGACGGCGACGACGGCGACGACGGCCTGCTCGCTCTGCGTTTCCTGCTCTTTAACCTGCAAAGGAGGAATCTTGATATCCGAGAGCTCGGAGCCTTCATCGTCGGCTGGGTTCTTCTCCGGCGGTCCACCGCCGCTGTCGACGCTCAGGGAGGAGTGGAGCACCACCTCCGAGAGCTCCGGGAAGGCGTCTTCCACGCCGGTGTCCGCCAGGAGATCCTCACAATCGCAGAAGACATCGTTGAGGAGCTGGTCGTCGGCGATGGAGTCGATGTTGGAGATGGCGTCGTCGCCGTTGGACATCATCGAGATGGCGGCGGCCACGGGGTCGAGCTCCATCAGTGGGTCGTCTCCTCGGAGGAGCTCGGGCACTGTGAAGAGGTCTCCTTCCTCACCCAGGTCGTATTCCGAGATGGGCTCGGGAGAAATTCTCTGGAGAAGAACCAAATCAGTTCCCAAGCTTCTGCTATGTTACAGTCCAAGGAAGACTTACATGATTGGAAACCCAGGCATTGTTGTGGAGGAGCAGGCAGCCGTCATCGCTATGCAACGGGTGGCGGCGGTGGAGCTCCGCCTGGAAGCCCTGCACGTAGGAGAAACCCAGCCTCGTCTCCGCGTACATCTCTGAGGAAGACTAATACGAAGAAGAAGAAGAAGAAGAGGAAGAAGAAGAGGAGGAAGAAGAAGGAATCAGTCCCGGGGTGTGGCCGGAGGGGAAGACAATGGGCAGAGGCCGTCGTCTCTTAGGGAGATGAAGGGGAAATAGAGGGAGAACAGTGCCGTAGAGAAGCGACAAGGCCGCCCGCAGGGCGGGGGGGTGGGGGGGGGTGGTGGCTACGGGGAATCAACCTCTTGGCGGCTTCTCCTTCACCTCTCTCCGTCGTCAGAAAATTATTACAAACGAGGGTTTGGAGCATGTGCGCCATGGAAGCACCTCTCTCTCTCTCTCTCCTGCGCCAAGGCTGTAAAACTTGAGGACGGTAGAAAGCAGGGTAGCGGAGGGGGGGCATGCAAAGTGTACCCATAGAGGGTACGGTGGGGACATCAGACGGGGAGACGACCTCCGCTGGCAGCACAGGGGGAGAAGACAAGCGGCGGTGGGGCCGGCGGGGAGGAGGAAGAGGACGACGGAAAAGCTCAGGACGAGCACCACCACTCTGATATTCCACCGGGACGGAGAATTACCGTCGCCCTCAGCACCGGCGGTGGGTCCGCCGCCGGCCGCCCGGCGGAGCCACTGTGCCCTGACGGCTCTGACACAGTCCCCGTCGCTGCTACTCTCCCACCATTGATAAGTCCTGCACAGAGCCCGAGGGCCGCACCGGGACAACCCGCAGCCATCGCCGGCGCTCCTCGACGCCCACCCACCCGACTGAAGCATCGACCCACAGTGCCCCCACGGCTGCCCCTCAACAAGACGAAGACTTTCAAGATTCGAGGCTCCGGGCATCCGACGCGTGGAAGCCCCTCTGTAACTTGGCCAAAAACAAGAGAGAGAGAGAGAGAGAGAGAGAGAGAGTCTCTCGCGGTAATCACGGCGGGCGTGGAAGAGACAGAGACTTGCGCCGAGGCATCAGAAGAGCGGGGGAGAATGGTTTGATGATTGCCTTGCGTACGGCGGGCAGGCGATCATCCGTCTAATCAAAAGAGTCACCCTGAAACATTTATTTTCATGTCCTCATCTTATCGAATTACTATTTAAAATAAATATTTTGGATTTTCTTATTCCGAGAACTCCAAGTTGGCTCCCTCTCTCTCTCTCTCTAAATATATATATAAATATATAATCTATGCACGTTTATTTTATCTGTATACCTAGTGATTTGGAATAACCAACGGGAAAGTTAGCATCTGTGGTAGATGGGTGGAGGGCGTCGTGGTGGCCAATTTTCAGAAAAGGCCCTATAATTCCCTGCAATGGTTGGTGGGGTCCTGTCGCAGTCGGAATGGCGAGCGTAGCCCTCTGTGCTCTTTAGAGCCGTCGAACCAGGCGAAGAGACAGAAGACGACGTCTTGCAGTTGGACGAACGCAGGATTCTCTTCCTGGCCATGCAACACGGTGGAGGAGCCCACCGTCTTCCCTGTCGCCCTCCTCTTCTCTTCCTACCGAGACATGTGGAGATCCCTTCCTCTCTCTCTCTCTCGCTATGGCGGCGGCCGCAGGGGGGGAGGGCCGGGTTAGACGGGGATCTGTCCTTCCTTCCGTTTGAGGTCGACCGGAGACATGTGGAGGTGGCTTCTTGTTCTGGGAAATGTCTACTCTCTCTCTCCTTCTCTGTGAGAAGTGCAGCGGAGGAGAGGAGAGGAGTTGGGGGTGGGGAGGGCCACACTTCCAATGCCCTGGTAACACAGCGAGAGAGAGAGAGAGAGGGAGAGGGAGAGAGAGGGAGAGGGAGAGGGAGAGGGAGAGGGAGAGGGAGAGAGAGAGAGAGAGAGAGAGGGAGGGAGAGAGAGAGAGAGAGAGAGAGAGAGAGAGAGAGAGAGAGAGAGAGAGAGAGAGAGAGAGAGAACCTTACGGATGATCTCCGGCCGGCAGTAGTCTTGGATCTGGCGCAGAAGGCGACGGGGTGGCGGGGAAGACGGCGTTTCTAGGGTGGGACCGCCGGTGAAACCCGGACCACACGTTCCTTCTCCGGCATCTGACCGGAGTCTCTAAGCCGTGGGGCCCAGAAACCAAATTGTTGACCTTCTGCCCCGTCACAACCTTTGACGAGCTCGAAAGTCATTCTGATTTGGGAATAGTATTTAGAAGAACGCACATTAATGCGCGATATATTGATTATTATTCATCGACACGTAAGGATGTAGTAAATCGGCCACGGTGGCCGCCAGCTGGCCGTTATGACCTTCAGCCGCCACGTGGGTCTGTGGCGCCATTGGCGGGAACGGCGATTGTAAATAGGTAGCGGCAGAGAGCTCTGACATTCTTCCACGGCGTGGCTCCTTCGAAAGGCGCTAATCCCTGCAGTTCCCATCTCTCTATTGCCTCCCGCGATGGGAAAGATGTGATCGTTCTTCACACGCTTCAAGGCGGTCGCGGCGGACAACCTCCGTGGTAACCATCTCAAAGATCGCCAACGATAGGGCGACGAATTTCGGGAACAATATGAGCTTCCGCCAGGTAATTCGCTCAAGAGGCGCGCTGGAGAGAGCAGGCGCGGCATTGAATCGATGAACACTGAATTCCCGGGGAGTGGAATGGCTTTAACGCGCTTCCCACCTTTAGTTGTTTTCGAGTCGGCGAATTGTTCGGAGGAATGGCCTCCGAACTCAGTGCTGGTGAGACAGAGCAGATAACTTTGTTATTGTTTCTATCCTGTGATGTAATACTAGCGGTACTCGATCTCTATCTTCTGCTGGATGTTGTCTGTTTGCTTTTTAATGAGTCATTGTTCTAGGATAAAGCAATCAGGAAGGTTCGTTATACTTTAATATTAAAGAAAAAAGATTGTTTCTCCTTTTTTCAGTTATAATCAGATGTATGACCTTTGACTCAGCCGCGCCAGTGCTATTTTATAGTTTGTTCATCGAGTGCTGTTCTTTGTGGATGGCCAGATCTAGCAGACATTCGTTATGTTTATTTTACTGTTATCAGACCTCCACAAGATGTTGGGATAAGATGTTTCAAGACTTCAGAAATCATCCTTTCTTTTGAATTTCCTGTCATTAGAAAGATGATTATATTGGTTTCTCCACGAATAAATGTCAGACTGTTCAGATAAATCTTCTATTTCGAATGCTGAATTTTGGTCGTTTTATTAATTTTCGGAAATAGCCAGTTTTATTCTCAAGGGTACTCTCCATTTATTTCCGAATCAAGCAATGCATACTGTTTGACTTTTCCTCATATCTGTATATATTAGCCTGCACTCTCCCGAGAACAACTCATTCTGGATTTCTTAACCTCACACAGGCTATGAAGTCTTCACTTTGGGACATGGATATGGAACGTCAGATGTAGAAATGGCGTCAGCGTGCTAGAAGCCCACTAGCACGCCCCAATGTTATTCTTTCGGCCACAATTTTCAAAAGAAAAATATATAATTCACTTCCAGTTCTTTCTTTCTATCCGAAGAAATTGCATCTGTTCATGTCTCTCCCACTTACTGGACTGTTTCTTTCTCAGAAAATCCCACTGACTACGCCGTGTCTATTTTCCTTCATCCAGATACTTTCAAGACTCTCTTTTATATCATATACGTACCTTTTTGGAACTGATTTGTTTAACTGTTCTATGCATAGAAAAACGAGCGCCACAGACGACATATTCAGGAACCTCGGGAACTCAATCAAAGTCCCATTTAGTTATCGGTGTTTATTGCCGGGTTGTATGGACCGTAGTCTTCCTCAAATGATGTACTACGAAAGAAACAGGTGATTTCTCCTGCGTCGTGTTTTCCTTTGAAAAATTGCCATCAGTAATTTTTCCCCGAATGGTCGTTCCCTTGCTCCTCTTCAGTAGCCTTTTATGGTCAGAATTGTGGTCACCCTGCCCCGATTCCCTCTTACCTTGTTCTTTTGATGAGTAATCCCTTTTACCTTCAGTTGATATTCATGCGGCCAAACTGAGCTTTAACGGTTCAAAATTTGAAATATTTCTCTCACCGCTCAGAAGATTATTATTGCGTTGAATCTTCTTGTCGGTGCTGAAGAACAGAACTTGATTCTGTGTATAAACCAGAAACATCTTCAGGAAACAAAGTATCATGTTTTAAAGTCCTTTGCATAAATGCCCAGAAAAAAAGTCAGCTCTTAAAATGTTCGCGTAGGCGTCAACAACTCTAGCTTGTTGACATTTTTGTCTCCTACTCAAGTTTCTATCGGTAGGGCTTTAGCCCATTCCTATGCTTGACACCTGGTCTCTTTGTGTGTTTGTGTGTGGTGGTTACAGAAAAAGATTGTTTATCGCATACCTTATTGTAGATATCAATGTACAACTACTTCAGAGCACTACATTGATTGCCGCTTTGGGAATTATATATATTTGAATTCGGCTTGAAATGCCCAGAGAAGGGAGGAGTTGTGGGTAGGGTGACTCATTTCACAGTGCCGAGTGGCAAGAGCAGAGATGAGAGAGGAAGAGGAGACGGATTTCGGTATTCGAGTTCTTGCCTAGGTGGAACCGGCCGACCCGAGCTGATCCGCCCCGGTCAATTTCCGCGGGTCGCCGCCACCCTTGGATCGGACGGTCCATCCCAAATCTGAAAACAGCCTTTGACGTTTTCTATCTTCGATTTTAATTTGAGGCGATATTTTGACGATGACAGCAGACCAAATTTTTTATGGTATTTTGATTTATTAATTACTTTAAAACTCTCTCTCTCTCTCTCTCTCTCTCTCTCTCTCTCTCTCTCTCTCTCTCGCTCGTTCGGTGGTGTCATATACGTCGGCAACTACTGTTCTCTCGCTCTAATCGCTGCCTCCTCCCTCTCCCAAGCCCCTGGTTGAATCGGCGGGGGACTCTCTGCCTCACCAGATCGGAATCCTGCGTTGTTCTTGGCGCCTGTTCCTTGTTCTTCTCTCACGCGAAGAGGAGGGAGCTGAGCGCAGAGAGGGGAGAAGAAGAGGAAGAGAGGGATGGAGAATTTGATATCCCTGGTGAACAAGCTCCAGAGGGCGTGTACTGCCCTGGGTGATCACGGCGAGGAGAGCGCGCTGCCGACCCTGTGGGATTCGCTGCCTGCTATTGCTGTCGTCGGAGGGCAGGTGGGTGTCCGGAATTTTCCCACTCAGCCTTCTGCTTTATTTCCTCCTTCTCTGGTCAGATCCGGGTCGTTTCTCCAGATCACTACTGTATAACTTTGCCTCCTTTCCGCATCTGTGACGCCGGCTTCTCTAATCTACTGAACGAAAGTTGGATTTTCGAACCTTAGTTGCAATTTTGATTCGGATTGCGTAGATTGCTTACTCGTGGGAAGATCCGCTTAATATTTTCCAACTTTCCATCGATTAGCCGTCAATGGTATTTTACGATGGTTGAAAACTGAAATATTCCGTCGCCAGGGACCCAAATTTTCTTTGTAGGAGATGGCACCGATATATTCATCGAAGCTAGATGTTTCAATTCTCCTTATTTAATTTTCTTTTCTCTGTTTTACGTCCAAAAGCTCATAGACTGGACAAGGGTGGATGTACTAGCCCCCATAGGAGGAAGGCTAAGAGAAACATTTTAAGAATATGATTGAATAGTATTTGGATAGGAATTTCTGCTTTCCCAAATATCCATTGCAATTCCCATAGAGTTGCCTTGAATCATTTACTCTTGTGAAAAAGTTCTTTTTTGTAATTTTCTCACTGGCTCTTAATATTATGTATTACTCCAAATTTATGATGAACAGTCATGTTCCGTGGTAATTGAATCTTTCAAGCTTTGTCCATATGATGGAGGAATATCGAAGGCATTATTGACGTGCTGTTGTGGCGAAAAAGCTTCAGATCTAAAGAATACCATAGAGTGTAGCAGAAACTAAATATGCTTAACATGGCTTGTCAGCAATTTAATCAGAAATAAATAGACTAATGCCCAGAAGTTTGAATTTTCTCAAAAAAGCTAAAAACTTCGTGCAAATCTGGCCTATTTCCTAACATAATAAATCCCTACGACTCTCAGATGCTTCATATAATTGGATCAGCCCTTAGACGTCTGAATTAAGTCTACAGTTTCACTTATCTTCAGGTGTGTATCGTTCATTTATCATCTTGATGGATTAGGACCTGCAAACCTTTTCTGGGTTGAATCCTAATCTCATTCGTATTCTCATCCTATTGGTGCACATCGACTTTCATTTTGATGTACAAAAGCGTACTGTCTTATGGTGTTTTAAATGTTTAATAGAGCTCGGGTAAATCATCAGTGCTGGAGAGCATTGTTGGAAAGGATTTCTTGCCCCGGGGATCTGGTGAGTTACAATACCCCAATCATTTTTTTATAAAATTACCTCCCTCTGACCTGTTTGTTTTCAGTGTCACGTTTATGAAAATGGCATTGCTATTGATTCACAGGAATTGTCACTCGACGTCCCCTTGTGTTGCAACTTCACAAGATTGATGACGGGAGGGAATATGCTGAGTTCCTTCATCTTCCAAGAAAGCGCTTCACCGATTTTGGTAATCATATTTTAAAATCTCAGAAACAGCACGATTTTTTTTTTAGGATTAGCTTTCGTACAGTTTTCAGCATTATAGTGGAATAGCTTTTAAGTCGTATGAAATATTGCATGGAATCGGCGTTTTAAGGTGGTGTGATAATGATTTCTTGCCTCCATGGCTCGCCTTCACTTTTCTTTTTTCACGCACTTTGAACCAATTTTTTTTCCTGTGTTTGCCGTATAGCTTTTCCTCCATATATCTGCAAACTCATGTCCTTAGATGCCAAACTCAGAGTTATCAACATGATCAATGGTTGCCATTGGTGGTTTGCTTCTGAAAGGAGCCTTTGGCTGCGGCATAGCATGTTTGTCATTGAACATTGTTTAATCGCATGCGGGTGAGATTATAACTTTTAGCATGTGTTGTCGGCATTCATGCAGCTCAAGTGAGGAAGGAGATTTCTGATGAGACCGATCGTGAGACAGGTCGGAGCAAGCAGATCTCTAGTGTGCCAATCCATCTTAGTATATACTCTCCTAATGGTAAGTTAGAAGGGTCCGCTTTGCTACTGTTCTTATTATTATCATCGTTGTCATTTCTAAAATATGAATATTTGTGTTGGGAATTTCGGATTGCATGTTTGAGGTGATACTTCCATTTATGTATGAATAGGTGAATTGGAGATGGTTATCTTCATAATGTGCTTTTTGATTAAATGTTTTGATCTGAGATGGATATTCACGGAAGTTATCCTCCTGAATTAAATTGCCAGTCCGGTCTTCTTATGCATTGTGCTAACTATCATTCCGTCGCTTATTACCATTTGATATTCAAAAGGACCATGCTTCATATGTTTCAAGCCTTTAAATTATTAGGCATTTTTTTTTATCAATGATTAGACTAAAAAAACAGGGTTCCTTCTATATTCGCTCGTTTACTAGATTCTCATGAGAAATGAAAGTGAAGAAACTTTTTGTTGCATTGCAGTTCCCAACGTCTCTTCTTCCCTGCTTTTTTTACCTCTTTAATGATCACAGTGATTCTCTCAACCGATGGTTTCTGGCATCCAATGATTTGAATATCGTTTATCTCTCTTCCCATATTTCCCTCAAGAAATTCATTTTTCGTTTATGCCCTTCATCAAGATTTTCAATCCCAGAAAAAAGGCAGGCAGAGATATAGAGTCATAAGCCTAAGAAATGATATCTTTCCTTGTGGAGATTTTTCTGTGTGACTGATGTTTGAGATAGTTGTTAAATTAATGTGTTGGAACTCTATTCTTCAAAGGATACGATATTTTCATTCTCATTAATTATAACTCAACTGTCGTTTGATTGGTAAATCTGGCCTTCGCTACACGATTCACTTCTTGGTTTATGCATTGAATTCCAATTCGACCCTATCAAAATTATGATTTTGGCTATAAATTTAGCTATAATTTTGGAAACCGCTTGGGTTACAAGATAAGTATTTAGTGCGTTTGATTTTTACCATATCCATGTTTGAATTTGTGTTATGCATCCTAGGTTTATGAGAGCTTATTCTGATTCTTTGCTTTGAACTTTGATCTCAACAGTTGTAAATCTGACACTTATTGACCTTCCTGGGCTTACAAAGGTTGCTGTTGGTATGTTCTCAATGTTGTAAATCTATTCTTCTTTGCCATGTTTTGTCTATTTCCTCAGTTTTGATTTTTTTATGTAATTGTGAATGTAGAAGGACAACCGGATAGCATTGTTGCAGATATAGAGAATATGGTTCGCTCATTTATTGAAAAGGTAAGACATCGGTGCTAGATATGTCATCCATTAGCTCTCCAGCTGTCTAGTACCGTCATATTATTCCATGTTTTGCAAAAAGAAATAAAGAAGAACTGGAACTCCTTCCCGCTATGACAAAAGGAGAGAGAAGGACCTGCAGCATAGAATATGGTTCAATTTGGTGGAGTTTGTGTCCCTAATTTCTCTCTCCCCAACCCCTCCCCCCCCCTTTGGGGCAGCGGGCGGGGGAGACTCTGGAAACTTAAAAGGAAAAATTAAAAGGGGGAAAAAGGAATTAGGTCTTTTACGGCCCTGTAGTTGCCACAGAAAGAGCCTGATAGGAAGAAGAAAGGAGAACAAGTGGATGAAGAGAAGGCTCTCTTTGGAGGAGAGACAGGAACAGGCAACTGGAGCTAACGGCAAAGCAAAGAAAACAAAAATAATGAATCCCCACTGGTAACCTACTTTTGCTAACCAGTGGTTCCTCTTATTCCTCACCAACCAACCTGTATTGATATTTTTATAAACTTATTTATAAGCCTAGTCTTATGAATTACTCATATATCCTCTTCTTCTATATTTTTTTAACCCAAATCAGGCATTTATTTTCTCTTGGATGTGCCTATTCAGCTGAACCTATCTGATCAGTATGAGAATCTGATACTGGTGATCTGAGGCCTGATACTAATTCTATCATCCTTTGGGGATGCCCTTTCATGTTCGGTTAGAAAACTACGTTAACTGAGATAGCTTATAGCGATGTTTTCCTCTTTCTTCTAGTGAGTTTGATTATCGGTGCAAATGGCTTTCCTGGACTGAAAGAGTCGGTAAACTTGATTGATTTTATGTCCAAAATGTTTTTATAAAATGATTCTTGCGCAGATGGTTTTTTTCAGCCTTTCCTCTTGATAAATAACTTCACTGCTGTAAATGCTTCAAAAATTATTTTTACATGATGTTATGTCACGAAATTTCATTTTATTTTCTTGTCATATCTTGTTTTTCACTTTTATCTAAGCGAACAAGCCAGGGAACAGATGGGAACTTGCATGCAAGTCTGACTGATGCTTACAATTTTCTTTATAATTTTTTTTAACTTTTCTACCCCTTCAACATGCAGCCGAATTGCATTATTCTTGCTATTTCACCTGCTAATCAGGATCTTGCTACATCAGATGCCATTAAGATTTCCCGTGAGGTTGACCCTAAAGGTGTGATTCCCTGGCTTTCTCATTTCCTGGCAGAAATTCTGTTTCCAGAAACTTGTTATTCTAGTTCTGTACCCAGTGTGCACCGTATTTCTTATAATGTCATTCATGGCAGAAATTGTAAAATGTTACATTTTATTTCTCGATTTCCTTTTAAAATGACATCGGTAGGGATATCATGCTTGCAATTTTAAATTTGGAGGGTAAATTATTTGTTGATAAAATGATTCGTTATTGTTCTTTCCCTTTGGTAAATCGTGTGATAGAATTATATGGGTTTATTTATTTATAATATAAAGGTATTTGAAAGAAAAAGTTCTACATCTGTGTTGTGGTATCGCCTAAACAATTTACATGGATGAATCAAAGCGCGTTTCTGTCATAAAGTAGCATAATGCAAAACAGGGACGTTACATAGTGCAAAAGCCCATCTTAATGTAATCCCGTGGTGAAGAAAGATGGTAGATCAAGCTGTGGTTTATATCACCATAAATCTCAACCACTTCTTTGACATGGAGGATGTTCTGCACTTCTTAATGCAACGCGTTAATTGTAATTGGCGATGCACTCCTAAGCAAATGTCATTAACTGTTTTTTAAGCTTCCCTTTTGAATTTCCTTATGTTTCTCCAATCTGGCTCCCTCATCAACAAATTGTCCACTAGAATTAAAGACTCCCTCTCGCTCTCTCTCTCTCCTCGGTCTCTCACAGAGCAAAAGACACAAGTCATCGTATGGTTGATACCTCAAGACTTGGGCTGCCTTTAAAACAATGGTATTTCCTCCCATTAGGAAAGTATATGTAGTCAATCATAAACCTGGTACAAATTTCGTGTCAAAGTTGTCTAGACAAGGTCAGTCATGTTTGGCTGTTCCATTGAGACTCAGAAAATAAAATAAAATAAAATAATTTATTGTGCTGACTTGGTTACTATTTGGATATACTCAGTCAGACTTATGTTTAATTTACATGCTTTCATTGAAAAACTAACTTCAAAAACAGTTGAGATAGAAGACCGTCTGAGCTAGATTGATTTGTAACAATTGTGTGTGTTCTTTATCCGCCAGGTAGAGTGGAAAAAATATTTTATGTGATTCATCAATGTAGTTTCATGATCTAACTTTTCTGCAGGGGAGAGGACATTTGGAGTTCTGACAAAGATTGATCTTATGGATAAGGGTACTGACGCCGTTGATGTGAGTCTATCATCATTATATTGATCCAATATACTGTGCTCATCCCGAAGTTTCTCCATTTTTTTCATTTGCAGCAGGCCTGATGCTTGGTTCTGTCTTTACCTATTCGAATCACTGCTCTTGTGTTTTCAATCTTGTGACTGAAAACAAATCTAAAAGTGGCCGTGTTGTATTGATCGCACGCCCTATTATTCTTACACGCCATCTTATATTTTGGCTCGAATTCACCTCGAATATTATGATCTCTAAATCAATTTACACGATTCTCTCTGATTCTTCTGCCTGTAGTTCTTTCTGGCAGAGGTTATCTCTTTCTTGTCACTATTATGAGCTTTTGTACCCTTCATCTGGTTTCGTTGGAACCAAGAGATATCATAATAGCATCACTATTTTTTTTCACTCCCCTTCCCTCTATTCTCAACCTCCTGTTTGTTGACCCCGTGTTATTTTCCAGAGAAACTGTGGATGGGATCAGTCCCTGTCTAATGTACTGTGAAAAAATGTAGCGACCATGTAGCGGCTGCCATAATTGTTCTTGTACCTTGAAGGATTCAGTTCATTGGCAGATGCTGATTGGAAAATTTCAGTAATCCATGTGGCAGCCATGAAAAAATTCTTTTGATATCGAATGATTCAATCATTTGCTCATCTGTCATCGTGAGAAAGTTGTGAATGTCTCTGTTAATCTTGCTTTAATCGGATCATGCATTTGATGATTTCTGCTCCTTGAAAAATAACGCGGCATTGGTATGATATATATTCCTTCCAAAATTTGAGTAAATGATTATTATTTTATGCTCATCAGACGAATGCAGTCACAGTTTTAATGGACACGGCTTGATAATTCATCATTTCGTAGATACTGGAGGGGAAATCATACCGGCTCCAGTACCCATGGATCGGTGTCGTCAATCGTTCTCAAGCTGATATCAACAAGAATGTGGATATGATCGCTGCTCGCCGTAGAGAGCGCGACTATTTCTCAACCACCCCGGAGTACAAGCATCTTGCTCATCGAATGGGTTCCGAACACTTGGCAAAGATGCTCTCAAAGGTGGATCGAATGATTCTTCCCTGTTGTCTAATCACATTCACTTTCGAATCGAAGATTTAACCGTTTTTCCATTCCTTATGTAGCATCTGGAAACAGTGATCAAGTCAAGGATACCCAGTCTTCAGTCGCTCATCAGTAAAAGCATCCATGAATTGGAAACAGAACTCAACCGTCTTGGGAAGCCCGTTGCCACAGATGCTGGTGTAAGCCTCGTTTCATTTCGTCAGCCACTACTTGGAAGAAAACAAGCATTGGAATGGGCCCGGTGCATTTTTTATTAATAATCCTCCAGTTCGCGTTGACTATTTCGCCTTTGACAATTTTTATTTTTATTTTCCGGTTATACCCTTTATGCATAATTACTTTTTTTTATTAAAACGCTTGGACATCAAATGGATGGAGGTGGTGTATCGATCTAGGTTCACACTTAGAAACCTAAGAAATCCACGGGCCTTCATTATTTTGCGGAAATCTCTGATAATGTGGGTTCTGTAGGGTGCTGATTATTGCTCACAAGGTTCGTCATGGATGCAGGGAAAACTCTACATGATCATGGAGATTTGTCGGATCTTCGACCAGAATTTCAAAGAACATCTGGACGGCGTGTACGTATTCTGCCTCACTTATTCCATTAAAAGGATTAGAGATCGGAGGATATATGTTGATGTTCTTCCCATTTCTTCGGCTTACCATGCATTATCTCCACCATCTCTTGGGTGATCTTGTTGGGCTGCTTTCTCCTGACAATTTTGTTCGTTGCAGGCGTTCTGGTGGTGACAAGGTCAACAATGTCTTTGACAACCAGCTCCCCATGGCTCTGAAGAGATTGCAGTTCGACAAGCAGCTTTCCATGGAGAACGTAAGAAAGCTGATAACCGAGGCCGACGGATATCAGCCCCACCTTATCGCCCCCGAGCAAGGATACCGCCGCCTGATCGAGTCTTCCCTGGTCAGCATCCGCGGCCCCGCTGAGGCCTCCGTTGATGCGGTAAGACGACCCCTCCTCCCCATAGAAATCATCCCACTGTTGATCAAGCACCTAGCGACCTGAAAACATAAATGTAGAGGATCCAATGAATAATCTTAGTTAGCTTTTACCCAATTTGAATAATCTCTTACGGAATTATGCTGTTCAGGTTCATTCCATATTGAAGGAGCTGGTCCACAAGGCCGTGAATGAGACCTCTGTAAGTCCCATCTTCTAGAGAGAGAGAGAGAGAGAGACAGAGTGAGAGAGAGAGGGGCCATGTTTATGTGATCGTGATGTGTGTTGGTTTCCGGGAACAGGAGCTGAAGCAGTACCCGACGCTGAGAGTAGAGGTGGGGAACGCGGCGTACGACTCGCTGGAGAGGATGAGGGAAGAGAGCAAGAAATCGACGCTGAAGCTGGTCGACATGGAGTGCAGCTACCTGACCGTTGACTTCTTCCGGAAGCTCCCCCAGGACGTGGAGAAGGGCGGTAACCCCACCCACTCTATCTTCGACCGCTACAACGACACGTACCTTCGGAGGATAGGTCGACGTTCCTCCCTTTCTTTCTATTAGTAGCAGTAGAAACGACCCTCTGTCCCCTCCCCTTCTGAAATGACCCTCCTTCCTCCCCACGCGCGCAGGTTCCACCGTGCTCTCCTACGTCAACATGGTCTGCGCCACCCTCCGCGACTCCATCCCCAAGTCCATCGCCTACTGCCAGGTCCGCGAGGCCAAGAGGAGCCTCCTCGACCACTTCTTTGCCGAACTCGGAAAGAAGGAGGTGAGTTGAACCCCTTCCGCCCCCCGCCCCTCCGCCCCACCCTACCCCCCACTCTCTCTGTCCAGAGCTCTGATAAGAATGGATGTGGGGTTTACGTGGGTGGCAGACGAAGCAGCTGTCGGCGCTGTTGGACGAGGATCCGGCGATCATGGAGCGGCGGATCTCGCTGGCCAAGAGGCTGGAGCTGTACAGGAGCGCCCAGGCGGACATCGACGCCGTGGCCTGGTCCAAGTAGACGACGACTGACCGACCGACCGACGCTGCTGTGGAGGTTTTATATATAATATGCTCGCATCCGACCTTTGACTTATTTGCTTTATATTCATTTATTTATTGGCTTCCTTGTTCATATGGTCGGTCATGTACGTCTTTGCGTGCTTTATTATTTTGGGGCCCTCCTCGACCTTTTTATTTATTTTTTGGCCTGCTGAAACCGGTGTAATCTTGCATCTATAACCATTATGTGCATACCGGTGTATACCCTCTCTTAGCCCAATGGAAATCAGGCCGCGTAGCAGATGGGCATTTATCATCGTCATTATTTGACCAAGGTTTATAATTAAGAGGATAAGTGGGCTTCCGGTTGGGTCCAGTCTGAGGAAAAATGGGTGGGTCCCCCAGATTGGCCGTGATTGGCCTATTGACTTTGGCCTGGCTCATCATTCATCAACAGCACGTGGTAATACCTCATGGATCCCCCCGTTGACCAGCGTTGTAGCAGGTTGGAAGGTCAACAGTGTAGTTGCTGACCTAAAGGCCTCACGACGGATTTCCACTATGGAGTTCATATTATCGAGATCGCGGGCTCATCCACCCCTCAAAAATCTCTTTTTTTTCCTCGAGAAGAAACTTTCAATGGACTCGTTGACATTAGCACAGAACAGCTACAAAATAGTGACTTTTGTGTCTAAATTATTAATTACTATTTATGTTTTCCTGTTTTAGGGGGAACTGCCCTCATGAACCTAGGTTTTTCGGAAGCTAGGTTTCTGTCCTAGCAATGCCAAAAATAATGGGTCACATGAATTAGAACAAAATCTCATCTCTTTTTGACTTTTATGGACTGATGATCGTGAAATAAAGTTAAAAAAAACGTGCTTGTTCAATCAAGCTCATGCAGTCAATACTTTTATCTCATAGATGCTACTAGCTAATTAATATTTTCTTACCTCGTAGCCTGATTTTTTTCCGAAGCAAAAAAGATGCCTTGGGCACGTGGCATGATATGTGCTGTTAGAAGACGGCTCGCCGCCGCCACCAATGTCAACTCTTTACTCGAGCACCGACTTGATATAGAGTAAGTTGGGCACCGACCTGATATTGGGCCATCCAGTAGACGGGCTCATCTGAAAGAATTCAATGTTTTATGTTTTTTTTAAATAAAAATATTTCAATAACAGTTTTTTATGTCCGAATAAAGGGAGAAAAGAGCGACGGAGGGTGACGTGGCGTACGATTGGCCATTATTTCCCTTTACCTTTTTTAATTATCTGAAATTATAATATTCTTGAAGAACACATTCCCCTCATAGAAGGCTTTTTAGATAGTTGGATGCTGGCGCATAAAGCAAAGATTCACACGTGTGAACAACCTCTCTCTCTCTCTCTCTCTCGCTTATACACACACACACGGAAGCGACCACCTGTCGATTCCCAGGTTTCTATAGGGGGAGGGGGGGGAGGAGGAAGTGGAAGTCCACTCGGTAGTGGGCTTGACCGACGTCGTCTCCCACTGTCACCCCTCTCAACCATACTTTTACTAGTTAAAACACAATTTTGATAGTTTTGAGGGTACGTGGATAAATGTGGGTGTGGACAAGATGAAGAGGCGTTCCTGGGGGCCGGTGAGGCTGTTTTCGCATTGGGCGGCGTAGATATATACGATGTTTTCATCAATGATCTCGTAAAAGGGATTTGTTTCATGTTTGACTCTCTTTACTGGGCCAACTTGCAAGAACTGCCGCCGCCAAGGAGATGGGCCCCACATCCATGTTTCAGTGTCTCCCATGTGTTACAACACATTGAACAAGACCTTCCGGTCTTCCACGGGGCCCTCTCTCATTGTCTCTCTCTCTCTCTCTCTCTCACTCTATACCGAAAGGACTGTGCGTACTCTTGAGGAGGTGCTTCCGTATTAGCTTCCAGCTCAGCTCATTCCTCCGACGTAGACCCGCCACCGACTTTCTCTCTCTATCAAACGGCGTAGAGACGGTCCTCTTCCCATCTCTCCGCCTCCTCTTCCGTCTCTCTCAAGGAAGCAAGTCGATCTGCTGGGCCGGAGGAAGAATGAATTACGGCAAATTAGTCCCCTCGGAGTCCTTCCGCAGCGGCGCCGCCGCCTCCGGCATTCCCGCACCCCCTCAGGAACGCCCACGGCGGCGGCGCTACCTCCTCCTGGCCTCCCTCGGCGCCGTCCTCCTCCTACTCGTCGGCGGCGGGGCCGCCTCCCTGGGAATCCTCCTCGCTGCCAGACGCTCGAGGAGCGAGGAGCTTACCAAGCCCAGCGAGGCCATCTCGAGAACCTGCGCCATGACCCGCTACCCGGCACTCTGCATCTCCTCCCTCGTCAACTTCCCCGGCGCCATGGCCGTCCCCCAGAACGAGCTCGTCCACGTCGCCGTGAACGTGACGCTGCGGCACGTCGGCAGGGCGTTCTACCGCGCCGCCGCCATCGCCAACCTGCAGATGGAGAAGCTCGAACGGGCGGCGTACGAGGACTGCATGGAGCTGATGGAAGACTCCGTCGACCAGCTCCGCCGCTCCCTCGCCGCCATCGCTGCCGGCCGGAGGGGGCCTTCGGCGGCGGACGCCGACGTGCGGACGTGGCTGAGCGCCGCGCTGACGAACCAGGACACCTGCGCGGAGGGGCTCGCCGGCGTCGCCGCCGGACCATTGAAGGACCAGCTGGCGGCGTACCTCGAAGATCTCTGGGAGATGGCGAGCAACAGCCTCGCCATATTCGCGGGCTCCAGCGGAGGGGACGACTTCTCCGAGATCCCCATCCAGAACCGCCGGCGGCGGCTGATGGGCGACGCTCCGTTTCCGGCGTGGGTCACGGGGAAAGACAGGAGCTTGCTGGAGACGCCGGCGGTGGCGATAGAGGCGGACTTAGTGGTGGCGCAGGACGGGAGCGGGAGGTACGAGACGATTCAGCAGGCGGTGAAGGCGGCGCCGGAGCACAGTACCCGCCGCATCATCATCCACATCAAGGCTGGAAGGTGAGAGATCCTCTCTGGATTGTCTTGCCGAAGCTCTTCCTCCTCCTCATCGCAACTCGCCGCGCAGATACGAGGAGAACGTGAAGGTGGGGAGGAAGAAGACGAACCTGATGTTCATCGGCGACGGCAGGGGAAAGACCATCGTCTCCGGCAACCTCAGTGTCTCCGACCGCCTCACCACTTTCCACACCGCCACCTTCGGTAAGACAAGAGAAGAAAGAAGAAAGATAGAGAATTAAGGAACGACGGCGCGAAGATGATTCATTTCTTCCTTTCTGGTTGATCGCAGCGGCGATGGGGACGGGGTTCGTGGCGAGGGACATGACTTTCGAGAACACGGCGGGGCCGGCGAAGCACCAGGCGGTGGCGCTACGCGTCGGCGCCGACCGCGCCGTCGTCTACCGCTGCGACGTGCTGGGCTACCAGGACACACTCTACGTGCACTCGCAGCGGCAGTTCTACCGCGACTGCGCCGTCGCCGGCACCGTCGACTTCGTCTTCGGCAACGCCGCCGTGGTGCTGCAGAACTGCACCCTCTACGCCCGCCGGCCGCTGGAGAAACAAAAGAACACCATCACCGCCCAGGGCCGGAAGGACCCCAACCAGAACACCGGCATCTCCATCCACGTCTCCCGGGTCCTTCCCTCGCCGGAACTCGCGGCGGCGGAGAAGGAGGAGGGGCGCCACCACCGCCGCTACCCCACCTTCCTCGGCCGGCCCTGGAAGGCCTACTCCCGCACCGTCTTCATGCTCTCCCACATCGCCGGCCACGTCCACCCCGCCGGCTGGCTCGAGTGGGACGGCGACTTCGCCGTCGATACTCTGTACTACGGCGAGTACAGGAACTCCGGCGACGGCGCCGCCGTGGGGCTGCGGGTCAACTGGCCGGGCTACCGCGTCATCGCCATGGAGGAGGAAGCAGCGAAGTTCACCGTCCGTCGGTTCATCCACGGCACCTCCTGGCTGCCCTCCACCGGCGTCGCCTTCCTCTCCGGCCTGACCCCGTAGCCAGCAAGCAACTAACGGCGGCGGAGAAGGTGTCCCCCGTAGCCCTTCCGTTTTCGTTCCGTTTGCATTTTCTTCCTTCCACCTCATTTATTAGTCGTTCTTGACGGGTCAAACTGTTAATGTAGAAACATCACGAGGGGTTAATCACAAAAAAAACTGGAAAAAAAACAGACTCACTTCGTGGCCCATACTTGTTTTCTTGACCCAGTAGCGTAGTGGGCTTTCTCCGGCTCATAGCTCACTGTGGGCCGAGCCGGTGGGCCCCAGACGCCTAGCTCGGGGGCCGACACAGCGGGGAGCCACGTGGAGCGTGTGGAGAAAATAGCGGCGGTGGAGGTGTCGACTTTACCCACTCACGGGCCGTTGTAAGCCAATGGCCGGCCCAAGAGAATCTGGCTAAATATAGAAATTGTCATGGAGCGAAAAATCAAAAAGTAAAGCGCAATGCTCAGAATTACAGTAATTTTTAAAAAATAAATGGCGTCATATTCTCATAAAATAAACGCATTTTCTCATAATATACTATAAAGATGAGATGCTTTTTTCTCTCTCTCTCTTGGAAGCAAAAAATCAAAGTTAATAATAATTAATTTTATTATAGTTTCATAATTATTTTCTGATATTATCGTGTGATAGCAATGCCCACGATTTAAAAAATAACAGAGAAAATAGGAGAGAGTGGATTTCGAAATATTTCAATCTTTTTTTCTTTTTTTTTCTTTCTAGGAGAGAACGGAGGGAATCTCGGACAGGAGATCGGGACCTGGAAGAAGAGAGAGAGAGGGAGAGAGGAGAGGACGCAGGAGGGATCAGCGGGAGAAGAAGGAAAGGAAGAGAGGAAGGGAAGGAGACGGAGATTCGAAGAGTATTGAAAAATTGCAGTCATACGTGATTTGAAATATATGCGGTCTCTTCTATCCTTTTCCCTCATTTCTCCCCAAGTTGTTGTGGAACAATGAGAAGAGCAGATCTGAGACCGACGGAGCTCGAGGGAAATCAGCAGCGGAATCCGAGCACGGAACCGTCGCCGGCGGAGACGCCGACCTGGCACCAGGACACGGCCTCCACGCGGTGAGTGAGGAATCTCAGAACCCTCACCTTCCCCTTCAGATTCATCCGAGACTCCACCACTAGGCTCCCAGCCCCCGGCGGCGCCGGCGGCACGGGGAAGGAGCCGACGTCAAATGTGGCGGCCATGTACTGCGTGCGGCCGCCGTCGATCTCCCCGGCGGGGATGAACATAAACCCCACTTGGTTGCCGCCGTATACCAGCCGGAGAGTGCTGTCGTAGTGGGAGAAGGCCGCGCGGTTAGGGTTCCGCACCGTGGCGTACTGCGCGAAGGTGAATCTGACGCTGCCGTTGGCTGCCGCGAAGCTCGGCACCTGGAAGTTGTTCACCGCGATCCGCGGTTCCTTTGGCCGGAAAACCAGGAAGAAGACAACCAGGAGGACCACCGCCACGAGGATGAGGAACGCCGCCGCCACCACGCAGGAGGCGAGGTTCGTCCTGCCGCCGCCGCTCCTTCTGCTCGCCTCCATGCCCGCTTGAGGGCTTTGATGCCGACCAGGGAGGCGGTAAGGACCTGCTCTTCACCTCACCGACCCCATCTGCTCTGTTCCCACTCTGAGTTCCAGAGTCAGTAGTGGGATTCCCTTTTGGCTCTCCCATTCCTTTCTGAGGCTTGGGCCGTCCTTAAGTGGGCCTGCCTCGCTATTTCAACTTAGGCCCACTATACTATGGCCCATTTAGGAGGAGGGGTGGGTGAGATTCCGTTAAAATTGGTCGTGCTTTTGGTTCAGAATAGGATTTCCCGCCATCTTCCATCTTTTCCGACTCCCTCAATCGGAAACCCTGCGAAGGCCTTGCTCCAGCCGCTCTGCAGGTAAATGAGATCTGATCGACGCCAATGTCTCATCTCCTTGCTTCGATGTTCTCTCTCCGCCTTTTTTTCTCAGATCCATCCGAGACTTTCCTTACGCTTCTTCGATATGGCCGCTGCTCACAGGTAAATGAATCCTGACGGACGTCAATGTTCTCATCTCCTTGCTTCGATCTTCTCCCTCCGCCATTTTTTCTCTGATCCATCCAAGTTTTTCCATACGCTTTGTTCGACATGGCCGCTGCTCGCAGGTAAATGAAACCTGACGGACCCCAATGTTCTCATCTCCTTGCTTCGATCTTCTCTCTCCGCCATTTTTTCTCTGATCCATCCGAGTCTTTCCTTATGCTTGTTCGACATGGCCGCGGTTCGCAGGTTAATGAGACCTGACTTTAGCCAATGTTCCCGTCTCAGCCGGCGGCACTCCTCGACATTCGGCAACGGCCCTAAGGCCTGGATGTGCTTATCCACTGGGAAAACCGTCGGCTCTCTGAAGCCTCCTGGGAATCTGCGCGCAGCGTTCTTTAGCAATTCCCTCACTTCGATGCTTCAGAGAGCGAACGGTTTTCCCACTGGATAAGCACCTCTAAGCCTTGGGGCCGCTGCCAAATGTCGAGGAGCGCTGCCGACTGATAGCTGTCATCCGGTTCAAGGCTGCGAGGAAGTTGGTCTGGGGTGTGCGCCGTCGTGGTCCCGATAGCATTTCTGAGCTGAGATACATGGAAGACCGGATGAATATTGGAAGAGCTCGGTTGGTCCAGACGATAAGTTACTGGGCTTATCCGCTGGAGTACCGCGAATGGCCCATAGTAACGAGGGCCCAGTTTTTCGTTGGGCCGGCCCTTGAGTGAGGATTGATGACAAGGATGGATGCGGAGGAAAACGAAGTCTCCCACGCTGAACTCGACCTCCCGGCGCTTCCGGTCAGCATAGTCTTTCATCCGTTGCAGGGCGGTGCTGAGATGGCGCTTCACGTCTGCCAGCAATGCATCACGATCCTGGAGCTGTCGGTCCACGATGCTGGGCGGTTGACCACTTCGGTCTGGCCGTCAGTTTGAGGGTGATAAGCGCTCGTCCGGCGGAGAGTGGACCTTGGGAGCCGGAAGAGTTCTGTCCAGAAGTTCCTCATGAAGATGTGATCTCTGTCGTACAGTATGGAGATGGGAATGCCATAAAGTCTTACGATTTCTTTGGTGAAGATCTCGGCTACTACCAGTGCGGTGAAGGGGTACTTGAGGGTGCAGAAATGCGCGTATTTGCTCAGCCGGTCGACGACGACCAAGATGGAGTTAAATCCGTCAGACTTGGGAAGTCAGCTTGTACCTTTCGCCCGTTCCTGTGATGACTTGAAAGGGGTTGTGGTGTTGTGAAGCTCGAACTTGCCACCGTTGTCTATGCGATGAAGTTATGGGAGGCTCCAGTGTCCACCAAGACCCTCACTGCCTGCTCGCCAACCTTTCCCCGAAACTTGAAAGCTCAAATAAGATCCATCCCCATGCAAGCCCAACAAAGATGATTTTTTAAGAGAGTATCTACCTCAACCACCTCTATCACTTCCACGAGGGCACCTACATACTCCAACATTAGACCGCCCCACATCCTCTCCCACATGGCCATGGTGGAGGGGAGCGAAGTTGGCGCTGATTCTCGAGTTGTGGGCCTGTCCAATGGGGAAGGATGTGGGTGCCACGGCCACTGAATGGATCGTTCTCCTGCGGGGTGTCGTGGAGTGGGGAGTGAAGCAACTTTGGCCCTCGTGGAAGTGATAGAGGCGGGTGAGGTAGATACTCTCTTAATAAATTGTCTCTGCTGGGCCTGCATGGGGAGGGATCATGCTGTGGCACAAGGGTTCAGGACCCGAGGATGTCAATGGGGATCGAGCTAAGCCGGTGGATTAGGAGTTTGGTCAGGCCGTTGAGGACAGACCTGGAGCAGTCGGGTTGTCTGGAGTAGAATGGACGGCTACGGTAGAAGTGAGGGCCTCTTTCTCTGTTGCATCTTTGATGTCAGTTCTGTACTTCGGGGCTATTGAGTTAAATTCCAGTGGCTGTCTGCACCCCATTCCTGTTGATCTTCCTACGTCTTACTTCCACGATCCGAGGAACCCATCAGTATTTATAACAAGGATGTCGGCCACTTTGCGCAAGATCCCTGGTGAGCTCCCGAGCTAATATGTTGAGGGCTCAAGTTCTCCAAAATGTGGAGGATCTGGACTTCTCCTAAAATGATCTTACATGGAGTCTGGGGTACTTCTTTAAAGAAGGTCCCCTGGTGGGTCCTCCCTTTAATTCCGATGTGGGATTAAGGTTTGGATCCCACCCCTTTAGGGTAATGGTCTTCCTCCGTTGGCTGATGTCAGGCTCGTGGTGTCATCCTCTATTGTTGAGCCCTTGTATCACGTGCCGTGCTCTGCGTCGGCGCCGTGCCACGCGTGAGTGTCGTGCCGCATGCAAGCACCGGGCCTTGTGCAGGCGCCATTCCACGTGCAGGCACTGTGCTACATGCGGGTGCCGTACTGTGCATGGTTGTCATGTCAGTTGTTGGTCCCGTGTAACATGCTCCCCCTCCAGTAAAGTCCGACATCCTCGTCAGATGGTGTTGCCAGTAGGCCTGGATTAGATCCTCAAACTACCATAGGTCCACCTCTTTCTCCCATGTGGCAGCCTCCCGAGATTGTTCTGCCCATTGCACTAGATAGAATGTGTTGCGGTGGATATGGTTGCGCCCTCTTTTGTTGATGACCTGGTGATCCAAAATGGCGGTGGCTGCTTGGTCATAGTGTGCTTGTACTATTGGTGGGGGGCGACGGGGCCGGTTACGTTATGGGTCGTCCACATCTGCATTGTAAGCTTTTAATAGGGAGATGTGAAATATTGGATGGATTGGGAGTCGTGGAGGGAGTCGTAGACGGTATGCCAGGCGGCCTATGTGGGCGACGATTTAGAAAAGTCCGTCGTATTTAGGGACCAATCCGCTATGGCACTTCAATCTTTGCAGACTCTTGTGGGTAGGATATATGCACAATAGTACCCAGTCCCCGATGTCGTATTTAACCTCTCGTCAATGGCGATCCGTATTTTTCTTTATTCATCGAGCAACTCTCACAAGGGCTTCACAGGCTTCCTCTAGTTGATCATGACGGTTCTTAACAAACCGGTATGCGGCCAGTAGGTACCCCGGTCCTTATTGTTTCACTAATTCTGGAGGCATCAATGCATGCCTTCCCGTGGCCAGTTCAAATGGAGAGTGTCTAGTAGAGACACATTCCTGAATGTTATGGGCAAGCTGTGCCGCATCCAAGAGCTCCACCCAATTGTCTTGCCTAGTGGTAACATAATGTCTCAAGTAATCTTCCAATATGCCATTGACTCTCTCTGTCTGTCCATCGGTCTGTGGATGGAATGCTATAGAGAAACTTAGTTCAGTGCCCAAGAGAGTAAAGAGGGCTGACCAGAATCTTCTAGTGAAGCAGGGGTCGCAATCCAAAACAATGTCTCGTGGAAGGCCCCATAGCTTGACAATGTGTGTCAAGAATAAGCCGGCCACTTCTTCCGCTTTGCATTCTGAGCGAGTTGGTATGAATGTGGCATACTTAGAGAATCTATTAACCACCACCAAGATGGTGTCCAAGTTTCCCACTCGTGGTAGTCTTGTGATGAAGTCTATTGATAGAGATTCCCACGGTCCTTCTAAGATAGGTAACGACGCTAATGTTCCGGTTGGGCAGTGCCGCCCTATCTTGTCCTATTGACATATTAGGCAAAAGTGGACATATGTTTCCACATCCCGCTCCATATTTGGTCAATAATAACTAGCTGATAAGAGGGCTAGTGTCATCTGTTGCCCCGGGTGTCCAGCAAGGGGCACATCGTGTCTCTTGGAGTAGCCAACGTCGGAGTAGCCAACGTCGGCGTGTCTCACCAGACTCTATCTGTTGAATTAATTATTTGACGGTGGGGTCCGTATTGTATGCTGCTCGAATCTCATCCAAAAGATCCCATGTACTCGTCGATAATGCAAATGCTTCTACTATGGCTCCCTGACGGCTCAGTGCATCGGCGACCACGTTGGTCCATCCTGGTTTATATTTGAGTGTGAAGTTACACTCTGTTAAAAGGTCCTGTCATCTTGCCTGTTTAGGTGATAATTTTTTATGGGAGTTGAAACAACTTGTTGCCACATTGTCAGTGTAGATGGTGAAGTGTTGGCCAAGTAAGTAATGCATCCACACCCCCAAACAGTGGACCACTGTCGTCATCTCCTTCTCATGCATCGAGTACTGTTGCTCTGTGTCATTCAACTTTCTCCCCTCGAAAGCCACTGGGTGTCCATCTTACATCAGCACCCCTCTGATGGCCATTTCTGAAGCATCCGTGTATACTTCAAACGGTTTGCTAAAGTTGGGAAGCTGTAAGATTGGCTCCCGCATGATTGTTGACCGAAAGTTGTCAAAAGCCTGTTGACATTTATCCGACCATTCCTATCGCTGATCTTTCTTCAAGAGTTGTGTCAATAGGGCTGCTGTATGAGAAAAACTCTTGATAAACTTGTGATAATAATTAACCAACCCTAGGAATGATCTTAACTCCGCCACTCCTTTTGGTTCAAGCCAATCTTTGATTGCTGACACCTTTTTGTGGTCCATTTTTACTTTCTCACCTCCAATCACATGACCTAGAAATTCTACTTCCGTCATCGCAAATGTACATTTAGAAGGGTTCAAATATAGTTGATGCCATTTTAATGTCTCTAATATCTGACGTAAGTGTAGTAAGTGTTCTCTTAAATTGTAACTGTATACTAGGATATCATCAAGGTAGACCACTGCAAACTTGTCTATAAATGGACGAAAGATGTGTTTCATTAAAGCACAAAATGTTGCCGGAGCATTGGTCAACTCAAACAGCATGACTGTAAATTCATATGATCCATATCGTGTGACACACATCATTTTCTATTCATCCCCTTCTTTGATGCGGACTTGATGTTAGCCACTTTTCAAGTCTAATTTTGAGAACACTCTTGCTGCTCTCAACCTGTCGAACAAGTCTTCCGCATTATGAACTAGATACTTGTTCTTTATTGTAATTTTGTTCAAGGTTCTATAATCCACACAGAGTCTCAACGTTCCATCTTTCTTCCATTGAAAGAGGACAAGGGCCCTAAATGGTGCGTGTGAGGGTTGTATATGTCCTGCCTCTAATAGCTCTTCCAATTGTTTCCTCAATTCTTCTAAGTGGGCTGGTGACATCTTGTATGGGGCTCTAGCTGGTGGGCGTTCTCTTGGTAACAATTCAATCATATGTTTTATATCTCACCTAGGTGGTAATTTAGCAGGTAATTTATCTAGCATGATGTCTTGAAATTCATTAAGTAAAGATAATATATGTGGATGTCCCACCTTTTGACCATTCTCCCTCAACTTCTTGTAGAGTGACTAGGAATGTGTCCGTCTCGTGCCACAATTCATTTTTCAGCTGCATGGCTGAGATAGTTTGTGGTCTTGCTCCCTCCTGAGCGGTCCCTTGTACAAAGCAGGAGTGTTTCCCTCCACATATCAATATGCCATTGCAGTGGAGGAATATTCTTGCTTTTGCTTTGGTCGCAAAATCAGCCCCAAGAATGACATCAAAATCATCTATTCGTAGCATGAGGAAGTCCAATTGGTCTTCCCATGTGCCCATTTGTCTTCACGTGTTGGGCTAGTCCCACCGAGATTTGGACTTCAGAGTTGATAGCTTTGATCTTGTCGTTAGTGTGTACCAAGTTCAGCCCAAGGTGGTGGGCTTCTTTCTCTAATAGAAAGTTATGAGTGGCCTTTGAGTCTACTAATGCCTTTGTCGGAGTGGAGTTAATAATTGCCTCTACAAATAGTAGTTTTCTAGGAGCCTCTTGTATGGCCTTCACTTGTACCACATTCAGAAGTTGAATGGTGTTTAAATGTGGTATCTCTTCAATTACTAGTGACGGTTGGTCCTGTGTCAAGACAGGATTGAGCCGAGCTCTCACCATGCGTCGATCGGCTCGGTCGGGATAATCTGCACTTCAGTGAGGGCCCCCACATTCGTAGCACCTTGTCCACATTGGTCCCTCAATTTGTAGAGGGGTCTCGTTTCGACCTCGGCTATGATTGCCTTGACCCGCTCCCGTCTAGGCCAGTCCTCCTCATCCCTAGTTGGCATTGCAACCTCGACCCCCTTGAGATGTGTTATTGCCATCTGATTGTTGGCATCAGTTATCTATCAGTATGTCTGCCACCATCATTGCTCCTCAGATGTCGTGGACTCCTTGTCTGCAGATTTCATTTTGGGCCAATGTCTGGAGTCTTTCCATGAAATAGTGAAGCTTGTCTTCCTCATCCATCCGAGGTACTTCCAATATCAACATAGAGAATTTCTCCACATATTCTCGAATAGACTCAACGTGTTTGAGTTGCCTCATCGCAATCCGAGTGGCTTGGCCTGAGTTTGCCCGACTAAATTGATCTCGAATTTTCAGTGTGAATCCCTCTCAATCGGTGACTAGTGGCCTTGAGAAGTTTTCTGTTCGGAGTCTCCACTAAGTCTTTGCGTGCCCAGCGAGGAATAGGCTTCTCACAAATACTTTCTCTTCTTCGGAGGTAGTGTTGGAGTTGATGTATCTTTGGAGATCCCAAATGAAGTTCTCGATTAACATGGCATCTCGTTCACCTGAGTAGGTCTTTGGCTTTGGGGCCTTGACTCGAGTTGAGCTAAGGTTTGCTTTCAGGTTAAGAGACCTCTGGAACTTGCTTGTCAATTCTTCCATCCTTCTAGAAAATTCCTCCCCTAACACCGATATATCTTCTTTTTGGGATTCGTAAGTAGTGGCCATAGCCCCTGTCTAATCATAGAGCAACCATATCTCCTCATTGAGTTTTGTCGAGAGTGCTTCGATTGCTACCCAATCATGCTCCTCTCTCAGGCTCAATTGAATTGCTTCTTCTTGTAGGTGACCCGATTCGGTCTGCCATTGTTCCATCAGAGTCTCCACAACACGAGGCGTGGTCTCTTGTTGCTCTACTAATCGGGCAATTCTTTGCCCTTGGGTACCACTCGTACCCAATCTACCCTCCGTCTCCATTATCTATGGCAAGTAAAAAAAAGAAAAGAAGAGGATGTAGAGAATCCTAACCTTGCTTCGTAACATGGCTCTGATACCACTGTAACAAGAATGTCAGCCGCTCTACACGAGATCTCTGGTGAGCTCCCGAGCTAATACACTGAGGGCTCAAGTTCTCCAAAATGTGGAGGATCTAGACTTCTCCCAAGATGATCTTACATGGGGTCGGGGTTCCTTATTTAAAGAAGGTCCTCTTGTGGGTCCTCCCTTTAATTTCGATGTGAGATTAAGGTTTGGATCCCACCCCTTTAGGGTAATGGTCTTCTTTCGTTGGCTGATGTCAGGCTCGTGACATCATCCTCCATTGTTGAGCCCTTGTATCAGGTGCCGTGCTCCGCATCGGCGCCATGCCATGTGCAAGCACCAGGCCTTGTGCAGGTGCCATGCCCTGTACGGGCGTTGTGCCGCGCGCGGGCGCCGTGCTGCACACGATTGTCATGTCAATTGTTTGGTCCCGTGTAACAGTATCCTATGGCTGTGGACATCAATGTTGCGAAAATTGTCGTTCAGCCTTCCTATCTATATATCTTGTGTCAGCTTTTTTTGCTATACCTAGGAAAGTCGTTGGAAGTGTATTGATCTGAAGCATCTACCCTTTGAGCAAATAGTGAGATTATCAAATATAGAATATTTTCTAATACTCAGAGTTCTTATCGAAATGGTTCCTTGGAATATCTAGTTTCTATGTACTCTATGAAATCACATCGCTTACCAAGCTGAGCTCAGAACCTTAAAAAAAAAAAAAAAAAAAACCTTTTTTTGGTGGAAATTAACGGTGTGCCCTTAATGGTTTATAAGTAAAAGGGCATTGGTGCATTATAATCTCTGTCAAAATCATCGTTTCAATCCCTGAACAAGAATAAGTCAGAATTTCCCAACAAAGTTCACCTTAGCCGTATTTTTCTATCTCTGATTAAATGAGCCACTGTGATGCAGTCACCCATAATTTTACTCTTTAATCAACTCACTTAACTAATACCGACTGTAAATCATAGAAACCACTTGCCATGCCCAGTGCAGGATTACAGTATAGATGCTAAAAGTGGTATGTTTGCATGCAGCAGATAGAAATAGTCTTTCTTGACTGACGATCCCACTGGCAGAATTGCAACTAAAAGAGGTGACTCTCTAGAGCAACCACAGTTCCCCAAATTTCACAGTCTGCAGTTGATCAACGATCAGCTGCCAAATATCGGAGTCTACAGTTCCTTGATGCACTGATTGACGTCTACCCATGTGGAAAGAAGAGGATCTGGTTTTGATGTACTGAGTTCTTTCTCTTGATGTCGAGGGAGCCCAACTACTGCTGGTAATTCTTTGGGGATTCCGTTCCTCATTTTAGATGCCTGAACTCGCTAACAAAGGTGGGTTTCTTTGGAGCAGCTAATCACTTCTAGCAGAGTGATGGGAATCTGGACAGTCAGAAAGCGAGACACCAGGAAGGACACATCTTTTGGCAGGTTTAGTGAGGAAGTCCATGCTCCATTGCACTTGATACACAGCCATTTAAGGAAGTATACAGCGATATTATATATATGCAGAGAATTGGGCGGTGAAGACCTTACAGATTTATTTGGGAAGCAGTTCTAGCCGACGGTCCATGATCTCGGAGATGCATTCCATGAAGGTAGTCTCGGTACTCCCAGGGAGAACACTTCTGGTTGCTTCGTGGATGATCTCCTCGATTACCGACCTCTTCCTCAAGGTTTCTCTGCACATGATGCTCCCTATGGTGAAGGGGGACAGACCCCTTTGAGCACCCTTTTTCAACAGCATGGTCGAGATTCTAAGGGTACGAGCACATTCTAGGGAGAGCTCCCAGCCATGGAACCTCAACAGTGCAATATCTTCCTCTGCATCCAGCGACTTTATGTACTCAGCGGTTTTGACGTCGTAGGGTTCTTGGGCTTGAGGCCAGTACAGCCATTCAAATGTGCAGTCTTCAAACTGCATAATACGTCAAACAGATTCAGGTTGAAGGTTGACTGACAGCAAATGAGGCCATGATTCATACATAAACTTCATAGAATACGCATCTTGCGAGACATTAATGGAAATTTTGCTAGTAAAAATGGAAAATTCCGGTGTAGAGCTCATGAGCTGGAGGACAGTACAAGCATTCAATTTTGCGGTCTCCGAAAGCATGTGAAGGATTGACATATTCAGAGAAGGGATGAATTTCTATACGTAGATCCAAATGATGAAAAGACATGAGACCAAGATTTATGCACAGACATTAAAGAATAGGTGCCTCATGAAGGAGAAGATGGCAATTTTTCAAGGAAAATATAAATATTTTGTGTCGAGGGAATAAAGTAGGGTTCTAGAAGGGAAGCCTGCAAACTCCAATAGGCCTTGAAAAAATTCAGATAAGGATGAAAAGAATATGCACCATATGAACCACAAAATGGCACTTTGCCTACGAAAAATGATTTTTGGGTGCGGGAGGCCGTGAATTGACTCACATTCTCTGGCAAGCAGTAGCCATGGTCGATTGGAACCAGTAGGAATTGAGCTTCGTCTTCCCTCCTACAGACTAGAATGTTTCCTCCGTGCCGATCTGCATTAGCCAATCTGATGTCCAGAACAGATATCTTATGAACCTCTTCAACTGGGAATGCTCGAGGCCCCATATCCTCGCAGTTGCCTATACTATCCACGAACATCTGTAAGGACCCGATCTTCATGTTCTCAGGGGCCTGCTTGTATCCTTCTGGGTGATTAAAACCTTCATGCAAGCAGCGAACAAGAACAGTTGGTGGAACACCAGAGAATCCAAAGTCAACGCCTGTGAAAGCCCGGCGCCCACTGACTGGATGGTCGAGAAGGTAAGCCGCAACCTCCCGCAGAGCCCCCTCTCCAACCCGGGTCCCCTTCTTCAAGCCCACACCATCTCTTGACATGGGAAGCTGCTGGGGATTGTTTGCTGCCATCGGTTCTTCATCTGCAGGCTTGAAGACGGCGGCGAACCTTAGACCTGATGCATCCTGCATAAGATAAGCTCCCCCTGAACCCTCGGAAGATCTCACAGGTGGGTTGCCCTTCACCAAGCCGGCCGCTGTGGTGCCAATCAAGTTGGTGATTGCAGAGGGGAGTTCGATCTTCGGCGTCATAGTAACCGGCTCGAGAACAAAAGACCCGCCCAGCGGTTGCACATCCGCACTGGAAGCCTCGACTGAGAGTTCAAAGCCTTCCTCATCAGGCGTTGTCCTAACTTTTGCAGATCTGTGGATCAGTAGATGGATCACGGCATCCTTGTTGGTGGCGATATCTTCAATCAGGCGCTGATCCTCTAGTTCTTCGCCATTGCAGATGAGCTTCTGCTCGTGAAGATTGTCGAGAGCCCTCTCCCTATGGGCGATCTGCTGCTTTATGTACCCCACATTCCTGCTCTGTTGGACCTGGAACTTGTACTCTCTGCCGAAGGTCGTCTTCACGGTGATGAGACGCAGGTCGTTCAGACGAAGGATGAGATGGAGGATATGGCCATTGCCGACGCCGTAGTCCCCGATGAGACAATTGTTCCTGGCCAGCTCCCTGCCGTCGAAGATCAGCTTCTGCTTCTTCACCACGAACCCCTTCCAAGTCTGAATCCTGAGCTTCACAGAAGCAATTGATTCCGATGCCAAGACCCGCATGGGAGTCACCGGAGAGCATGAGGAGAATGAGAGGTAGATGACGATGGACTCGGGGGTGCTATGCGGCGACCCAGGAACGTCTGGAAGGGGGCCGAATGGAATCCCTGCGGAAGGCATCTCCAGCCACAAGGATTTTCCGCCGTCAACCCCTGGCTTCGTCGACGACTGGGAGCTGTTCCCCAGCGCAGAGGTCCCAAAATCCTGCGCCGTCTGTGAGACCATCCCGATGAGGGCATGAAATCTCCTCCCGATCCGGAAAATCCCGGAGATCTCCGACACCACCCTTTCGCCACCGCGACGGACAATGCGCACGCGGGGACCCTAGACGACTACCGGAGACAGTAAGAACCGCAAGAGTTGCCGCGGAATGCCAGAGATATTGATCAGATCGGGGAGAATGCAGGTACCTTGCGCTCAAAGCCGAGCCGGCGATGGTGCGGAACCGCGAAGCGAGGATGGACGGAACTTTCTCAAAGCCGAGGAGAGACGGAAGAGGAAGGAGGTCGAGTCGGCGAACCGCGGCAATCGTCTAAGCGATCGAGGGGATCTCCATCTCTGCCACTCATTCTCACCTTCCTGCTTCCTCCAGCGGCGGTCCTGCTCACTTGATCACCTCATCCTCCTCTCTGCAACCTCGGTCGCCGTTTCTCTACGCTTTCCGCTTTTTCAACGGGCAAACGCAGAAGACGACTCAGACGGCGCGATCTCGGTGACCCTCCATGAGGAGAGAGAGAGAGAGAGAGAGAGAGAGGGGGTGGATTTTAAGCCTTTTCACAGGCGGCGGACGGCGGCTATTCCTGTCCGTTTGAACCTGCTGCTGCCACGTGTGAAGCCTCAGAAGCCCGAGCGCGCTCCGATCTGGCCCGATAAGTTGCTGACACCGGGGCACACCAAGAGGCCGTCAAACCAGCGGGAGGCCCCCTGACTTTCAATCGGTTTGGATTGACCACAGGACCCCGCTGACTTTCACTCTCGAGGCTTTGAGCACCAGAAAAATGGGATGATCACCGCCCGTCGCCCCTCTCATTCATGGGTGATCATAGGAAGCGAGAGAGAGAGAGAGAGAGAGCGAGCATAGCGCCGCCGGTCAACTCCCTCTTTATTTTCTCATTTCCGAGGAACTAAAATTAGTAAATGTCACGTGAGAAGAGCAAATCAGAGAAGATTATCGAACACCCATAAGAATAAATCATACACGCTTCGAGGGTATCAAAGGATCCGAGACAATTCCCAGATTGGACAGTCAACGGCGGACGGCTCGCAGCCGCAGAGGGTGTGAAAGGATCACAGTTGACTAAAAATTGGGCGGTCCTCAGATGGCGGCGACCCTCCGTTGGCAAACGACGAAGGCGACAAGGATCCCAAGAAGGGCCCCGGCGATGACCTGGGAGGGCGTGTGGCCGAGCAGCTCCTTGAGCTTTCTCTGGCTGATGGGGTGCCCTTCGAACAAGTCCTGGACGATCATATTAAGAACCTGAAGAAACTCGAGAATGTCAGCGCACCATGAACTCTCTCTCTCTCTCTCTCTCTCTCTCTCTCTCTCTCTCTCTCTCTCTCTCTCTCTCTCTCTCTCTCTCTATTAGCAATTAGAAACAGAAAATTAGGCGATGTAAACTGCGTTGACCCAGGAAGAGGAGGAAAAAAATGTTTGCCCCGTAAAAGGAAATTAAGTGAAGAACGTACCATTTTTTCCCACATGTGGTTGAATAATCTAGTCTACCTATAGCAATAAATATCTCTGATGACAGAATCCTCAGGCCGCTCATGGACGAAGATGGAAAAAAAATTCCAGTGGCCTCAATGAACAGGATCATGGGGATGAGGATGACAGTGAATGGATCAATAACTGAGGTGGGTTCCTCAAATCCTTACCAAAGGTCGGGCTTTTTCCCATTTTGGGGGAGGCTGTTCTAGGAGAGACTAAATCTTGCCAAAGCGAAAAGGGAAAAAAACCAGGAAGATCGACACATTTAGTATATTTATCGAAGAAAATGTGTGATTTGGATGAGAATCGACGCGCTAGGATTGCTAGAAAAACGTTCCCAGCATCTGTAGTTTATAGCTGACTGATCTATTCAAGAGAAGGGGTGATTGATTAAGCAAGAGGAAACATGCTGCAGAGAGGATGGCGAGAGGGAGAGAGAGAGGAAGGAATCTCACCGCAGCCTGCATGCCGGCGTGGCGGCGCACGCCAATGGCATCGTACATGACGATGAGACTGAAGCCGAGGCAGACGGGAAAGAGGGCATCGCCGGCGCCGTGGCAGAGGGCAACGGAGGCCGAAAGCGCTGTGCAGAGGGCAGAATGCGATGAGGGCATCCCGCCGGAGCTGAACAACATCCTCAGGTCCCACTTCCTCTCCACGAAGAAGTTGAGGAAGACCTTCGTGGTCTGGGCAAGGGCCCACGCCACCAGCCCGGAGACGAAGGTCGGATTCGCCGCCAGGTCCCCGATGAAGGGGCTGGCCCGGGCCCTCGACACCACCGACGCCGTGGTGCTCAGCAGCAAGGTGCCGAGCCCGCCGCAGCGGACGACATCGCCGCCGTCGATTCCGCTGCCTCCGTCGAGGCCGCCGCTTAGCCACCGCCTCACGGCGCTGCACCGGCAGGACACCAAACTTCCGAGGGAGCGAATAATGGAGAGACCCGGTCCCGGTGTACGCGAGTTTCTCGCCGGAGCACGGCCGGAGGCCGGGAATCCCCGGAATGGGTGCTGGGCTAGTGGAGAAACGAAGGATTTGCAGGTGGAGAAGCTTGTTTTAGGGCTGCAACGGAGGGAGAAAACCCTAGCAGTCGACCTTACCAGCGTGACGGGTTCCATGGAGTCTGCATCCTGATGGAAGGGAAGGGAAGGGAAGCAGAGGGGAAGAAGAAGGGAAGGCCACTGGATGATGGAGCTCGGCTCCGAGATTATCATAAAATACATACCCCATAAGTTCTCGAAATATTGCTAATGTCCCCAAGGAGAACGTCCCAATTAGCCCTCATCATGTTGTAGGGACTTTTGTGCAAAGTTTGAGAGGCTAGTTTGTCATTAAACACTAAAGGGAGGGGTAGAGAGAAAATGGGGAATCTAAATGGCAGCTGCGTTGGATATTGTAAGATGCTTTGTCGGAAGGCGCGTGCGGAGATATCGGACCCTGAGAATCCACAACTTCTGGTTCGGATCGGTTTCGTTGTGGCCGAGTTGCAACTATCAAATTTCGTTATTTCATTTTTCAGCCGAGTCTTTAAAATTAAAATTAAAATTAATTAATACTAAAAATATTAAATATGATGGTTCCTTTGCAATTATTATTATTATTCCGATTAATCCATCCCCATCTTTAGTAAACCAAGTAGATTGGTCAATCTATGATGAGTTTAAATATGGTGCGGGACCAGAGCTGAACATCTAATTCAAATGTGATTTCGGATACTCAATCAAGATCGTCATCAGGGACATCAATGGGTCAAATATTTGTCAAACTTTGCTTATATTGGTATCATTACGACAAACTAACTAAATGAAATTGTCCACTTACTAAACGAAGAGTAAATTGTCATGACTAAATAAAAAGTCAACCGATGCATGCAAACCCTTCAAACCAGTCATTACCCAGATATTTTCAGGCTATATTTGCTCATTTAGTGGCCATTTAGTCAGTTCACAATTACTCACAAGGATCACCACACATCGTCTTTCCTAAATAAATGTTTAATCATGGCTCCAAAATGCAATTTTTTTTCCAAATAATATCACATATTATATAATTTGTGTTATTTGGGTTTTACCTCCCATATGCTGCAATGAAGAAAATAAGTCCCTCTCTTTTTCATGATCCTCTTAACCTCCTAAAGCACTTAGTTTTTTTCGTTAATTGCAAGAAATTTTCATTAATATATTTATCGCAATCTTTAAGGATTTTAGTGATTTTTATTTAATGATACAAATGATTTTATTAGTATCTTTAAGGATTTAGAAATAAATGATTTTGGCAATCTCTTGCACAAGTCAACCTAAGAAACCGAGTACTAAGAAGCCGTATGATTTATATATGAAGGCATGGGGACCTTCCACAATTAAAGTTATTTTGCGAGGACCTAACAAATAAATAATCCTAGTTAATATTACATCATTTTCGACCAAAATGTTCCACTTCATCACCTTGAATCAGCAGCTCATAAGGAAGAACACAACCGGACCAGCCAATCAATGACCAGGGCCAGAAAGCTCACCGCCGGTGGCCGCCATTTAAAGCACATCAAGCAGCCCGTTAGATACTGCCATCGCGCGCCAAGATCGCGGCGGAGATCTGGGCTACGAGGGCTGGGCCCTCGCAGCGGCGCCGGGGTCGGGGCCCGGCCGCTGCTCCTTCCATATCCTGCCGGTGACCCGCAGCTTGAGCTCCTTGCGGTCGCCGCCGGAGAAGAAGAGCGCCATGTTGCGCTGGATGATGAGGCCGTCGTGGCTGTCGCGGACCTTCCGGTGGCTGTCACGGATGCTGCGGGGGGTCCCCTCCCAGGTGAGCTTTCGGTCGTAGCCCCCCACCTCGAGGCTGTAGCTGTAGTTCCTCGCCTCGTTCTCATCGCCCATGAAGCGGAGAAACGCCATGTAAACGGGCGCCATCCCCAGCTGGAAGGCCTCGAAGTGCAGGCAGAAGTAGTGCCCGAAGCAGTGGAACACCTGAAACACCACCGGAGGAGAGGACGGGTTGCACAAGGAGGTAAAGATGACGGCCGTAACTCGGGGAAAATCCTCCCAAGTCGCCCATTTTTTGATATGGGTCGGTAACCCGCTTCGATTAAATCTATGGGTCTGCTTCCTCCCGGACTGGGCACCTTTCCATTTCAGGATCTAGGCTTCCCAATCATCCACAATATTCATACTTATTCAGTTCAGATCGGCCACTCCTTGGGCGAACTGCCCATTTGGACGAACCCCGTCTTCTTCCCGATGGAATGGAATGGAATGGAATACTATTTGGACAGGAAGAAGGGCGCTACTCACCGTGAGCATCCACGTGGCGTTCTCGACCTCCCGGGGGTTTGACTTCACGTAGCGGTGGTTGAAGGTGCAGCCGGTGTGCATGTCCACCTTGTGGTCTTCCCCGAGATGGGCGACGAGGGAGGGGATGTCCCCCACCACGGCGCACTCCGACCCCGCGTACGGGCAGCTGTAGGGCCGGAAGTTGCACTGCGCCTCGTGCTTGAGCTTGCTGTAGTATGGGAAGATCTCCGAGCAGCCCAGAGGGTGGTACTTGCAGGGCAGCTCCAGCGACTCCGCCACCTTCTCCAGCGCCAAGCACCTGATATCCCCGAGCTCCTGCCTGCACGTCGGGCACCGGTTGTGCACCCTCGCCTTGCAGGTAGAACACAGCGTGTGCCCGTTGTGGCACTGATCACCGCAGAACAATATGACGATTTGGAGTCAAAACAGAAATTTATTCATCACAGCTTAACAATCTGGCAATCTCAAGATTATCCAAGCAGCAACAGCAGAAGAAGAAGAAGAAGACGAAGAAGAAGAATAAGAGCTATGCCCACTCGTGCAATCGAAAGGGTCAACGCATACTGATGAACAAACATGAATCGAGATTGTGTCCGCGAGAACCCTTTTAGATGCTGGCTTTCAGATGACGGTGAGTCTAGGGTTCCATCGTATGGAATTTTTATTTTATTTTTCCCAATGATCTTGGGTTTAGTGGGTTCCTGAGTCCGCCTCGTTGATGATTGAGCGGTTGGCCCGGGAGGAGCAGGGCTGTTCTCTGTTGAAGACAGGCATGCCCATCCAATAACCACCATTCGAGAGAATCCCGGATGCGTGCCATTAAAAAAATCGCCAGGTACTTTAATCCATGCTTTATGATTTGCTCGCTAATTAAATAAATCCGACACGCCAACGAATTCTTCTCAGGAAAGGTCTTCGTCAAAACCAGATTTACTGAAAATGGCCATGATCTCGTGGGGATCGCTAACAGGTGCCTCGCCAAGGAAGACCCATGTCTTTGGGGGCGGGGCAAGAGACAGCTCCATGTCCGTTAGAAATGAGGAAAAAAAATGGTGTAGATCTGCGTGATCCTGCTCGGAGAAATCTCCTCAGACAACCCAGGGGTAGACGAAGGAGAAGGGAATTTAGCAGACATCGGATGACTTGAAGAATGAGCTCAGAGTGTAGATCATGGCCGGCTTGGGAGATGAGGAATAGGCCATGGATCCTCCGCCGGATTTGTAAGAAAATCTTGGAGATGTTAATGGGAAACGATATTCGAGGGTTTTCTTATCGGAGAAAGAACAGATTGGCCTTCCCAATAAGAGCAGATCTCGTGCAGGGAGAAAGGGGAAAGATAGGAATCCCATTCCGGGATCTACCCAGTTAATCTACAAATCGGGCCATGGGAATGGGACGATCGTGAGGGAGACGGAGAAGCGCAGCGCACCGGAGATCGGGGGATGGAGGGGACAGGGGAGGAACCTGGTGGATCGGCGGGTACATGGAGTTGGTGCAGACGGGGCACTCCAGCAGCTCGTGGACGCTGGTCGCCGGAGCGATCCCCGGCGGCGCCGCGCCGTTCCCCGCGCCGCCGTTGCCGCCGGCGCCCCCGTTCACGACATGGAAGGACTTGGTGAAGGCGTGGTGGAGCTGAGAGGCGGCGGCCTCGTCTTCCTCCATCATCCCGTCGGACGCGGACACGTACTTGAGGCTACCCAGTTCCATTCATAGGAGAAGAGAGCCGATAAACGCAGATCTCGCCCTTCCCAGTCCCTCCACCGGCGGCCCCTCTACGCCCCTCCCCACTTTCCCCCCTCACCTCTGGTTCCTCCGACGAAACCCCCAGAAACCGCAGAAAGGGGGGAGGAACAAGGGGATCGTCCGGGAGGGCGAGCGAAGAAGTGCGGGCGAAGGCAGGGAGAAGGCAGGGGGAAGGCAGAGAGAGGAGGAAGCTACCACCCCCCAGAGGACGCGGGAGGGAGGGAATAGATAGAAAACCCCGTCGATGCGCTCCTTCCCTCCTGTTTGCCGCCCGTGCACGAGTTGTCAGTCTGGGATCAGGGTAGAGAGAGAGAGGGCGAGCGAGAGGGTGAGAGAGAGAACACAAGGGCATTTAACGGTCTATAGCTTGGTCGCCGTCCAGAAAAGAAACAAGACCAACGGTTTCAGGACAACTCGGGAGGGGGATAATGGAGGAAAAAAACCTAATTTTGCATTCGAGAAAAAGGCAATCGTTGAGACAAATGAGCTCCGTACCGATGAAATCCGATTCTGGGTCAATCATTTCTCCCATAATTCTAAAAACCCAAATCAAGCGCGTTCCTAGACATTGTCGAGATATGTTGGGGTTTATGTGCCAAAAAAAATCGAGTCTCTCAGAGAGAGCTCCTCTGTTGTTATAACGGAGGGATGAAGGGGGGGGAGGAGGTTCTTGAAGGAGAGAGGGGATGGATCGGAAGAACTCCTCATCGGGACTTCGATCTCTGCTGCTCTTGTGCCTCTTCATCCCTCTCCCGTTCGGATCATCTCTCCGCTTGCGTATGTCCGGAGGTACGGCCGTAGGTTAGAACGCCGCCATTTTCCTCTTCTCCTCCTCCGTCGGATCGAAGTTCTCTATCATTCTCTCTCTGGTGTCGTCCTCGATTCGAGATTTCTTCGTGCGATTTCCTCGTAAGTTATTTTTTTATTGTCATCTTCCTTTTTTTTATTGATATTCTCTCTGCTAAGTTCATCCGATCGGCCATTCGCATCCGGTAGTAGATCTTGATCTGATTTTCTTCCAGGAGGAAAGAACTCGGTAGAGTTCTAATCGACCGATCTGGGTTTCTTGCGCAGACAATAACATGATCGGAGTGAACTATGGACGTCTGGGGACTAATATCCCATCCCCTGCGGCGGCCGTGAAGCTCCTCTCCTCATTATCAGTAACCCATGTGAAGATCTTCGACATGGATGCATCCGTGATCAGAGCTTTCGCCAACACAGGAATTTTTCTGTCTCTGTGCGTCCCGAACGGCAACATATCGTCACTGGCCTCGGATCAATCCTCGGCAGACCACATTATCAGGCAATTTGTGCTCCCTTTCTATCCGAAAACCAGGATATCTTCGATCTCCGTCGGGAACGAGGTCTCCATGCTCCCGGAATTCGCCGCCTCGCTCCTCCCGGCGATGAAAAATCTCCACAGATCCTTGACGGCATTCCGATTGCAGAGTGTGATCAAGGTTTCCACCACTAACTCCTTGGCAGTGCTGGCCATCAGGTTCCCTCCTTCGCTCGCTGTGTTTCAGGAGTCAATCGCAGAGCCCGTTCTTCGCCCTCTGCTGTCATTTCTTGCGGAGACGGGGTCCCCTTTCATGGTGAATCTCTACCCATACCTGACCTTCATGGAGATTCCCTACATCCCCCTCGGTTTTGCTCTGTTCTCGGAGAACACAGAGAGCGGCTTCAGCTTCACAGACCCCAACACCGGGCTCACGTACACGAATCTGTTCGATCTTCTCGTCGATTCCTTGAACTCTGCTGCGTTTTCTCTCGGATTCTACAACCTCCGCCTCGTTGTGACTGAAACCGGATGGCCGTCGCAAGGTGGAGAAGGCGACGGCGCCGCCTCCATGCGCAACGCCGCCGCTTTCAACCAGAAGCTGGTGAATCACGTCGCCGGGATTCCGATCAAGGGGACGCCTCTGAGACCTGGTTACCCCGTCGTGACCTACATATTCGCCCTCTTTGATGAAGACCTGAAAGAGGGAGCCCCCACGGAGAGGCACTGGGGGCTGTTCTTCGCCAATGGAACGAAGAAATACCAGATCAGCTTCCTCCCCAAACCTCCGTCTGTCTCTGATGTGACCCATTAGTTAGTGTCGGTATTATTCTCCACATGAGTGGGATTAACCAGGACAAAGATGCTGAATTACATGAAAGATACCACATTTCTAGCCCGCTGAGTAACCCCATTTTTTCTCTCTCTTCTTGTGGCGGCGGAGCGGAGGATCAGCAAGCGCCGGGAGCGAAGCCGACGCGGGAGCCAGCGCCGTCGAAGACGACGCGGAACCCCTGCTGTTGGATGTTGCCGATGATGGAAATGCCGCTGTCGGTACCGGCGAAGGCAAAGCAGAAGACCGCGTTGGTGGCCACCGGTATGAGGTAGTTCTCCGCCGGGAGCGCAAGGTCGGCGACGGCGGCGCGGCCGCCCGCGCCCCTGAAGTGCATCACCACCTTGGGCACCTTCACCTCCGTCATCCCGCTGAGGTCGTAGCAGGTTTCGAACAGAGAGAAGCTCGCCGCAGGCTTCAGCCCCGCCGTGCCGGCCCTGAAGGCGTCGCGCAGCGCCGTGTACGCCGGCCGCGCGAGCCTGGTCACCGACGTGCCGGAGTCGACGATCACGCCGCCCTTCCCCGTCGCCGGGTCGAGCCGCAGGTCCGCCGCGAGGACGCCCGGCACGCGGGCGCCGCCAACGCTGATCCCCACCAGCTCCACGTAGTAGAAGGTGTCCAGGCGCGGGTTCGCCACCATCGGCGTGAAGGCCACCCCGGTGGAACTCGGCACCGCCGCCGGCCCGAAGATCACCGTAGACGAACGGGGGCGGCGAGTCGGCAGCGCCGCCGCCGCAGAGGTGCGGTCAACCAGGCAGTAGGAGAAGCGCCGCCCGACGCGCCGGCCGGCTTGTGAGGGGAACGAGAGCCTCCCGCGGCCGAGGCCGAGGAGCCCGGCGGCGGCGACGAAGAGGCCCGTGTTGTCGTGGCCGCAGCCAAAGGGCACGCCGGCGACGCGCGCGCCGCCGCTGAAGGTGACGGTCTCGGTGGAGAAGTCGCCCGCCGTGACGGAGCCGTCCCCGTAGGAGACCTGGTAGAGGCAGGAGCTCCTCCGGGTGTCGCAGCCGGCGGCGTCGAGGCCGCGGCACAGCGGGGAGCCGCAGGGGACGGCGGCGTAGGAGCGGGACCGCGCTGGGTCGAAGATGGGGTCACTCTGGGAGTAGCACCGCCGGCAGGGGGCGCACTGGATCCACACGACGTCGCTGCCCGTGTCGAGCACCATGTAGGCGGAGGTGGCAGGGGTGCCGATCCCGATACGGGTGAAGTACTCGCCGCTGCCCAGCGCCAGCCCGGAAACCACAACGCCGCTCAACCCGCCGGAGCGGGCCTTGGTGACGTTGTCTCGCCGGCGAGAGGGCCTTCCGGCGAGGTCCTCGAGGGCGGAGACGCGGGCGGAGTCGCGCTCGAGGCGGAGCCGGAAGAGGGCCTCCGGCGTGGAGTTGGCGGCGGCGAGGAGGGAGTCCCAGTGGTGCAACCGGAGGCGGAATGAGTCAGGCCCGAGGTCGCGGAAGGGGACGGTGCTCAGGTCCTCCGAGTCGACTGACCAGGAGGGGCCATCATCCTCCTCCTCCGGGGGCCCGAGCGGCGGTGGCTGCTTCGACATAGGGGACAGGATGACGGTGTGGCACTCGAGGCCTCTCGCGACGACGACGACGGCACCGCCGTGGAGGAGGAGGATGAGGAAGGGGAAGAGAAGGGTGAGGAGGCGGCGCCGGGAGGGTCTTAGCGGTGGCGCCATGGGCGGCGCAGCAGGCCAGGCGGCGGCGGCGGCGATGATGATGGAGGCGGAGGACGACGACGAAGGGGGTGATAAAAGGAGTACGCAGGGTCGGTGGGGAGTGGGGCGGCACAGTAATTAGCCCACCAAAGGGTAGCCTTTTCACCCGGTATGCCCTCTGGCGGTGACGAAAGGCGGCGAATCGATTGTCCTCACTGTACAGACAAACACTGCACTCGGGCCACTTCCTCCGTTCACATCCAGCGAGAATTCTTTCTTCTCCCCTGTCCCTCTCATCACCTCTACCGACGATTAATTCTGCGCGTCTGCCGCTGAGGGACGAGGGTACGGAGGGCGGGCTCTCCGTAACCCAGTTCTCGCCGTCCGATGGCTTCTGCGCCACCGTCGGCCGGCCGCCGGCCCATTTCCCGGCGGCATTGGCGTTTGTCTCAGGCGGCGATTAGCTTTATCGGGGACGCTGCTCTGGTCCTCTGTTGGCTTGAAATGGGCTTTTTGCTGTTGCCGTCCCCTCTCCGGGTGGGGTACAGAGGGCTGCGCTGCGCTAGTTCCACGTATAAAGTACGACGTCCCTAAGCGAGGGCAAGCCGGCAAGGAGTGCAGGCGAGAGCTGCCAAGCGGGTCCAATAAAAGGGCGGACTTTTTTTTATCAGAGCTAATTAATCGATTCTGTCTGTATTCGCAGTAAAATCGATGAAATAATTTTAAATAATTAGTCAATGAGACTTCGCTTACTTGTCACATGCTTTAACACAACTCTATCAAAAACTTCAGAATAATTTAGTGTTTAGAAAAATAAATAATATAGTTAATTTATTAATAAAATAGTTTTACACCCCTGGTATTGAGAACAATTATAAATGATGACTCACTCGGGGAAATAGAGATCACAATTTTTAAATAATGGCTAAAATTATAATAAAAAATGGGAAAAATATTATTCCAGTCATCAATATGACTTTTTGATTTGTTGACTTTGGGAAAATTATCCTTTTTTATATTTTTTAAAATTATCTACTTCATATCAACTTAGGATATCAAGCTCCAACGCCAAGCAGCTTGGGCTATAAAAAGAAACTTTTTAGAATGATGTGGAGGGCAAGCATTCAAGTTGATGTATGAAGAGTGAGAGTGGAGGAGTCAAAAAAGTACAGACATGATGAGAAGAGGATGACGATGGAGACCAAGAGATACTGCATGAGAGGAGAGAGTGGGAAGAGGTATTGTTGACTAGGTTTGACCAGTGGTCTCTTCGGGTGAAGACTTTTGACCACCTTATAAAAAAAATGTCAACTAGGAACCCAGAGGGGGGAAAAAAAGAGTCATCATTTATTTAATGCCAATTATTTTTCATAAATAATTATTTTTGACTATTGACGATGAAAAATAAGAAATCTTCAGTGAAGGTGACATGTGGGGCAGCTCATAATAAGTTGTGTAATTTTTTATGGGCCTCTCTCTCTATCTCTATTTTTATGGGCAGCCATGATTTGTGTGATGTATTAGGTAAGTTGCCGATTAAAAACCATGTTATTGTGTCTCATATTCCTTAAAATAGAGGGACAAGTTGGTTGATCTTTCTTAGGAAAAAAAAAAAAAAAAAAACCAAGTGTTGGTTAGTTGGGGGTGGTGGGCCCGTTTAGTTCCCTAATTTTCAGTTATACCCAATTTTCGTATAAAATTACATTCCCGTGTGGCGTAGTTGAGAAAAAGGAACGAAGAGAATAATTTGTTAAATTTTAGTTTAACAAGGTTTTCTTTGCCAATTGTGGTGAGGTCCTGGGGGTTAAGTTGCACAGTTCTTCTGGCCTCTCCCCGAAGAGATGGACCGAGAGCCGAGGAAAGAAAGGCGCGACTGCCGCCCTCACCTTCCCCGCGGAGCTTCCCCAGTTGCCGTCTGCTGAGCGCTCCCAAATCTTCCTGCTGGGCTCTGATGCGAGGCCTTCAATCGACCGATCGTCTCCTCCTTACTGGGTTACTCTTCCTTCTCCTCCAGTATAGGGTTTGATGTTTGGCAGATGGAGGGCTCCCGTCGCGGATGGATTCTCCCTCCTCGTAGCGGCGGGGGCCACCTTGCTGTGCTGCATCTTTGCTCTCTGGTCGTCACTACGTAGACACGGGGCGGTCCCGAAGGAGGCCCGGGCGATCGAGTCGGTTTGGTACAGTAATAAGGCGCCCAGGTGCGCTTGTTCCTGCGGGGGTGGTCTCGGCGGCGAGAGTTCCAGTTCGATGTCCAATCATGTGAACGGGGACATGGCAGTGGGTGAGGAGGAACTGCCGGCGGCTTCTGAAGCGGAGCGGCAGATCGGTGCATCGATGATGGAGCAGCTTGTCCCGGAGATCACAACCCATGCGCTGAGCTATTTGGATTACCCCAGTCTGTGTCGCCTCTCAATGACCAATTCGTCGATGAGGAGGGCAGCTAACGATGACAATGCGTGGAAAGCGCTCTACCACAAGGTATAGCTCTTCCACTCCGTGTTGTTTTAGTCGAGCAAGTTCCATGCTAATTTGATCATCCTTTGTTCTCTGTTCTCACTCGAGAATCTTTACCTTCATTAATATGCACCTTATATGATTGTTTTGCTGGAATTGTAGAAAAGGCTATAAATCAAAATTAATGGCTTTCAAAGGATCTAAAATCCATACTGTCATTCATAACCCCGAATTTCATTAAATCTCAGTTAAGTGGACATTTGAAATGGTGAGCGGTTCTGTGGCTTCACGGAATTTATAAGTTGATTCCTTTGCACAAGGAGGAGAAAATTGTATTCAGAGACCAGATCAGCAATGTGGTGAGTGTAAAAATTAGGTTATTGGGATGAGAATTTTTAGATGGATGTGAGGAAAGGAGAAAAAACGTCACTTATCAGCTGAATCTAGTCTATTGGTGCTAGCAAGATGGCCATTTTAGGAAGTGTATGAAAGTTACTTGGAGATGATTTGGACAAAGAAGCTAATGGAATAAATTTTTTAATAAGGAGAAATGTAAATCATTTTTGTGATAATTTTACCCGTTGAGGAAAATTGTAAGGTACTTGGAAAGTCTGTGTAGAAATTTATGAATTTAGGTACCACGAGCATTAACATTATGCATCACTATGTGAATTGGTTGAGTAAGCACCTTGGAACGCCTGATCAAAGTTTCAGGAATGAGAAGTTTTAATTGTTGACAAGAATAAGAATCAGCCAATTCTATGGATAGTGATACAAATTTATGTCGCTGTATGTGCTTAAAAGTGTGCAACTAGTCTAGCAACTCCTACTCACTCTTATGTGTGAGAAAACCTATGACAGTGTTCCATTTTTATCTCTGGCTAGTGGTTGCTTTAGAGAAGATCATCAATTCAAGCCTAATCCAGGGATCGGTTTAGGGAGCGTCATATTCATCCCTATAGAAAAGTATTCAGGGAAGACCTTTTTGAAATATGTTTCAGTTTATGAATAAAATAAATAGTTGTTATCTGAAGCGGCTACATTTAATTAAAAAAAAGCGTGAACCATAAGAACGTCCTAAAATGTAGGATTACAAGAAATTAGGCTAAGGAGCTGACTTTATAATACGAAAATTTTGTAGATCAGAGCCATAGGGAACTTCCCTTTTTCGCATTGCATTCTCTTAAATGTCATTTGGAACACCTGTTTTAGTTCTTTTATTTATTTCTATTTACGAAGCTATTTTAGTTCAACCATAGAAGCATGAGCTTCGTCATGCGTTCATATATTCTTCCATAATCCAGATGTTTTCTTCGGACGAGTTTTCTCAATGCAGTCATGGTCACCACGGTATTTTGTGCCTCTGTTTGGTGACTCGATGAATATGCTCAAGGGATCACCATTTACCATTGGTGTTGTGCAAGATAGACTCGCGCAGGCTTCTCTTCCAGTCTGATGTTTGGTCTCAGGAGAGAACACTATCTCAAATTCGAAGAAAAATGACTACTTATTCTGCCATTTCACTTGCATCAGAGCATTACAGATATTGGGGATTCACTGGGCAGTAAGGAGAGGTGACAGAATCTCTACTGTAAACTGCCTCGAATAATCCACTTCCGTAAATTATTAGTTCTCGCAAATATGCGAACTTCATGCATTCCTGCTTATTAACTGCGTGGTTGTCCTCTCGGACAATGTCCATGAGAGTAAAGCTGCACTGCCGCTTTATCCCAATCCGGCTTGTTACGTTCTCCTTTTTGGATTGCTTCTTCATTTAATCAACCTTGATGAGCTTATTATTTTATGTACTATTCATATTCGACCCCTTTTTCTTTTGACCTCCCCTATTCACACACCTTCTATGCTAATCTATATGATGACTTATTGCTCCTTGTTTACCACGGCTAGAATATTTGGACACATATAGGATGCAGAGTGATATCCTACAATTGTTTGGGAGACTAAGACCAGTAAGAAAATTCTCTCTTTTATTGCTGCTATCAAATTCTTATTTTGACTGGGAGAAAGGTTATCATTTTTGCATAATTCATCTGTTATCGCGCATGGCCACTGACGGCTTGCAGACTCGTTTTCTTGCAACTTGTTTGTGCTATTTTTTTTCATTTAGCTATCGACCTTCAACTATTGTTTTGGACGTGAGGCATGTGACGCTGACTTATAAAAGTCCTAAGCCTGATTCTTTCATACAAACATTCATCTCTTGAATCTCCTGTTTTATTTGATTCCTTTGTGATCCCTTTTTCGTGGAAAAATATAATTTCCTGCACTTAGATTGTGGGGATACCCTGGAGAGGTCTGTTCAATTCTTATGAAGAATGAGCTTTAATAGCTGCATTTCCCCTGGAAACTCATGGATGACTATTTTTCTCCGACCAATTCCACCACCCAATTTCACAGTTCCTTGCTTGAGATCAATGATTCTTTCTCTGCACGGCATAGACAATATAATCTGACCTCATGTTCCTCCTAACTTGCACACATTCATCTGATATTCCTGTTCATTATTGGAAACATGAGTCATTCGACGTCCTTACGTCTCAGTATAAGGTGCTAAAGCCCCTTGTTGAAACTCAGAAGCTGGTCAATCCCAACTGTCTGACATTAGTGCGTAGGTTCTATAAGCTCATTGTTTGGGGTCCCTGAAGTTGAATTTTACTGTTCGCTTACTTACCCTAACATGGTACACGCTGTCATTTTTTTAAGATATTAGGTGCAGATGAAGAAACATTCCCCTTTGAGATTCAACAAAAAGCTGCGGAGACTTCAGGTTATTTAACAATATAAAAATTGGCAGGGGAAAAAAAAAGTGTCATGATGAATTAGGTCGTTACCTGGTTCTATTCGTGAGTTCCATAAGCCCAGAAATCCTTCTGCACACTAAGATTACCAATTTCTGGACGATCGTCATCTAAAATCAGTAGCCACAGTCACTAATTAATTAGCATTAGCTTAATTAATAAAGTCTTTTAGTTAGAGACAATCAATCCAGGCATATATCGGTATGTAGATATCGAAAGTTAGTCACAGCTTCGCAATAGTTTCTGTGTTTCAATTTTATTCTGTTTTTGTCTTCCATGATGGTGAAAATTTTGTGTGACTGATGTCATTTTACTATTTTAGCTTTCTCCCCTCATCTTGGATCCAGTAGACAGCGTATCCAATCTGGGTCATCCATAACCTGTGTGGTTGTAGATATCACATCCATTAATCGAAAGGCAAGGGGGGGCAAAGGAATTTAGGGTTCTTTGAGCGGTGGGTAGAGATGACTTCCAATGTGCGACTGTTTTCTCATAGCTTTTATGAGAAGATGAGACCAGATAATGGGTAGGAAACGATTTTCCTTTCTTGGAAGCCTATTCGGTCTTGGAATATAATCCCATGATCATTCATGTTGATTTCAGGATGATGATGGTTGAGCATTGAATCATCCTCATAGTCTTAGACCCCCCATGGGATCTGAAAACATGCTTTTGTATCAGTTGAATACAAATTATGTGGCATATTTTAATCAATTATTTTGTGAGGTCAACGTGAATGTTCATATTCATGTAAGGCGTTCGATACAACAAGAATAATCTTTCTGCTATGTGGTCTACTTAATCCATAAAAAAATTACTTATAATTTTATGCAACATTCACATATTAGTATGATATTGTGTAATTTCTTTTTTGTCTCATGTGCCAATCTTTACAGCGTATCTAGACAGCGTCTCTCCACACCTCTCCGTCAATCTGTATAGAGAGAGAGAGAGAGAGAGAGAGAGGAAAGAGAGAGAGAAATCTGTATAGGATTCCAAATCAGAGCCAATGGCAGTTGATCCGTCAATCTGTGAGGCTGTCATTCATCATGAGTTGGTATAAAAGGGCACATATATATATATATATGTATGTATTTATGGCCATCACAACTCCTCTGCGGATAATTCTGTAGAAAGCTTTCTGCAATATCCGTGGAAATTTGCAGCTCGTGGAATCTATCAGGACCTGATTCTCTGTATGGATGAACGAATGAATTCTCTCACTTGGCATCATGAAAGCCGTATGATTCGTCTCAATTTGGGAAAACATGGTTGCAGTCAAATCGTAGGCAGGTTTACTTATCAAATGACGTATTCCTGCCATCAAGAGATTGGCATCCTCGCGATGATTGGTCACTTACTTCCTTGGTCAACGCAGGATTTCACGGTGGAGCAGGATGGCATCACTCCGGTCAACGGATGGAAGGCCTACTATGCCGCCACGAAGGCCGTGGTGGATGTCAATGCGGAGTTCTACGACATCATCAGAACCAGATCTCTCCCCGCGATGAGCCGTCTGTGGCTTCACGCTGATTATGTGAAGTGCATCCACGGCTCCGGAGAACTCTTCACGGGGTAAGAATCCCCTCTTCCACATCATACCCATCTACGTTGCTCTCTCTCTCTCTCTCTCTATTTCTCTCTCGGATTTGTGCTATTTATAGGGCGTGCCATGGAGGGGTTGCTGCCGTATGTGATCACAGTCTTGAACTGAATCTGTGCGGCGGCGAACAGGTATGCGGCGGTGATGGACAGCTGGGCGGTGGCGCTCAACTGGGTCCCGGGCGGCGGCGGCGGCGGTGGTCAAGGGGGAGTGGCTTTCGAGGTGAGGGACGTACGGGCCCGGGTGATCGGTGAGGTGGCCTGGGTCACCATGAAAGCCTATGTGGACGTTGACTCGGGGCCATTCCACGTGACCAACGTCTTCGAGCTCCATCGCGGGAGGTGGTGCATGGTCCACCACCATAGCTCCGTCATGCTGGCTGACCCAGACGCCGGGCACAATAACATCTTCGGTTAGAGGGAGAGAGAGAGAGAGAGTGAGTCTGGGCTCTATCGCCTGGGCTCTTTCGGCTTGGCGATGTCATCCTCATCAAATACACGTTCACATATATAAATTTTTTCCATTCTTATTTAATCTCTTGGTACCGTACAACCCTTCGATATTATAATATTATGGCTTCACCCCTCAATCATCTTCCTTTCATACACATTAAATGTGGCAATATTTACAATACTAAGTTTACGTGGGGCTTTTAACCATTATTTTTCGCACGTGAGAAGAGGCCGGATTGCTTCCAGGGGACCTTCCACATTAGAAATCATCTCCCCCCCCCTCATTCAGGCAGTTCATTCGCACGTGTCAGCTATTTCCATTTGGGGCTTGAGCAGACATGGCCTATTTTTGACCATTCGATATCAATTCATAGGTAATGCAGAAAACAAGGTGTTGACTTGGAGGTGTTCATCCGTGTATTTTTATTTCCAAGCATGTCTGATTTAAAAAATATTAAAAAAATATTATGCAAAAATTTAAATAATTTATTTTGAGAAATTAAACCGATATCAATTCGTAGGTAATGCAGAAAAGAAAGTGTTGACTTGGAGGAGCTCATCCGTGTATTTTAATTTCCATGAATATCTGAATTTAAACTAATAAAATATATTATTAACGTAATTTTAAAAATGGGCAGAACCAAACTTCAAGTTGCATCTTGAGGATGTACTCGTAGGCAATTTTAAAAATGTTGTTTTTTTTTATAAAAAGAATAATTTATTCGTTGATTGAATATTATAATTTTGAAACGTTTGATCTTCGGTCTCTAAAAAGAAAGTTTTTTTTATAAAAAATATAGCAGGATTCCTCTCAGTTGCAATGTGTACTTGAGAAACTCTCCATTTCGATCAAAGGACTTTTGCTCGCACGCCAAAGACACCGATTCTCATGCACTGTATCTATCAATGATCACGAGTTCATCCTAAAAAAAGATCGATACATACAGAGAGAGAAAGGGGGGAGGGGGAGAGAGAGAGAGGAGAGAGAGGAATGTACGGATTCGATGCCCCAGAGGAGCAGGAGAAGTCGATCATGGAGTTTCGCTCTTCTTGTAACGACAAGCAGCCCATGGTTGGAGCTGGTTTCGGCCGGAAACCCTGGAAGCGGAGATCACACCGGCGATGAAAGAGAAAGACTCGTCGGAATTCTTATGACTTGGTTGCACCGGCAAGGCCCCTCGTGGTGGCGGCGAGCACCCTCATTCTCTCGATGAGGGCCTCGATGTCCACCTCCTCCGCGAAGACGGCCGCCAGATCCTCAGCGTCCATCGCAACCCTAACCCTCCACACTCCCTTCATCACCGGCGGCAGAACCTCTAGGTTAGAGAGAGAAGGGTCGCCGCCAGACGCCGCCACCGCAGTTCGCCCTGCCCGCTTCCGGTGCAGGGGGAGGAGATAATACAGCCGACCGTGGTGGAGGCGCTCCCAGTGGAACATCGGAGACACGGCGGCGCCACGCCGGAATATTCCGTACCCGGGGTAGCCCTTGAGGACTTCCCCAACGTCGACGGGACCTTCGAACTCCAACACCCCGCCGGAGCCCGTCACAACGCGGACCGGTCCGCCGCCGGGGCAAGGGGCAACGACGGCGGCCCTGCGCACCGAGCAGTTCGCGGCGGAGGCGGCTTCTCGGGGGGAGCAGCCCACCGCGTTGCCTTTAACAGTGCAGTTGCCCATCGCAAGATGGCCACTGAGAGAGACGATCTTGAGGGCTGCCAAGGGGGTGATACTTATACGAGTAGGAGGAACCGGTGGGGCTATCGTCGCCTGAGACGGATAAGAAGAAGACAATGAAGGCCAGAGTTTTCATCTGCGTGTTCTCTCTTAAACCCATCATAAATTCAAACTCCAATTCGACCGTTGACACCCCGAGCTGATGTCCAAGTACCCGGAATCCTGGCAAGAGAGACAGAGAGGGAGAGGGAGAGGGAGGGAGAGAGGACGGTTAGTGTCTTTCTCCCCTCAAGAGGGGAACTGCCTCATCACAACATAATTGAAAAGGACGACGACAGAAAGGGCCACGGGTCGACTAGAGGAGAAGACTTTGAAGGACGAGGCCATCGGCCCTGGTGATCCAAACTCGAGGGGGAGTACAACGACACGGCTCGCACTGCGGGAAGCACAGTGGCCGCGGCGCAGCCACTGTCAGAAGCTGCCCTACGGCACAGCATCGTTAGTGGAGATGCCTCCGAATGTGCCCACCACACGTGTCCGGGTGGGCTGGCTGGGGGCTTGGAGGTTTGTCGAACTGACGGAGCGGAGCGGCGCCTCGGGCGGCGCCACCGCAGAGGTGCCTTCGAAACGACAGCGGCCGTGGCCGGAGGAGATGGCGACCTGTGAAGGACGTAGGCCATGGGGTGTTTGCTAAACATCGACACCTGAGCTCGCCCTCCTACATCACAGATCGGGAGGGGTCCATGATCCCTGCCCGTCTGCCCAGCTGGCTGGTTGGTACATCAATCGCCTGCCCCGCTGCTCTTCAGAACAGTCGTTTTTCACACTTTGGCCGGAGATGTCAGCCGTCCTCCATAATGCATAGTCCACGAGAAAGGCCCATGTCCCTATCGACTCATTCCCACTATCACATGCCTCTCTCTCTCTCTCTCTCTCTCTCTCTCTCTCTCTATCTATCTCGATCTATCTATCGTCTATCTATCTATCTCGATTTATCCATCTATATCTATCGTCTATCTATCTATCTCGATCTATAAATCTATACCTATCGTTTATCTATCTATCTCGATCTATAACTCTATATCTATCGTCTATCTATCTATTTTTCCCTGGTTCTGCCACCTTTTAAATTGCACGGAAAATTATCCCCATGACATGCCCATCCACGTTGATGGTGTTCCAAGCACGTCACACAATTTTCTTTCCATTTTGATGAGAAAATGACTCCCAATTCTCATACTCGTTATTGCCCAATCAATGGTCATTATTTGGAACACTTAGATAGGATCATTGAGAGAAATAATGCCACCGTGGAATATAGTCTTAGTAACTTTTCCTCAGAGAAAATTTATTTGATATGGAGAAAAGAGAGGGTCCACGTGCATCCTAATTTTTTTTACATTCTATCAAAATAAAAATCTCACCATGGAGTCAATTTGCAGATCCTCCTTACACTTAAACCATGAAAGTACTCAGTAATCGTCATAAAAACGGGTTTTTTAATGTTTTTACAAGCGTAGGGGGGAAACCATCTATTATTAGATTAGATATTTCCTTCACTATTTGGATTTTATTTCCTTCTATTTTTTATCATTACAAGTGATACGTCCATTGGACTTTGCCATATGTTGACTTCCACGGAGGTCGTGTTCACTCCGTATCATGGGTGTTGACCCCTTGGTTATGGATGTCAGTCCCAAGATAGTGATTGACCGGTTAATTTTTTCAAGGTAATTTTTATGCTTATTCACATGAGGTCAGCTCTTCTATTCAAGCTACCCTTTATGCTTACATAATGACTTCTTTTTTTTTGTATATTTTGTCCAATAACTTTGAGATATGAACCCTCGTCGTGTTGAATTCATGTTTTGGTCAATTTTTCCTCACAAAACCTTCATTAATCTGCCCAAAACTCATTTTTTCCTTAAATGTGATATTTTCTATTGACTATAAGTTTTTAATTGATAAAACTCATACACACTATTTAAATAAACGATTAAATTTTTTATGCTATATAATCACCAAGATTAATTCACCAGGTTAAAAAGAATTAATTGTGAGTGAGAAAGGGTACGAACTTATTCAAAACTAGTTTTTAAGATATTTCTTTATTTTCCGACATTAAATGGTATTCTGCGATGCACCCACTTCAACGAGATTTTAAGAAAATAAAAATATTTTAAAAATAAGAGTGCACAGCGCCTTGTGCAACATGGGTTGGTATCTTGAAGTATACAACGACATTATATGGTTGGGTGCAGCATAATTTCAACACTACAGCGCTGATGCTCGTCGCTAAGCATTAAAGAGAGAATCTTACTGAGAGAGGCGTGAGGGAAGCGATGATCTTCATCTTCGCTAGAGCTTGACGATAATGCGCCAGCGCCATCCGTAACCAGGAGGCTTCCTCGCCGGCCGGCCGGCGGTTCTCGGAGAGAATCTCCGCCGGCGGCCATGGAACGTTGGGGCGGCGGCACGGGCCTCTCCTCCACCTACTCCTCCCCTCCCCCATTTACTTCTCAGGCGGAGGGAAGACCCCCCGTGAAGATCGATAAATGCGTGGCGGCGCCCGCGTGGTGTTTAACTTAATGCTCCCCCCTTCCTCCTCCCTTTTACCGCCTCCCTTTCGTCCGCCGCTTCGCTTCCTTTCCCGGCGGGCCCTCGCGATGCAGGTGCAGCAGGGGCCGTGCAGGGAGATGCCCCCCACGGTGGACTGATCTGGGTTTTGCCTCTGGCACCCTGCTGCCGTCGTCCGTCCTCTCATCGTCTCTCCGGCGGCGGCGCTGTCTCTGAAGCCGGTGCCTGAGATGGGGAAGAAACAGGGCTGGTTCACCTCCGTGAAGAAGGTCTTCAAGCCGTCGTCCTCGTCCTCGTCCTCGCCGGCCGCCGCCTCGCTCAGGGACGCGCAGAAGAAGGTGAGCGTCTTCCTCCTCCCGCCGCGGTGATGATCTCCTTTCCCGTCGGATCAGTAAGTTCGCTCCCCTGTGCAGGTGGATGAAGCAGGGGGGCCACAGGAGATGCCGGAGATTGTGACCCTCGAGCACTTCCCGGCCGAGTCGTCCCCCGAAGTCACCCACGGCCACGGCGGCGACGACGACAACGATGACGACGACGACGACGACGGCGGCGGTGGCAGCAGGACCCACGAGATGGCCGTGGCCGCCGCCACCAAGGCGGCGGCGCAGGCCGCGGCCGCGGCCGCGCATGCCGCCGCCAAGGTCGTCAGGCTCGCCGGGTACGGGCGGCAGTCCAAAGAGAAGGCCGCCGCCGTCCTCATCCAGTCCGTTTTCCGAGGCTACCTGGTGCGTCCGTATCCATCTCCCTTCCATTTTCCTTTTCTCTTTTCTCAGCGCAGAGCCATAGCCAGCCGCTCAACCTCGCCGTCGGACCACGAAAAGGATGCCATTGACGCGGGGGAACATCAGAACATTCCCCCCGCTCATCGATCTCCGCTTACGAATCCCTACTGCCGCCATTGTTTATTTTTCCCGTTTCCCCAAGAATGTCCGGGATTAGGTAATTAAAAGCGTGATAATTCCGATCCCCTCTGCGTCCATTGCTCCGCCGGAGCGATGGTACGCCGGCGTCGGGCGGTACACGCGGTGAATCGGACGGCGGGCAGGCATTGATGGCGGTGGTGGTCCTTCTCTGTGGCGCAGGCGCGGAGGGCGCTGCGGGCGCTGAAGGGGCTGGTGAGGCTGCAGGCCCTGGTGAGGGGCCACAACGTGCGGAAGCAGGCCCACATGACCCTGCGCTGCATGCAGGCCCTCGTCCGGGTTCAGGCCAGGATGAGGGAGAAGCGCCTCCAGCAGGCCGGGCAGGATCCGCTCCTCCGCCGCCGCCGCCGTCCCCCCCACGGCAGCGGAAGAGACCACGAGGAAGAAGAAGAAGGGAATGGGAGCGCGCAGTGGAAGAGCAGCAATCCACTGAAGAAGCACGACGCCGTCATCAAGCGCGAGAGGGCCCTCGCCTACGCCTTCGCCTGCCAGGTACCCTGAAATCCTAATCCCAATGTTGTTCGCCTTGTGAATATTGGTTCCATCGAGCTGAGGCCGTTCTTCTCTGCGGCGACGGAGCAGCAGCAGCAGCAAGTGTGGCAGGCCGGTGAGAAGAGCCCGCAGTGGGGATGGAACTGGCTGGAGCGGTGGATGGCCGCGCAGAGGCTGCAAACTCGGAGCCCCTGCTTGATCAACGACGAGATCCTGTCGGAGAGGACGGTGGAGATGGACACCGGTCGGAGCGCCGGCCACTCGTCCCGGTACGGCGACCGGCTTGCCGGAGGAAGGGCGGAAGCCGGTGGGGGCTTCCCCAGCTACATGGCGGCGACCCAGTCAGCCAAAGCCAAGTTCCGAGGAAGCTCGCCGGCGAAGCAGCAGCAGCTGCAGAGGATGCAGTGGAACTCTTCGACGAGGACGGCGGCGCCGCCGCCCGGGGGGGTCGACTCGTCCAGCTCCGGCGGGAGCCTCACTGCGGCCCACCGGATGCCTTCCAGGAGCCCCGGTCCCCGGCGGTGGCTGCCAGCGGGCTACAGCCCCGAGTCCAGCGGCGGCGGGGACGACCGGACGCCGCCGTACGCCGCGAGGCGGCGGAGCAACTACCTGTGATGGGGAAGAGTCCAGTCTCATGGTCGGCACCTCGCGGTGGGTTCCATGTTGTTTTCTGTAAATCAGCCTAATAAGGAAGGATTCTGTGCCTCGAAAACACTCGATATTAATTAATATTTTCTGGCCCCAATATATATATATGTTTATATATATATATATATATATAGAGAGAGAGAGACAGACAGACAGACAGACAGACAGAGAATTTAAGATTAAATGGACCTTAAATGGCTACCAGGGCAGATGATATCTATTTTTATCGAAAATATTCTTTACTATATTTGAGTGAGTAAAATTTCTCTACTATAAGGCTGGTGAGTGGCTGTTGAGGCATTAGCCTCAAGCCCTCCAAAATTCGGACATGGGAAGAGGTCCAACCTAGTACGGGGCGACGACTCTGACGGTAGATCGACTGGGAACTTTGGGCTTGGCCACTGACCGCAGCTCGGAAACAGTCAATTTACGTTCCAGAAACAGGCAAGGACGGCCCACCAAAATTGCAATTAAGTAACGGGGCACAGAGGTGTTTGGGCCGTTAAACTGGTGCCCGGTTATCCAGTTAGAGACGGTTGAGACACAAGAGAGGAGGCCACTAACCATTTTAAGAAGTCACTCTATCCATAAGAAGAGGAAGAGTATTTTTTATGTATGTCTCACGTGTGGAGAGTGGAGAGTAACCGTCTGGAATCGCATATTAATCTATATATATATATATATATATATATAGAGAGAGAGAGAGAGAGAGAGAGAGAGAGAGAATTTAAGATTAAAAATACCTTTAAAATGATTAATAGGGCATTAACTGCAGCCCAAAAATTATGAAATACGGTCTAGAAATAGGTAATGATGGCCCGCCAAGATTGAAATCAAGTGATGGGGCACATAGATAGTTACGTTGTTAAGCTATGGCCCAACAACCTAATTAGAGATGGTCGGGGCAGAAGAGAGTAGGAGGCCGCTCATAATTATAAGAAGACACTATCTATCATAAGAGTAAGAGTATTCTTAAAGTATGTATCATTGTGTGGAGAGTGGAGAGTTCCCTTCAAGGTCTTTCAAGTTATCATTTCGCTTATTCTCTCTTCTATTTAAATGTTCATATGTGAATAGAGTGTAGAAAATCATAGGAACATTGAGAATAACCTATGTTACAGAGGACAGAAGGGAGAATAAGGAAATGGAGGACAGCCTCATTCACTTGTAACAATTGAAACAAAATAGTTTCAATCTTTTACCTTATTTTCTTACCTTCATGTCGACTAAGTGGTTGATGAGGATTAACTTATTGGAAAGTGAATTTGTGATGATGAGGATCATTTGTGACAACAATCTACCCTTATGACAAGGTCAAGAAGCACATCTTTTGTTGGATTGTGATGTTGCAAGGTTACTTTGTAAGACAACAATACTTTCTAAGATGATGTCAAATAAAGCGAGATAACCTTGGCACACTTGAGATGACACCAGATAGAGAACAATGACGGACATTGGAAAGATGATGTCGGATGAAGAATGGACAATACTATATGGCATGCACTATGAGAGACTTTGGTAGTTGAACTAAGGAGGATGCTACACTAATGTAAAATAGAAGAAGTTTGACTGAAAATAATAGAAGATGATATTTGACTAAGACGACACTTGATAAATGAGTACATTGGAATGACATCAAAAATATACTCAACGAAAGTAGAAGATCTTATAATAAAACATCACAATAAAGGTATAACTCCTCACTATAAAGATTCTTAGTAGAGGCAAAAGACTTTGTTGAAAAGCAACACAATAGAGATGAAAACACTTACTAGAAAGATACTAAATAGAGTTAGAGAACCTTGTTGAAATGTAGCGTGACAAAGATATAAACTATTGTTAGAAAGATATATAGTAGAGGTAGAAACCCTCATTGATAAAATATTTGGCAAAGGTAGAAGACGTCGCTGAAAAGTAACATGACACTAATAGCTCTAGCAGATGATGACAAATGATGCAAATGATTAAGGTGATTATATTTCCCTAAACAAGAGACATCGAATAAAGTTGACATCAAATAGAGTTACTGGCGATATTAAGGTTTACCTAAGTTATGAGGTGATTGAAATGATTCACTAATAAATTAATTCTCTCCACCCAATTTGATAAGAATAAATTTAGTCCAAATACATCAAAAGATTAGGTCATAGGTGAATGTGGTTATAAATGACCTAATAACAACCAAGAAAAGTATGAAAGTCAATAAGATCATCCAAGACCTCAAAGCCCACTTCTCCTTCTAATGCAGTCATCACTCGATCACCATTGACCTCTTGTTGATCTTTGGTCAAAGTGACAACTAGAGTCACCAACATTCAATGCTTGGATGTGAAAGGATGAGTATTCTCTACTAACTTAATTTTTTTCACTTGTTGACTCTCAACTTTTGAAAAACTATTGAAGGTTAGTCTTAGTCTCAATTGTCTGACTTTCTCGTGATTCTAATGGGCAAAAAAGAGAATATCATTTTACAATTGTGAAGAACTAAATGATCAAATATTAGAATGATTCAACCTTAAAAAATTTAGCACCTTTTGACTATAGTTTTTAGAGCTGACTCAAAGGAAAATAATTGATGAGTACATAAATAAATGTGTACTTTTATCAATTATAATATGTAATATATTTGAACAAATCATAAAAAATATTCTTAAAAGAATTATGAAAGAACATGCAAGTAGAGGTCAATATATTTAATTAAATTGATCTAGAGGTTATCATAAAAGTAACTCAAATGATGGAATTAAAATTAATACACTTTGATGAGCTTAGATCAACCAACTAACATCACTTCACCTTACCTACAAAAAGCCATAAATTGTAACTTTGAATTACGAAGATAAAAGGTGACATAGTTAAGTATACTTCATTGTAAAAATAATGATATATCAAGAATAGTTCAAATAATTGCCAACCAACTTGATCAATTGGATAAGCATAAGAAACTAAATCTTATAGTAGGCAAAATTTAGGTTTCTCCACATCCATCATTGTTGAATAGAATTATACAAAATTTTCAACTCAATAGACTCAAATTATTTACAAGAATTGACGAAGATCAAGTAAGATGATTGACAACTTGAGTGAAGATAATACATTGACCAACCTCAAGGTATGTCTTAATTATCTAATTTAAGTTGTATCTACTTAAGCTCCACAATTTTAAGAAGTTAATAATAAATTAATTACCATCTTGATTGACATATGAGCCATCAATAATTTAATTAATTAAAATATTATTCAAGAGCTTGTGCCTTCAATTTATAAAACATCAATTTATGAAATTATCAGAGGGATGGGGGAGGCTTTTTATTAGATTGAGAATATATAGAGGAGTTGGTATCAACATTCCAACCATTGTTATGTACAAACACTTACTGATCTTACCCCTAGTCATCATTCACATCGCCCTCAGAATTTAGTAGATGTAGTAAGAAAAAAAGTTGAGTTAGATTTAGAACACTATCTTTTCAAATAAGAATTGATTAAGTAATATTGACAATAAAGCTTTTGAAAAATAAAAAAATCATCATGGTCTTGAGATCATGATGGGTCACATTTGATGGAAGAAATTTAGTATGAATGATTTTAACTCACTCAATAATAACTTGAGGAAATCTATTCCCCTCTAAAGACTAGGGTGCAACTCACTCAACAAAGGGTTTTTGTATAATTAAAGTTTTTTCAAACCTAATTCTAAAGTGATCAATCTATAGCCTTTTTGATACATAAATTTTTCTTTCAAAATTAGAAAAATAAGTATACAAAATGTTATCCACAATAATCATCTACCATTCAAATGGTCAATTCTCAAGTTTAAACTTTCTCATCTAGAAAAAGTATATATTATTATAGTTCTACGTTGATTATCATATCCTGAACAAGGTGATAATTCTAAGTTGATTTTCAATTCTAATTATATAATAAGACAAGTTAAATATAGTTCAATTTTTTTTAATTATTTAAATAGTTTTAAATATCTTATAGAGGCCACTAGAATTCTATTGAAGGAGTCACAATGGACCTAAAAACGATTCTAATTGTTTTACAATGGTCATCCCTAACCTACATTTATGAGCTCTAAAATTTCTTTGACATCACTATTATAACATGCACTTCATCACGAGATATGGAATCAAGGCTTGGACCTTATTCAATAATTAAAAAATGACACTTTTCACTATAATTCTGAACCAAATGAAGTATTTCAAAACCTTAAGATAGTTTTGACAATATTTTAATACTTACTCTCTATAAGTTTTTCCTCATTTTTAAATTTAAAGTAAATACTATGAAGTGCGGGGTGAATTGATGTGCTTAAAGTCATCACTAATTTAAGCACTAAACTTAATATTTATAACTAAAAGTCTAAATAAACTCTTTAATTATAGTGATTTTAGGTCAATCATCAAGGAAATTAGAAAATTGAAAACATCATTCTTTGAACAACAATATTATTAGAGGTCTAAAATCAGAAATTGAGAACATAAAAAAATTAGAGAAAATAGTTATGATAAAATTTAGAAACTTAAACTAAACTTATTCTAAAATCACGAAAAAATTATAGAAGATAAGAAACTAATTTTTCTATGTTTTTCCAAAATATATTAACATGATTCCATCTGGTACTCTGAAATTGAATTCATTCCAAAGAAGGGTTAAAAATATAAAAAATATTTTTTATAAAAGTTTAAAACCTATTTTAAATACTTTCTAAAATCTCAAAAAAATAATATAAGATAAGAAACTCAGAAAGATATTGGCCTAATTCTATGTGGCACTCATGAAATCAAATTCGATCTAAAGAAAGATCGAAACAAGAAACTCAGAAAATAATTTCTAGTGATGTGCATGATAATTCTGCCACCAAATCACTAAATCATGATCTTTGGATAAGAAACAATATTCACTGAATTTCTAAAAAAATTAAGGTATTAAGAAAAAAATATAAATATAAAAGAGACTACATGATTAGATACATATATCATTTGGTTACCTAAAAAATGATTTCCAATGATATGCTTAATAGTTATGTCTCAAATCACCAAAACATGATCTTTTGAAGAGATAAAACATTCAATAGATTCGTACGAAAGTAAAGTATCTATAAAAAAATTATTAAGCTAAAAGAAACTTCATGAGTTGATATAGATTTTTTTTTCCTTTGTTTTAGTGTCACTATCAAGATATGAGAAGTCAAAGATAGAGAAGAATAACTTATTAAAAACTCAATAAAATGTCATATATTAAATGATACTCGTCATCTACAAAAGAAGAGAGAGTTTAAGGAGTTAAAAAATGAAAGAAAAAGGTGAAGAGATCGTGCTTGCAACCTTGAGGCCTTAATTGTTTGTCATCTAGCCGTCACCTCCTGTTTGAGTGTGAAAAAACCTTCTTTCATTTGCCCTCTCTAAGGTTTATAAACCCACACTCTTTTTGGGCATTCTTTCTCCATCTTTTGTATGACCTGATTAAGCCTAACCTTTTGGGTGCTATGTTTAAATTTTTTATGACCCAATCTACCCTTTCTCATGTTTGGGGTCTTTGAGTTTTAACATTCCAAGCTAATTCTTCTCACTTTGGCAAATCTATATAAATTAATCTCTTTAGAATAAATTTCAAAATTTTAAATTTATATTTTTGATAAATTTAGATACATTATCAAGATGATAAACCTTAGTGTCTTATGATTACATGATATATATGATATATATATATATATAACTGAGTTTAAAGTCATTACACATATCTTTTGTCCTTTTCTCTAATATGATGAGATATAGTAATTCATGATCATTATGATTAATTAATATAGAAATCAAAGAGATAATTAATTAATTATTAGTGATAAATAAATATTTATCATGAGTGTCTTCATGTAATAGTTGAAACTCATTGTTTACTTCAGTTAGGCCATGTCTACAAGATGGAACTAATGACGATTGTACTTGTCATCATGAAATAAAAAAACTCTCTCTTACAGAAAATATTTGTCATTTATAATTATCAAAGAAGCATGAAGTATATTCTATAACAATGACATATTATGTCCAACTATGAAAAGTGACTTACGACAATTATAAATTTTAATTTTGAAAATAAATTTAAATTGAGAAAAAGAATAAAATGATTAATGTCTTATTATGAGCACCATACTAATTTAATGACAAGCTATAGAATTATATAAATATTAATTAATCAATTTAATCTAAAGTTTGTTGGAGAATAAGATGGATACTCAATTATTGAAGCTCTAAGAGATGGCCAAACTATTCAATCAAACAAAATCACATAATTTATAAAGGTTGGTTAATGATTTTGAAGTCGTAGTAGCTCATTCTAAACCTACTAAAAGAATTTCATGACTCTTTCAACTTTAGTGAATATTTATATTTTTTTCTAAATATACATATTATTGACTTGAAATGTCTAATAGATGGGGATGAAGAGGTATGTGCAAAAATATGTGGTTGCATGTTTGATATGTCAAAGTAACAAATTCAAAGCTCTTTCTCCGACTAATCTTCTTTAGCCACTTCTAATTCTTAAGTAAATTTGGGAAAATTTAATTATGGACTTTATTGAAGGCATATCTAATTATAATAGACTTAATATAATATTGGTTGTCATGGATCATTTGAGCAAATGCATCCACTTTGTAATATCTAATATATAATTCAACTCTATAGGTTTCTATAATCCTTTATGTTTCATTGTGATTTTAATTTTATGAACACTTTTTGGCATGAATTATTCAAGCTCTAAGAGACGACATTATGTTCGATCAATATTTATCATCCTTAGAATGATGGATAGTTTGAAATGGTCAACAAAGGGTTGGATACTTACCTTCATTGTTTCATTGGGGACCACCCTCACTAATAAAGTATGTGGCTGCCTTGGAGTGACCTCATTTCAGATCATATATTGAGATGCTCCTCACATCCTCTTGTGATATATGCACCGTATATAAAAAGCTGATGACTTAGATAAACTCTTAAAGAAACATGACACAACCTTGGTTCAATTTAAATAGCATTTGATTAATACTCAAGCCCAAATAAAGTCTTATGTAAACTACAAGTAGAGGATTTAGAATTCGAAGAAGGAGATCTGATCTACATGTATCTTCAGCCATGTCAATAGACATCCCTCACCTAATGACCACACAATAAGTTGGTTCTATAATTTTTCTATTCATTTTGTGTGCTTTAGTGCATTGAGCTGATGGTGTATCAACTAGATCTTCTCCCCATGTTTAGCATCTATCCCATCTTCTACATTGCACAACTAAAGAGGGTCATCAGTTCCAACCCCTCAAGCCCACCAGTCTCATTACAACTAGATAAAGACTTCATGTGGATAGAAAAATATCTAATGTCCTTCAAATTGATCATAAATCTTCTAGGTCAAAAGTCTTGATCCAATGGTAGAATCTACCACCAATAAAAGTTACATAGTAATCAACTTGAGTCATTTGACGTCAATTTCTCAACTTTAACATTGAAGCCAAGGTGAAATTTATCAAGGAGAGTATTGTCAAGGCATTAACCTCAAGGCTGCACCCATGTGACAAGAGGTCCCATTTAGTACTAAGCAATAGCTCTAACAATCAACTAAGAACTTTTGGCATATACACTAAGTGTAACTTGAAAATAGTCAAAGACTACCTAAAAGTAAGTGAGGACAGTATGTCAAGATTGGAATTAGGTGATGGAGAACAAAGGTGGTTGAGTTATTAAGTCAGTGCCCAATGGCCCAACCAAAGATGATTGAGGCATTGGAGAGTAGGAGGTCACTCGCAACTATAAGGAGTCACATCATCCATCAGAAGAGGAGGAATAATATATTATATATTTGTATCTTCGTGTGGAGAATAGTAAGATTATTTTTCTATTAGCAGATATTATTTTCTTGCTTAATTCTTCTTTCCCTCCTTTCATCAAATCTATGTACTTATTAGTAGCTTGCTTGTATTATCGATTCTACAAATTGATGTCAACCCATGTCATTATTTTACAATGTTCAGAATCAACTACAAGGTGATGTTGCTCTTGTATGGCAAGCCTTTAGGGAAGTCAATGAATTTCCTCTTGGGGGATGCATTGTGAAGAATAGTGTGCCACATTAAGAAATTAAGCAAGCTTATAAGGATTACATTTATGAGCTTTATGCACTTATTGACAACTCTTAATGAGATGAGTTGTCACGAATTTGAATGTGATATTTTCAGCAAAGGTCGAGGCTGACTTTTGTGGATTCCATTTACGTTCTCACACAAGTCAACTTGAGAATAATCCCATATTAGCTACTAAAGTGCAAGTCTATGATCCTAAACATGGGCCGTCGCGGGGACTTTGTTGAGGCGAGCCAGCTGGGTCAACTGGAGCTGGCCCGGTCCGTTTTCTCTTTGCGGCGTTACACCAGTCCCTTATCCACATCGGCTGACGCCGCCGTCCCTTTTCATCCCCCATCGCTGCTCGGCATCCGCTTAGCAGTCGGGCAGCCATGGCATCGATCCCCTCCACGCTCGCCACCTCGTCTCCTTCCTCCCTCACTCCCCACCACCACTTTCCCCTGTCGAGCGCCGCCCACTCCTCGTCGTCGTCCCTCCTGTCCGCCTCGGGGCCACTCAAATGGCGCTCCTTCCGTTATTCCATCCGGACCTCGGCTCCCGCTGTGTTGCCCGTACGTGCCATGACTCTGGACTTCTCCGGCTCGTTCTTCGAGGGAGGGAGGGACGGAGGCGGCGACGTCGGTTCCAGCCCAACGGCGGCCACCGCGAGCGCCACATTGGAGGACAAGGAGGAGCCGCAGTGCCCTCCAGGGCTTCGCCAGTATGAGACCATGGCCGTGCTTCGGCCCGATATGTCGGAGGACGAGCGCCTCACCTTCACTCAGAAGTACGAAGAGGTAATTTGACACTTCGTCTCCCTTCGGTCCCAGAAGAGGAGAAGATAGGTCTTCGAAATAGTTCCTAATGTCCGATTTTTTTCCGGCCACGGGGAGAGTATCTTCGAGGCCCTCTCCATTGCGTTTTTTTAATTATTTCCTGCCTCTCGATGTAAATTTAGCTGATCTTTTGGGGATTCAGAGCAACTCATGCCGTCTGAGTCGGAGAATGGAAAATCTAAGCTAGGGCTCGATAATCGTTTTACAATGAACGACAGAAGAATTATGATAAAAATAGCATTATCAAATGATTTTCTCTGTTCGTCCTCTATCATCTGACTTAGCAGACAATGCTCATAATCATTCGCTTTGCTGGAGGTGTCTATGCCATTCCATTGGCCCGTTGACGGAATTCATATTATAGCCACTGCTCTTCTATTTTATTATCTCTGGACCCATCTATGGCCTCCGTTATATTAAACAAAAAAATATGTAATTTTTGGTCCTCTTTGACATGATTACCTTTGAACTTGACCGTGAATTTCTGATGTTCAGATGGGGCTTAAACACCTCTAAATTTAGATATTCTTGATGGAGTGACTCAGGTCCTTTCTTGATGGAGTTGACTGATCAGTCAACTTTTGAATACGTTCGTACACATCAAAATCCCGAAGCTTCATTTAGTGATCTATTTTAATATTTCACTAAGGGAAGAATGAAGAAAGCTGGTGAAAATAAAACAAACCATCTCAGAAGCAACAAGATAGATGGGCTCTATGAGAGAAATGGGGAATGCTATCTTCATAATGTCATTATGTGAAGGGCATGGCCGTTTTCTTGCCGTGCTTTTGTTTCCATAGCTTTGCTATTTTCTCTCTCTCTCTCTCTTGTAAATGGTGTGAATTACAAAAGAAAGCCAGACAAACTGCCTCTCCTCCTGCTGATTATCCCGTTTGGGGGTCCTCTGGGAAGGAGAAAAAAATCATGTATCAAAGACTTCTTCCGACAATGGATTTTGTGTTGGATTTTAATTCATTCAACCAAACATCTTCATCACCATCATCTGAGGACAGAGTTGATCACATGAACTCCGGCTGTTCTCCACCTGGGTCTCGGAGATTGATCTTGCAGAAGTACCTGGCGTATCAATGCTTTATGGTTATCTTATTCCTCTTCTCTGCTGCAGTTGCTTGTGGCCGGTGGTGGGATGTATGTGGAGGTGTTCAACCGTGGGGTCATCCCTCTTGCTTACAGCATAAGGAAGAAGAACAAGGCTGGAGAGACCAACACCTACTTTGACGGCATCTACCTCCTGTTCACTTACTTCACCAAGCCTGAGTCCATGGCCATCCTCGAGACCAGGCTCCAGGCAGACGATGACGTCATCCGATCATCCAGCTTTAAGGTCAGGAAGAGGAAGTACTAGAAACCCTGCAGAATGTTGCCTGTTGAATTCCCACCATGTAAGATGATTTCTACTTTTGGGCTTCTCCCGGCCATTTCTCTGCTGTTCACAAGATGTGGGGCCCGATTGCGGAGTGGAGGTTATGATTTCATTTGAGGTTTTTGCTGTGCTCTCTCTCTCTCTCTCTCTCTCTCTCTCTCTCTCTCTCTCTCTCTCTCTCTAAAGAAATTCACCATGGAACTGCCTTGTTTGTCTTTTGTAAGCTGTTTATTCAAAAAAATTTATTCTTCTTGTCCCTAATTTACAGAGACGCCAGTTAGCCGGTCCAAAAGCTCCGACCTGGCCTGGTCTGGTCTCTCTCAGTAAATTTTCCTGGCCCATTTGACTTCTTTTTTTCTTTACCAAATCTGGGATTATCAAGCCGGGCCAGATTAGCCAGCCTTCTGTTTCAGTGGAAAAACAGTCTCTCTTTCCATTTGTTCATCCGCACGCCTTCTTTCTATCTGGCAATTGGGTCTGTTCCAAGACTGGATATTGGGGAAAATTCGAGCAGACTTTGGTGCCTTTTTGAGATTTGCGTGCTCGTCTATTATATTCTCCACTCTCCAGTGAAGGGTAGATCCTTCAAAGTCTCTCTCCGTTGTTGTAAAGTTGGTTTATTTATAAATAGCAGGTCTATTTCTTGGGCTTGAATGGGCCTAGCATGTCCTTGAACCTTTTGGAAGTGCCCATGATCTCCTAAGAACTATAGTTTATTTCTTAAATTAAAACGTTTAACACTCAGTATTTATGAAATATTGTTGACACAATGGCTTAGTTATTGCGTGGTGAACTTTTAAGGTGAGAGTTAATGAATGAGGATCATTTTTCGATGATGATAATAATGATGATGTTTGCATTAGTTTTAAAGTCTATTTTCTAGTTTCATTTTTTTAGCTTTGGCTGCCCTAAAATTCTTTAAAAAATTGACTACCAGCAACTCTGTTAGCTACTTTGAACATCACATGCTCTTCCAAGATGCTTATTCACATCATAACTTAGCAATCGAATAATTTGGTAG
>LR746269.1:780000-997500 GCA_902729315.2 Spirodela intermedia | reverse complement strand
GAAGCAATTACGACTAACATTTCTGAATATCCAACATACTGGATAGATCTGATACACCCTCCTACTGTACTAAATTACCTAGAATTAATTTATTGTCAGACAACCTTTAATTTTTTTCTAGTTGACTCTTTCATAGCTGTGGCCAACTTCATCAACTCAAGCTTATCCGTGATGTAGACCAAGTACCTTAGAAAAATAGTTTGAATTTCACTAACCATAGCCATTTTTCGTTCATACTATGCACATAGTTCTGGATCCAACCTCATCTTTACTCTATACAAAGGGAGAATTTCTACGCTCATCCATATTTTGATGAAAAAGTCACATGATGGTGGAGAACTGCTAGAAAATTACCCCAAAGATTCCATACCCGGGAGTTATTTAGACTAACTCGAGGTTTGAATTCTTACCATATGGAAGTGGACATTCTAGGCTACCATGCTGCCCATTTCACAGAAGAAGGAAAAAAGAGACGGAAAACAGTCTAGAAATACTTTCCTGATGGTTATATGCGATATCTTGTAAAATAGAAAAGACGTTAGATTTAGTAGCATGAATTAACCATGGCTGACGAAATGAATCAATCATGCATATCCGTATCATTTTCTTTGTGGCCTAATAAGAGACTCAGAATCTCTCTTCCCTTTCTCTTTTCCTCATCATAAGATCTGTTGCGTGGATGGAGACACACCATGGAGCACTTTCACAAGGAAGCGCTGTGAGTTTCCAAACTTTTCTTTAACCAGACATACGGATAACTAAAATACTTGTTTCCTCAATGACGACAAACACTTTTTCCTTCAAAGGAAAATTGTCTATTGAAAATTTTCACATATCCTAGAACTTCAATTATAATTAAATATTCTTTGGGCATCAAAATTACACTTAAAACTGCCTCCAAAATTTATCTTTTTAATAACCCGTTGTGATTTTTATTTTCAGAACAAGTTTTCAGAACAAGTTTTCCTTTAAAATTTCTTTTTTTCTTTTTCCTGTAAATATTAATGTTTTTTGTAACCTCTTTTTTATTCTTTGAATCTTGTTTCCATTTATGCCCCTATTGTATGCTCTAAATTTCTCATAAGACATTATGATCTCATTCAAACATAATCGAATCAAATTCACGAAGAGGGCACAATCATTCGATCCCAATCAGGACTGGCTGATTCAGATTACAATTGGGAGGCCCTGATCAAATTTAAAATAATAAGCTGGAAATTTTCTGTTTATACCTGAATTGGCGGATTACTTTAAAGGGATGCGCTTTTCGTATGCCCTTTGTCCTTCCTGTAATATCCTTATTGACGGAGGAAGAGGTAGCAATGAAATACTTGTTGTCTGCGAGCTCACAGCAAAGAGGGACGGAAACGCTCACCTCTGCCAGCCTTGCTGCTTTCTGCAGCTGCAGGATACCTGCTGCCTCCTTGCTCCACTCTGCCTGCACATTTTCCTCCATGATAGTCTGAGAAAGGGTCAGGCATTGCTAGTCGGGCAGGTCTCAGTTTAGTTCTATTATATGCTAAAATTGTAGATCCATGCCCTTTTAACCGAATTGATCATTTTCCCATAATCTTTGTCAATCCAGTCCCTAATTTGGGATCAGATTGGTCTTGGGTACTTCTCAGTACCTATCTGACTCCACCTATCATAGCCATAGTTTTTTTCCTTGTTCACTCTCCATGACACGTGTAGCCTTTATCTTACACATCATCTTAATTGGTCAGTATTGGTCTGGAGTTCTTAGAACTTGTCAATCTCCCGTGAGCCAACTGCTAGTAAGCATTGGCAAGCTTGTTATGGAGTGCTCAGAACTTGTCAATCACTCGTTAACCAACTCATAGCAACTGGTAGATCTGCCCCGTCAGTCACCTTTAGGTTTTTTGTTTGTTATTTGCACATGTCTGATGTTAGATTCCTTTTTTGTGTCTGTGGGTGGGTGGGTAAGGGGAGTTGTTTTAGATTGCTTTTTGGCCCTAAACTTTTTATTTTTTAAAATATTGAAATGAAAAATGCAAGGCAGCTTTGTGATATATGGACGCATGTTTCCCAATGGCCTTGTGCAATTGATGTCATTGATTAACACCTTCAGAATTTGATTTATTCTTCTATTGGGAATATATTTTCTTGGTCATTTTTGTTGCTCGACCAATTATTAAATAGTTAAAAATTTAATATATTTATTATTTTATTTAAATTAGAATCATTTCCGTATAAAGTAAAATTCCATTTTCCGGTCTTCTCTTTTCCCTTCTTGACACTCCAATCTACCATTACTGGTACATCGGTTCACCACTATTTGGTATCCAAGTTGATTTCAAACAATGGCGAATTGATTGATGTGCGAACTGAAGAGCCAAAGGGGATAAGGAAACCTATTATCCCCTTGTAAAGGCCAACCATCAACAAAATGAAAAATTCATATAAAAAGAATAAAAATCAAATCCTTAAGGCATTGTTTTTGATTGTCTACTACGGATTTTTTTCCATTTTTATCACCTTGGATTGCACCAGTTCAAACCCCTTTTCCGTTTTCAAGATTGATGAAAACATTACTGGTTAAGGTTTCCATTGATATAGGCTTCTAGAAGAGCATTTCACGGTGACTGGAATAATGTTTGGCAGGGTTTCAGCAGAATATAGAATAGTGTTCGTGTCCCATGTGGCGTTCGGAATTAGGAAGGCTCAGAGTTCGTCCTGATCACAAGCGATGAGAAGAAGCCAGAAGATATTACATAACACAGAGGGAGTTTTTAGTGGTTATTTTTATGACTCTTACGACTTATTTTTAGAATTTCACTATTTAAAACTAATTGGAAATGAAGAGCACCCATCAACCGGAGGAAATTATTTGTTTGATAGTACAATGTTCCGAATAAAACCTTGGTTGCTCTCTTTTTATCGTCTCTCTTTATTTTTTTAAATTACGATTTATAGAAAATTTGAAATTGATTTTTCCATCCGAAGGAAAAAGGCTGATCATCTTGAATGTCAACGCACTATACATGTCTGCCCAACACGGATGCATTTCCGCTGAATTATATGGGGCATTATCTTGACCAGAGAAACAAAACTGATTGGGAACCATGCATCTTATATGTCATTGGATGTTATATTTGATCACGATTTATTTTCAACGAGTTCCCACCTCAATCCTAAATATCAGAAGATGATATGAATCAGCAAGCATGCAACCTTGGTTTAGTATAAGAAAAAAATTATTGCCATCTATTGATATTACCAGATCCTTCCCTTTAAAAGATATATAGTTGGGAATCAAATTATTCTTCACGTGCAAGGATTTCAGAGAGAAACGGGCATCCAAGAGAAAACCATCCTGTAGACAAACTAGAGACAACTAGCATGAACTGGCTGTGGGCATTTTAAGTGGGTCCCTCGTTCAATCTACAAGAGATGGTGAAGAAGATAGAAGATCGACATGAAGAGAGAGGATGAAGCAATAATCTAATTTGAGGATACTTCGATTACAAGAGATAAAGGCTGGCCAGAGGGAGAATAGACACTATTACCCTGAAATTTTCCACACAGAAACAAAAAAAAACAGCGGTAAGCACACCAAATAGAAATCAGGCTCTGCACTCTAACATCTTCAGCTAGTAAGTGTTCCTCCCTGCAGTATTATTAGACCCTTTCTATTTCTCATTTCCGGTTCTTCAGGCATTTCATCGGTAAATCCCGGGTTCTATTTATGTTCTAATTCCATCGAGCTTCAGGAGGGTTGCAAGGGCTGTGGCCAGACTCTTGGCTCTTGCACTTGACCTGGGCGTTGACTTCTTTGATAAGCCGGAGATTCTGGGACAGCCCATTGCTATCTTGAGGCTCCTGCACTATGAAGGTGAGAGCTTGCTCTCTTTCTCATCCAGAACTTGTGCAAATGTGGCCAATATCACCAGCCAGGCTTCTCTCCCACCCAGGTAGGGTTTCTGATCCCCTGAATGGAATCGTTGGCGCCGGGGCCCACTCTGACTTCGGGCTCATTACTCTCCTGGCCACAGATGGTGTCCCAGGTCTCCAAGTATCATCGAATCTCATACTTACCAGTTTTATTCCCACATTCAGCCTCTAATTTCGTCCCCCAACATGACTCCTAATGCCTCTGGTTTTCTAGATTTGCAAGGATAAGGACGCTCAGCCTCAGATTTGGCAGTTCGTACAGCCCCTAAAGGGGTCAGTATCCTATCATAACCTTGTATCCAATCTTCATGTCACTGGTTTCTTGAATATCTATAGAGAGAGAGAGAGAGGGAGAGTTTATATGTAGAGAAATATCAGCTTAGAGAGAGTGAAACACTGGGTTTGTTTGGATTTATCTGTGTCCTCTGAGGGATAATCTTACCAGACTATGGTTGGCTGTTTAGATCCGTCACTGCTTATATGGATTTCACCTCTATATTTGGAAACATTTTTGGGAGCTGAATTTAATATCAGGAAAAAAAATTCATTTCCGCATGCTCAGATCTATACATATCATGGATCAAGAAGAGGCATTAACTTAATTATATCGCGCCTCTTTCCTTTCAGAGGGTTCTTAGTGAATCTCGGAGACATGCTGGAGCGGTGGAGTAATGGCATCTTCAGGCACGTGCCGTTCCGCAGATCTTGTCCTCACTAATGGCTTCGGTTTAGTTTTAAAAAATGACCGGTTCGGCCTCCTCGCAGGTCAACACTGCATCGAGTGTTGATGGGCACAGAGGAGCGCTACTCGGTGAGAATTCCTGTTCTGATCGATGGATTTGACTTTACTTTTTTTATTACCATAATTGGGAATCCGATCAGGTTCAACTCTGGCGCTGATCCGAGCTCCATTTTTCCTCCTGATTATTACCCATATGATGATCCAGGTTGCGTTCTTCGTGGAGCCCAGCCACGAGTGTGTCGTAGAGTGCTTGCCTTCATGCATGTCCGAGACCAATCCCCCCAAGTGAGAAGGGATTCCGTTTTTAGAATCTTTTTTTTTTCTTTAACGCCGTTATTCCCTCTCGGGCATGTTTATTAGTCAACTAAGTGGTCCAGGTTCCCCCCGGTGACGTGCGAGAGGTACCTGACCCAGCGGTACGAGGAGACCCACAAGGACGTCGCCGGTCGCTAAGGTGGACTGTGAAGGAGTGGACCGGTTAAAGTTCAAGTCAACGGACAAGGAGTGAAGTAAATTTCTCCGCAAATCGTTATATCTTATGTGAAGGGACTGGTTAGACCCCCTGGGAGTTATCTTCCCGACAGGCTGCGATTAGAATTCCAGTCCTTGTCCTTCCCCTTCCCTCTCTCTCTCTCTCTCTCTCTCTCTCACTCACTCGCTAGTGGGAGTCTTGGACAGGTTATCACATGGGCTCCTCACCTATAAAAGGGCTTGGAGCCCTTGTCGGGCCTCAACTGTCTTTCGTCTCTTCGTGCGCGATGCTCCAACAGTTTTTGAGGATAGAAGAGAGGCAGGCAAAGACACAAGAGGGGAGAACATGTAGGGTCCTCCTCTTGAATTTACAGGCAAGCACTCTGTTCTGAAGCCCTAACTGCATGCACGATGGATTAAACATGTTCCTCTGTTGTCTTCTTATAAGAGCCTGTGGGATGAAGAGAGAGGAATGATGTCACAGTGGACTTGAACAGCACTCTAATTAAAATAAGATCAAACTATTAGAGCTACATTCCTGATCAATAAGTAATGATGAGAAGTTTACTATTTCTCTCCTAGTTAAGACTTGGACTGTAAATTACAAGCACTAGATGACGACACAAGAGAGAGAGTTGACTCACATTAATAATTATCATGATAAGGGAGAGACTTTTATAGTGGTATCTTACTCCAGTTAATTTCTTTCCTCCATCATTGTTGATCCACTTAAGTAGCATCAACTTGTTTTTGGGTTCCACCTCCACCTTATGTCTGAGAAAAACCATTGTTAATAAGGGTTAGTTTCTTGAATGTTCACCCTGAATCTCCCTCCTAGATTTATAATTTTACAAACCCCACATTGTCATTTCACTATAATAACTCTCAATTGTAATAATAATACTTTAATATAAATTTATTCCCATGATATTACTATGGGTCTTCTGTAGAAAAAGAGGATGACTTTGATGTTCTTACAAAGTAATGGTGACAACTCAATTTTGATTGCTCTTGATTCCTTTGTGTAAGGTAGCCGTCCATCATAAGGGTTCACTTTTAATATTTTGAAGCACTTGTGAGATGATTGATAATAAATATTTTTCTAGAGCTTCATCAACCTCTTATTTCTTCACAAATTTCTCGATATTTTTTCATTGTGCGTACTACACCCAAGAGCTCAATCTTATTATGAGAAGATAAATTAATGTGTGCTCATATATCATTCATTCAAAGCCTGATTATTTTTAGATGAATTGTCTAGAGAAAATATTTTGTATCTCTAAGATCTTCAACATCTATTTTCTTAGAAAATCATATATTCAAATGGGAGGAAAATATAATGTATATATCCATTAAGTTCTTTTAAATATCATTGATTCAAGTGATTGATCTACATCACTAAGTCATAGCATTCATATTCATTTAATGACAGTTTAAAACAACTTGCAATCAAGTTTATATCAATTTGTTCAACATACATTTCATTCTCAAGGAAAAATATCAAAAATAGATTTCTATGTCTATAAAGATATATGTTCATAGTCCATCACGTACAAATTGATTTTCTATGGTAAATATTGTGATATCCAAAAAAACCATATTCAGCTAAATACACATTCTCAATTTAATCAATTATTTTGATATTAAAAACATATGAGAGTGATATCTTGTATCATGAACACTTACTAGACTTTATAAGATTTCATATTGATATTTTTCTTCATGTAGTATAATTGATTTGAATGTGCTAATCATTAGCTTATCTCAATGGCACATTATGCAAATGTTAGTATATTCTATGATTCTATATAATATGATAATTCTCATATGGTGAAAGTGATTATATATATGGATTCAACATGTTCAATAGATCTTCATCTAAATATTCAACAATGTTATATACATCTGAACATGAATATCTTTACTTTTACTCTCATATTATGTAAGTTTTAATGAAGGATATAATTTGATCCATTTTAGTGGTCTTTGTATTTGATTTATTAGCATTAAAATAATGTTCTATAGTTTATGATGTGGAGTAGATACATAAGTATCATGGTCATGTATTTGACCTCTTCTTTAGTACACTTGTAGATCTTACAAAAGTCTACCAATACCCTCTTCATCGAGAGACACTTTGTCTTCAAAATTGAAGTTAGGAAATTAATAACTCAATAACATGAGTCATTTCTTAGTAGCTTTGAAGTCTAAAATACCATTTCATTTCACTAAAACCTCATATCCTTTGATATTGTGTTTATTCTATAAAATATTTTGAGGTTATATGATATAATTCATGTTGAGGTCAATAACAATAAGTAATGACTGACATTTGTTGTGAGAACTAAGAGTTCAATGAACTTGAGATATATCAATGAATATATGCAAATAGTGGGAGCTACATCTTGTAAGTTGTTGATCTAATATGTTCTATAATACAATAAGGGCTAAAGTATTGTAATGAGGGTTTTTTATTTGATTGCTGAGCAAATGTTTTAAGGTGATATAGGCTCAATTTTAGGTAGGTCATATCTTTGATATTGAGTGAAACCTCCCACTTATGTTTTTTTTTTTTATTGAATCTTCATGCTAGGTTGTGCTCAGTTAAGATGATGTTTTAGTTGATCTTAAATTTCATCTCTTTCTTAACATTGTTACTCAATCTAAGTGACCAACGTGTGCTGCATCTGAAATCTTAGAAGAACACAAGGGTATGTAGTTGTAGACAATCCAAAATGGAGTAATCTATGTCAAGTGATACATGGTATTGTACTAATTTTTATCCATGAAGCCAATGAAACCAATTAATGTGAGACATTAATTTTGTATATTTTAAATATATTTTGAGACATTTTAAACAGATTAAAACTGTCCTTCATTCTATGGGTGATAAAATGATTCATGATGTGATTGAGCACCTTATAAATGAAATAATTTTGTATACAATTAACTCTAAAGGTGATCTTAGTTTGAGATGGTAAAAAATAAAAAAAACATCTAATTTCATGATGTCTTTCAAAATAATGTGACAACTTCTATGCCATAGGGGTGTTTCAATAAGGAAAAGTGAGAGAATTGGTTCAATCAATCGATTACCACTATGATCGAATGAAAACCATCTAATCAAGATAACTGGATTATAGATATGATGTGTAGGAGTCTAATTGGCACAAAAGCATCTAATTTATTTTGTTGATAGATTAGGCATTGGTCAACATAGGTTTTAATATCTTTCTTCATGTTAAGATAATAAATTTTTCTATGTATGTATTTATAAGTTCATAAGAGTTGAGAATGTCTTTGACTATGCTATTATGAAATTTGTGTAGAATATTAAGAATTAAAGAAGAATTATTTAGGATAAAAATTCATACTTTGTAAAAAAGGTGACCTCTTTTTAGAGAATAAAATGGTCATTCTTAGTGTTTAAAATTTAAATATTGAATAATCTATAGTAAAATAAAGGAGGGTAATTACAATGTCATTGTAGAATCAATCAAGGTCAATAATATGTGAAGACATAGTGATTACAAATTATGATGGTGTGAGGAGCTCAGTTAGTAAGGTATTCAAGACATAGTGTTTTTTGTCTTATTTTCAATTCTCTTGTCATGCTTAATTTTTTTCATATAAACTTTAATCATTTAAAGTCCCAAAAGCTTATTCATTTCATTTAAAATAATTCTACTTTGGTTGTGAGTTATGGGTCATGCTAGTGTGCCATAATTAGCTACAAATTAGTGATAATAGTTAGTGAGGCTCAAAAAATCTTTGTAGTTTTTGTTACTATCTTTGATGTTGGTATTTTTTGAATAGCTTCAATTTTAGATTAGTCGACAATAAAAAAATTTATGAACATAATTTTGTGACCCAAATAATCAATCAAAAGAAGTTCAAATTTACACTTTTTGTGTTGGCATGTGATGATGGGCCTGAAAAATGAAGAATATAAATGAGAATATTATCTAAGAAGACAAACACAAGATTCAATAAATTTTTTGTAAATATTTAATTCATGAGTGATTGAATGATTTCAACGGTAGGTCATAAGACCAAAATGTATCACTAAAAATTTAAAGTGTCATTGATGAGTTTGAAATACCATCTTAAGAATGTCAAACTTCTTCATCCAAAATTTAATGATAACTTGATTTAAGATCATAGTTTAAAGAATCTGGATACTCCATGAAACTCATTGAGCAATTCGTTGACCATTAGAATGAGAAATCTATTTGAAATAGTTTCCTTGTGTTGAGATGTCACAGTTTGATAAAATACTAAGAGTATGATATAACTCTTCTCTATAGATTTTAACTAATTAAATAAAAGTTTCCTTTTGATTCAACCTTCATTTCACCTAATTTAAATGATACATTGAGATTCTTATAATCCTATTTTATTGTGTCCTAATCATGACATGTTTATAACACAATTTACATTATCAAACATAATGGGAAAAAAATATGCCCTCATAGTGACTCCTTAGAATCAAATGACAATGTCATGAGAGAGTCTATGATCTAGAATAGATATGTCAGTTCCTATTTTAACTTTATACTAAAGAGTTATGAAAAAAAGCGTTCATCAACAAGGTTGATGGAAATAAAACTGTGACACATGTATCAATAAGAATAGTTATATCTTTCTTACCCAACTTTCCTTTGAGTTGCATGATCCCTAGGTTTGTGAGTCTCAATACCGAATTAAATGATCACTCAATATTTTACCCAACCACTTAAGGTACATATGCGCTTGGGCTAGTTCCTTATTTGCAGTTGTGTAATGGGTCATCATCTATGATTGTCATAATCTATAGTTCTCTTCAATGTAATAACCTTGAATGAATTTTTCATCATAGAAAAAAAAATAAAGACTTTTCAACTTTCTTGCTTAAAACTCAAAGTTGGTCAAGTTGATGTTGTGATAGAGAATCCAAGTAATTGACAAAGTATGCTAAGAGTCAGCTGTCCTAAAGTGAAGAATCATATAAAGGATCCCAAGTTACCAAGAAAAAATTTATAAGGTGTTTTTTTATGTAAAGTAGAGTTTTCCTCTTCCACTATTTTGTCACTTTCATGATAGAATGGAGCATGATCAATTCAAAATGTCAACCCTCAACATGAATTTATAATTTCAAATATTTTATGAAGATATATTGTATCACTAGAAAGTCTATTACAAGAAATACAATCTCAAAATCATGTCAATATTTGGCCACCAAATTCAGTTACATCATGTTAAAGAGTTGTTCTCACATATCACCCTCAATAGATGATCAAAACCTTTAGAGGAGTTGACGTTGGAGATTAAATTAGTTGATACAATGATTGAGAGTTTCAATCCAACAACAACACATTAAATGCTTCACATGACTAATTTTCTACTTTAGAATGTTGATGAATAGAGAAGCTGAGTTTAGCTTGAAAGATCTAACTATGATAATTTTTACTTACAAGATTGAAATTTTGATTCAACCATTGGTGAGAGACAAATCCAACAAATAGTTGTCAATCCATGCAAGGTAGAATGGCATTGATAGTGAAATGAACTTGTTGACCTACTACAGTTATGATCAATGAGTGAACATAGACATTATATGTGTTGTCATCAGTTTATATAAGGTAACTCACCAGCTAAGATAAGGAGTGTTGGATTTAAGAGAGTACCCTCCATGGCATCAAATCATTGTTCCAATGTGATGGAATGATGGTTAATGCTTACTCCTTATTACTCATAGGTCAATGATGTTGTCATCAAATTTATGTCAATGATGTTCAAATCACTAATAAGTAATGATGACAAGTTTACTATTCGTTATTCCTTTTTTAATGGATGCTTAGATGGGAATTGAGTCAACGTAATTGGACGTCCTAGATGACAACACAAGAGAGAGATAGAGAGAGAGAGAGAGAGAGTTGGCTGGAATCGATAATTCTCACAATATGAGGTTGACTCTTCAAGTGGTCCCTTACTCTAGATGATTTCTTCCATTCTTCCTCATCATTGCCAATCCACTTATGTAACATCAGGTGCGTTGACATTAATTTCTTGTGAAGCTGTCTATGATGCCATCATGTCTGTCATGTTACGATTGATCATATTGGATGGGGAGTAGGTACATGAGTTATCATGGTCATGTATTTGACCTCTTCTTCTGAGGCACGTGTAGATCTTGCAGGACCCTACTGTCTTCCTATCAAGGTCGACGTCTTTAAGAGTGTTCTAATAGAGATATACTAACCAGAAGTGCTTCACTTCAGGTATATAGGCATCTTCTTTCATCCCCAGATCAGTGGACTTGCAAAGGTAACTAAGGGAGTTTAGATCAGGTCTGCTTACTTAATTGACATCTGCATTTCTTCTCAAGCAAAGATGCCTTTGTTACATTCTCGCTGGAAGAGCTCAACGCACCGGACAATCAACAGGGAAAGCATCAATCTACGTACGATCTATGGATGGCAGAAACCGTCAAGGCATTGAATATGTAGCAATCCGATGCCCCGGACCTTCTCCCCGAGGAGATCCAATCCCTTCACCGCCCTATACAGCGGGAAGTGGCCTTTGCACCGCCGCGCTTGGTGTTCAAGCACCTGCGTCTAGAAGAGAAGGTGATAATCTAGCCGTTAAACCGGAGTGACATGCTGTGCTTGACATACATGGAGAAGATGGCGGTGGGGAGGAGCGAGGCAACTGCCATGGCTTGCTCGCTCTCAGAGGTACCACGAGGAAGACCTCCTGAGTTCCTCTTCCACTGTAATGCCCTGTATTATATACACTGCCATGCCCGCCATATATATATGAGCTCAGACGTCCCTATGGTATTCTTTGGTTGGGCTCGGCCCGTTAGCTCGTGTGTCCACGTCGCATTGCCTCGTCATCCCTATTCTTATATCTGTTGTTTTCTGCTCAATTCCACGTGTCGTCCTTTCAACCGATCAGGTTTGTGTGTTCCTCGGCAGAACGCGTGGCAACGTATCACGGGAACGGTATGCTTACGTCACCAATACTTTTTCCGGCAACTGGACAGACCGCCGTGTACCCGCCCACCTTTTCTTGGTCTAAATGGGTCGGTAAAAATTAGGGAGGGGTGGACCAAGCCTGTCGGCGTTCCACGTGCCGGATTGAGACACAGATGTCCCTGCCGACATATTTCCTCACGTGATGATTTTCATGTCGGGGATTCACACAGCAAACGACAAGAGTGGATATATTCCAACCTGCGCTATAAAACCGCTCTTCTGATCGTTGTTCAAAGATCATGTCCTTGTCCCGTTTTGAATAGGCATCAAACTGTGGGCGAGGGTCCATGTCCAATGAGGCCCTCGATAAGAACTTTCCCGCTGCTGGGTTTCCTATACAGGAAGTCAACGCCTCATCGTTGACATGAGACAGCAGACGAAGTCGTCAAATTGGGGCCACGAATTTCCGCCTGCTTTTATGGGTCTGCATGGAGGGGCCGCCCGTGTCTCCCCGCCATTAAAGAAGCAGAGAGGAACGAGGAGAGAGAGAGAGAGAGTGAGAGAGAGAGAGAGAGAGAATCCTAGGGGATTCTGATAACTTTGTCTAATAATATTAAGGCGTGCGCCAGGGTCTAATCCCGCTCGTGCTCGGGTGTTCAGAAGTGACTTCCCCTTCGCTTCCCCTGCCGTCTCATCCCCTAGCGATCTCCCATCGAACAAGAAGCTTTTCCTGTAAAGGAAGAAGAGGAAGAAGCTAAAACGGTATATTAGGTTTTCTGGCCTCTCCCTCTCTCTCACTCACCCTGCATTAGGTTTTCTGGCCTTCGCCGGCCGGAGAAGGGAGGAAGACGAACCAGAGAAAGATGGACGGGAAGCGCTGGCGTGGCGACGACTCCTGTCCTGGACTGCTTGATCTTATTCCGAATGGCGGAGATTGGATCGAGAGGGAGGATCAGAAGCTTCAGCTCCGGCTTGGCCCTCCTGGAGGAGAAGGCTCCTCTGAGCTCTCTCTAGGGCTTCCTCACAGGGCTGCTTCCGCCAAGCGAGGGTTCTCCCAAACCCTCGGAATCGAGCCAGTCGGAGGTAGGGAGCGAAGACCTTCTGTCTCTCCACTTGTGCCTCTCTCTTCCTCCACCTTGTGCGCCACCTTCAGCCTCGTCTCCTTCTTCCTCAGGTCGTCTGCTGGAGCAGCAATCGAATCGAGGCTTCGCCGGAGATGGAATCCCCCCGCCGCCCGCCGCTGCTCCGTTCGTCGGCTGGCCGCCGGTCCGGTCCTTCCGGAGGAATCTCGCCCCCTGCTCCTCTACAGCAGGCCCTCCACCACAGAACCAGAAGCAAGAAACCAGGAGCAAGGGTATGTTCGTGAAGATCAACATGGATGGGATCCCCATCGGAAGGAAGATAGACCTCAGCACCCATGACAGCTACCAGAAGCTCTCCTCGGCCGTTGATGAGCTCTTCAGAGACCTACTCGCAGGTTACTGCCGCCTCCCTGACTGCTTCTTTGGGCATATGAAATTCGTACACAAACTGCATCTCAGTATCGACGGCGAATGGCGGTCACTGTAGAATGATCTTGTGGGTTTTTCTGACCTATATACTCTGCAGTCCAAAGACAAGATCCAGCTTCTGTGATGGAGGGCGATGCAGAGGAAGGGCGGTCAATCCCAGGGTTACTGGACAGAGACGGTGGATACACGCTGGTGTACGAGGATAACGAGGGAGACAGGATGCTGGTCGGCGATATTCCATGGGAGTAAGTCTCTCCCTCTCCATTTCTCTTTCTCTCTCTAGATTCCATTGGAGCTCCAAATTTCCTGGCGGGCATGGCTTGTTCTCCCCACAGAATCTGAGGAACAAAAAATTCTCTGATAATCTCCGAACCATTGATACCGATCACCCTGCCTCTTCGTCATCCATTTCATCTAATGTGTTTTCTTCTCCCTCCTTGCCGCAGCATGTTCGTCTCCGCCGTGAAGAGATTGCGCGTTCTGAAGTCGACCAATCTCTCCTTGTCAAGGAGGGCCGCCTCCCATTGATTGGTTTGCGTGAAGAGAGACCAGTCTTCTTCCTCTGCTCACTCCATGGCTTCCCTCTTCTCTTCTTCTTCGTTTTCTTCTTCTGCGTCCTCTTCCCGCTAGAGAGAAGAGAGGCGTGGTAATTGTAGATGATCCAGCCGCGGTGATCATACTTACATAAATCAAACATATAGTTCATCACGCCGTGAATGCCGCCGAATCGACCGTACATAAATTCTTCAGTGAAATGGGGATATTCCAATGGACTTTTATATGATAGCCCGCTCAGATTCATCCTGGTGGGTGCCTGTCGTTCAGACGACCCCAGCAACTTCCTGTGCGATAATTCGATCCGCTACCTCAAGAGAATCAGAGAGGGTAAATTTAATTTACCTTGGATCCAAGCTTGAGAGACCATGATTGATCCTAAGAGGCATCCTATACCGTACCATAGCTATAAATTTAGTAATTAATTTTTTTTGGAGTAATGTTACAGATGCTTGAAAATATTGTTATAATGGCATATAAATGTTATTTTACAGTCGCCTGTCTAGGCGAACAGCTGAAGAAAATGAAAATCAATATTTATACAGTAGAAATAAATATGACAGAATGCAAATCGACATAGCTCACCAAGATCAACTGGGGCCATCACAGACATTGTTCCGGTATGGTATTCCAGGTCCCTGATCCTCCGCAGCTCCTCTTCTGTAAACTTCATCTTTACAACCCATCATTCCGACTACTAAATCCTGCAGAATCATAATTACGAATGTGACAGAGAATTGGAAAGAATTATCAACAAACAAAGATCAAGTTCTGCGAGCCATGGTATCGTGAATCTTGTAAATTATCTCGGAACCAGCAAGAGATGATTTAAAATCGTTCCTGGAGAACAAACAATACCATTGTAACGATTACAAAAAGAGTATCTAGGCTAAAGGGCTGCGAACATAGCAACATAGGATGACTTATTGATTGGTCGATGAAAACCTACGAGCGACGAAAAACAATGAAATAAATGTGAATATAATTGCATCTACAATAATGCGAATAAAAACACCACCGTTCATAAAAAAAGGTATTGACAGTTCAGGAGTGAAACAATGAACTTCCACCTTACAGTTCTGAACTATACAAGATTGGATACGCATAAAGGCATGATCAGACAAGAAACAGCATTAAAAATAGAAGGCTTAGGCACTTTCGACGGAGAACGGTGGAAGAGTTTGGACATTACGACTAAAAAGTAAGCTCCAGTTCTCCGACGGAAGAAAAACCAGATCGATACAAGAGCATATTTCACGAGAAAATTACTGCCGATCAAGCGACTAAAACCAAACTCTGGCGCAGTTTCTCTTGGAGAAACACCTTCGGCGATGAAAACTAAAACAAAACGAAAATGAGGATGACGAGTAAATGCTCCATAGCCTCACCTTCCGTGCCTTCCGATGACAAGGAGCAATCGCGACCTGGGGCTTACGGCGGACGGCTGGCGGTGGCCGGAACTGTACTCATGGTTCGATTCCGGAACGGAGAGAAGGTTATATAGAAACCCGCTATGTGTCGCTGCCTTGTGGTCCAAGTTCCCGGTCCGCAGATTGGCGGGACTTCAGTTTTAAAAGCGAATATTCTTCATTGGGGGGGGGCAGTTTGGGCCGGCCCACCAGGTGATAGAACCAACTGGGCTGGACCAGGCTCACCGAAGAAATTAGCGCTTTTAGTTTTCAGTCCCCATTGACAAAAAAAAGGCAACTTTTTTCTATGACTTGCCCTTGTGTTTGTCAACATCTACAATAATTCCCTCAAAACTATTTTTATTCCTTTTTTGGTCCTCTGGTAAGTCTCCCACCCTCATCTCCGCCACCTCCCTTGCGCCTCCCATCAGCTCCAAGAGGGATGATATCTCTAAAGATTATTCCAGCCAAGGGTAATGTTGTCATCTTAAAATATAGCTGTGGTTAGCCTCAAATCTTGCACTGGCCCAGCCCAGGGCGTGTACCCAAGGGTACCGCCAAAAAAAGCCCAATAAGTCATTTTCCACATCCTTCTATGAGATAGAGATAGAGAGAGAGGAACGAAAAATGGGCTGCGGCTGGACTCAACCCAGATGATAAAACCCCCTTAAAAAAAACAAATTAAAAGTTCACTTCCCCCCAAGCGCCGGATTTTGGGCTTAATGTTGAGGCCCAATATCCTAGAAACCGGGCCCACTCGGGGCTCTCCACACTAGAGAAGAAAACGTTGGGGCGGGGGGAGGGAGTCGGAGCGCCACTCTATTCAGGAATATATATATATAGAATTTAGTTCAGCACAACGGGCCCGGAGCTACAACCACAGCAATGAGTACCCCACTCCAGCAACGAATACTCAGCTCCTTTCCCTCTCCACCCCCTCTCGCCAGCCCAAAAGAGTTGAAGGTTCCCTGTCTCCTGCGAGCTGTGGGTGCCTGCGGCCAAATTGGAACCCAGCTAATGAGGGGAGGAAGATGGAGCTTACCATCTTCAGTAACAGGCTGTGAGAGCACACCGATGGAGCAGCGTAGAGGCTCCCAGGCCGCCGCCGCCGCCACCGCCGCCGCCGCCGCCACTGCAGGCGGTGAGCAAAGCTTTGACTTGCTGCAGGCATCAGGCTGACAGGAAACAACAGAAGATGACAGTATAAAGATGGCATAGCATGGAGATGAGCAATGCGATGTAAAGTGCTTGAGTGCGTGCCTTACGACCCATCGCTATTCAGGCCCAGAGTCAACTCTCCCTTCAGGTCTTCGACCCACGGGTCAGTGATTGGCTTTGTAGACGAAAAAATGGTGCGGATCAGAAAGAAGGAAGCACACCAACAGATCAGTAAGCAGTAACCGAAGATCAAACACATGCAGATGATAGAAAACATTAATATATATATATACATATTATATCATCAAAGCCTGACGCTAATACGAAGCGCTGGATATTCCAATACTATTCAAGAACTCACCCTCTGGTCGTCCACACTCCGAGGCCATCTCCGCCCTTTCTTCAAACCCCTTAATGTTCCTCAGTCGCACCAGGCCATCTGGACTTGAGTACACAGGCTTGGATCCCATCTGCGAGACGAGTTTAATGATAGCATGCCCTTCCTGACTCCTGGGAATACCCACGTGGGAGGCTGGCCGGTTCACTGAGCTGCAAGCAGCTAGACTGTTCCCCTCTGCCATTTCAAACCCGGCTGGAGGGCCCCGGGTATACCCATTAAAGCCCACTTCAATTACAGATGGTGAGGTCTGCCTGAAACTGTCAGAGAGGTGGTTCATCATCTTGTCTGGCTTTAGATCATCTTGTTCGCAGTCAAACTTCCCCTTTTGGCGTCTACCCGACGTTCCAGTGTCTGAAGAACCATTGTTACTTGTTGAAGGTGCACTGTCCGCCTCCTCTTGGTGACTGACGAGGGAGGTATTATTGCCAGAAGACTGGAGATTTGGGGGCAGCCGAGCTGGGCTGCCACAACCGCATTTCTCCGGGCTTGTCATCACTACGTCATCTTTGTTGGCATCCCTCGGCTTCTGAGTGCTCTTGCTGTGAGCTGCCTCGGATATGCTCATTTCAACCATTGTACTCTCCATTTTAGCATCTGAAGCATTGGTCATGGGGTGTAGCATCGGAGATCGGCCATCTGCGGGCTCGGGCGGCGAAGAAGACTTTTGCCTAATCGGGCTGGAAGAGGGAAGTTTCCCCCTTTTACTCTCGGGTGTGTCGAAATCAACCGAATGCTTTCTCCTCTTTGGGAATCCCTCCGCCGACCCAGCATCACAACCCTCAGCTCCATCTTCAGCTGAAGCCTTCCCAGTTTGTTGGGGATCCGCAGGCCTGGAAAGCCGGGGTCGCTTGTAACCATCAGGGAACACAAACGAGGGGATCTGCTTCCTGCGAACATGAGAGACATAGATTTCCATCCCTGGTTTCCAAAACATGAACAGGTTCACTTCATGCCTAAACTCCTCTACTGTTCCACGTATGTCAAATTGTTGAGCTTCTTGAGACTTCACTCCTTGTTTCCTTTGTAACCCCATGAAGAATGCAGTGTGTGAGCATGGTTTCAAAGTGTCCACATACTCATTCGGGTATGGATGGCACTGAAGCATACCGTACGTGTCCCTCTCTATCTGTAAAGGAGCCGAGGGAAAGGCCATGGAAAGCTTAATACTCGGCATAATAAGGGAAGAGAGCAGTAAAGAATGACGCATGAATTCCAACTATATTCTATTTCGGTCAAAATAAAGAACCCAAAGGCAAGATATTGACCTTAAGAGTAAGCTGTCTCAGACGAGATTCCACCCAACCCTTCCATGTTCGCAAGTCATCAGCATCAGCTGCAGTGATGTCAACTTGTAGATAGTTTTTGTATGCTTCAAAGAAAAGGTATGGCTCAAACAGCGCAGCCCAGTTCGTCTTGTTCAGCTCAATCTCCTGGATGAAGCACAAGACACTCACGAACAATGGTAACAAGGGTACCCTATAAAATGAGAAGAAAAGTCGAACAGGCATAATAAATGGACATTACCTCACAAATCCTGTTACCAAACTGAAATTGTTCCATCATCACACGAAGAGTGCTTATTGAAACATTGTAGCTAGAATTCATGCATGGATATGCTGGAGTAATGATAGGCATATGATGGGTGCGGTCCCGAGGATTCTTGCGAGGATCCCAAATAGGAAATCCTAGTTCATCCTCTTCTATAGAACACAGCATCACAGGGTTGGGCCATCTCCACTGCGTGTAGACCCTGAAGAACCGCGAAACGAGCATACTAGGCACTGCATTGGGATAAAGCTGACAAACACGAGCAACCAGTAGTGCCCAGTTGACCCCACCAAGAAATCCAGTCACCTGGAAACGAAGACAAATGCTTGAAAGGTTAACTCAATGGAAAAGGCATAAGCAAATGATGAATTCAATAAATCATCTTACATTAGAATACACGCCACGCCTCTTTGCCCAAAATTTCAGACATCTCAACGTTGTACGAAAATGCTGAAAATGAAGCACGTAGGTCAGACAAGAAGGTGACGAAATCATGGCCATGAACTGAGAATGAAAAACGGAAACGCAAACCTCTACGTTTGGAACAAGGCGGAGGATCTGGTCAGCAACCCTACATCCATTAAGGCTTCTAACCGTTGGTTCATCAACATTGTATAAGACAGAGCCATTAGAAATGTCCAAATCCTACATCAAAGTTGGCGCCAGAAAAGATGCTATATTAACCGATCAACATCCTAAGCCGCGCAATACAATAAACAGCTGTGAAAAGACTTTGCACGCAGCTTAAAAAAGAATTAAATATCCCAGTTAAATAAGAATTTATGTACGTAACATGTCCCCAAGGGGAGCAACTACTGTGATATCACGCCTTGAGTGTCATTCGAACCAGGCACTATATCAGTCAGATATTCCATGGCTTCTATGTTCACATGATTTTTCTCAATGGTAATAACCCGGTTTATTATTCGACAACTCAATACCACCTCTCTCTGTCTCTCTGTAAGACTGAATAAACAGTCACTCAGGCTACACACCAAAGGTATAAAGGCTTTAATTAACAAATTAAGAAAACTAAATTGCAAAGAGATGTACCCATCTTCTTGTTGAATCTGAAATTAAATGAAGCCGTATCACAAAGGACAAGCTAAGTAGACAGGTAATAAACGAAGTCATAAACAAACAACTGAATAACAACTAATGGATAAAAATACAATTACAAATATTATAGTATATTCTTCTAAATGACCTAATGTAAAGAGGTGACATGAAAGAATATTTGTCCAAATGATGCAGAAAAAATGGCATAAATTGAACAAACATGAAGATCCAAAAGAACTTAAACAACCAACACAACTTTCCGAATTTCCTTTGTGTCACGCCAATAGCAGTAAACAGAAAAAAATGAACTTTTTTCCCTCCATAAACTTACTTCTGGAACAACTAAGAGGGAGACACTGGCATATAGAAGGTCGATTGATATTCCATGAAGCTTGAATTTCATCACGGGCACATGGGCATCAGGAACTGGCTGTAGCTCAGTAATTTCCTCCTTAGCTGCTAACATGTCATGCAAAATTATGAAGAAATCTTCCTGCAGGGAATAAACTGTGTATTCAGTGCGTAGGTCATCAAAATATAGTATCATTCGCCCATGCTGAGTGGTATCAAGTGTATCGATCATTAACCTCACGATTAACATAGGAAGGCCCAACACAGAGAGTATCAATGTCTGCCCCCGGACCATGAACCTGCGGAAAGTAGTTTTTGCATTCTTACAATTAGGTTGCCGGAACAAGACTTGAAAAAAGAATTTTTAGGCAAAAATACATAGAGTCATGAAAAATGTAAGTCTTACCCCTAAACGATAAGACCCAAAAGTAAATATAACTGCATTCGCATCCTCGACCATTTGATCACTGTAACCTCTCTGCTGAGTGAGCTGCTTCACCCAGTCTTTAACTATCTGAAATGTATGGTAAGCAGTACAATGAAATAAAGGAAAAAGTTGCAACATCTGCTGCATTAACTTTTTCAAGTTAGAATGTAAAATAAACACAGAAATGGGGGAAGAGCATAGCTATCATTTTCTGAAGTCATTGCATTATGAAAAAATAAATAAATAACTAAGTATAGCATATGCTGTTAGACATCTATAGCTATCCCAGTACAAACTAGTTTCAGAATCTCTTCCTTTGTAAAGTAAATATAATCACGGTCTATTTTTTGGTGAAGTGAACTTGCACAGATTGGACACGAGATACAAGCTTCTGGTATCTCCCCGAGAAAAAACATGTAGGATAAAAAATATGCATGTTCACATCCTATTCAATTGTACCACCGTTAATAATAATAATAACCAGATTATCTTTTCAATGGGGATCCTCACACTTCGTGACTCTACCATTGATAGTAACAATTGAGGAGTACTGTCGGGATGCCTGCACAGTGCCCCCCCTCCAAAAGTGTATATATCAGTGCACACTTCCTCAGTTCGGTTTCCACAGCCTAACAGGATTGTAACCAAATATTTACCTTCCCTTGTCCAATAGCCATTTCACCTAGCCGAGGAATGTGTTGCAAAAAAATGTCATATCTTTATCTTTTAAATCGTTATAAATGAATCGCATGTGCTCACATAAAGGATAGTAAGTGTTTACCTGATCGATCTGCCCCAATACTTCCTCTCTTTGGATAGCTTCATCGTTGCTTTCATAAAGTCCAGCACCGACTAGGAACTTCAGAAACATAATCACTATTAGTTATAAAGCGTGCCAACACTTCAATTAAAGCTGGAAACAGCAAAGAAATAAGATTCCGGTATAAACCTTTTCCAACTCTACACTCTTCTGAATATCCACTTCAGTAGGGCCTGCCACCGAAATCGGTTTTGTAACACCGTATTGTTTCATCATTTGTGGCGAGGTACCGTCAAATGCCTCAGAACTAACCATAGATCTCGACAATCGATGAAGGGAGAAATTATGAACAAAGTTTGGTCAAGCACAAACCAATACTTGTCCCGATTCGCAATACTATTGAGAAAATAGGCCCAAAGAGATTCCCTAACTCTCTAAGAATAAGTCAAGAGAAACATCCTCAACAATTAACCCAAAAAGAAGAGTAACGATGGCTTCGGAATCATATTGATGAGAGGATACCGACCCAAGGGCCTATCAGCAAAGCAGAAATGCACTCACCAATAGTAGCACAGGGGAAAAAATGGAAACCTTGGAAGCATGAACGACTTGAAAAACGAAAGGGCCAAATCACCGATGATGGCGACTGTTCGCGGAAGAAATGCATACAACGTAAAAGAATTGAAAGAAAAATTGGCTATAGTATGGAAGAAATGAGACGAGAAGAAAGGGCGTGGGAAACCCTAAGCCACCGGACAAGTCAAATCCTGTAGAATGAGAGAAAACGCGGATCGCGATCTTAGGTTTCAACAATAGGGTGAGGTCAATGAAGAAAAACCAAGAAATAAGGAGGAAGTTTCTGATGACGCGTGGACGGAGAAACCCTTTGAATTCAGACGAGCGTAGTATGAGTCGGCCGCTGAGGAGCGGTCCCCATCGATCTCGAGGATACGTTGGTGACCAAGGGAAGCAGAACCGTCTGGCCCCCTCTCGATGATAACCCCCCTCCTCGAACAGAAGAGAAGAAAGGAGCTGAGAAGACGAGGCCACGAGCAGGGGAGACCGAAGAGGAGCGGCGTGGCACGGCGGCGGCGGCGGCGGCGGCGGCGGCAGAGGGGTAAAGATCCCCGATAATTATGCCACACCGTTTTCCACTGGTGTTATTGGAGTCTGACCGGCGGGCTTTTATGTCACAATAGGAAAAGTTTTAGGCCTATTAAAAATTCAGCCCAATAAGGATACCATTTGAGCCCAACTTGGAGAAACAATGAATGTTGGAGTACTTGGCCCATTAACATATACCACTAGCCCAATGGAGCGTCGCAGTTAGGTGGACCGCCTTTGACGGCCCAGTTCATATCGTCTGCATCGACACGTCGGCGCCACGTGTCAGGGCTCAATCCATCGTCTTCTACCTTCCACTTCTCAGCAATCACCGAGGTAGAAACCAGGAGCTGATGGCAAGCCTCAGGTCTTATTCCGGCGCCACCACCACCACCATCGCGGTGGTTGTCCTCGCCGTGGGTGCTCTCCTTGGCCTTTTCATGGGCTCACCTCCTACCAAGTCCTCTTACCACGCCCTGTACCTCTCCCTGGCCGATAACTCCACCGTCTCCCGGCACCTCTTCGCCCTCACTCGCCGGCCGCACGTCGCCGGAACGCCGGCCAACGGCGAGGCGGCGGCTTACGTCGCCGCCACCTTCTCTTCCCATTCTCTCCGCACCCACAGCGTGTTCTACGAGGTGGCTCTGAGCTACCCCGTGCGCCGCTCGCTCACCCTCTCGCAGTCTCAGAGTGATCCGCCGGTCGCCTTCGAGCTCCTGCAGGAGATCTACGCCGACGGACCCTCAGCGAAGGTGGCCGAGGAGGTGATCCCCACATTCCATGCCTATGCCAAGTCCGGCACCGCCGCAGGGCCCGTGGCCTACGTGAACTACGGCCGGGTGGAGGACTACGCGGCTCTGCGGGCGATTGGGATCGACGTGGCGGGATCCGTAGTCCTGGCGAAGTACGGGAAGATCTTCCGCGGGGACATTGTGAGGAACGCTGAGGCTGCCGGAGCGCTAGCGGCGGTGGTGTACACTGATCGGAAGGACTACGGCGGAGGGAATGGCGGCAAGGGATTCCCCGAGGGGCGGTGGATGCCGCCGAGTGGGGTGCAGATCGGGACTCTGTACAGGGAGCTGGGGGATCCCACGACCCCAGGGTGGCCAAGCGTGAGCGCCTGCGAGAGGATCGGCATCGAGGAGGTGGAGGCCAGCGGGGTGCTTCCGCAGATACCGTCGCTTCCCGTGTCCGCCATTGATGGGGAGGAGATCCTCCGGTCGGTTGGAGGCCCCGCTGCGGCGGCGGACTGGCAAGGTGTAGAAGGAGGTCCTCTGCGCAGAGTCGGGCCGGGGCCCGGCTTCCTCAACCTGACCTACGAGGTGAGTGAAGCGTCTTGAATCTACAGCGTGCAAGTCCGAGCCCTCTGCAAGATTTCATTCACAGACGCATTCGGTTTCCTTCTTGAATTCATGAGAAGGATGGCGCATAACCTGCTCGTGAAATGGTAACAGGGGAACACCACCATGGCCACCATTCAAAATGTGTTTGGCATCATCGAAGGGGAACATGAGCCTGACAGGTGAGCTTGATCGTCTTCCGATTCTGCATCCCTGATGCTTGAATTTGTTGACAGAGAAAGCATCGCTCCAGTTGAGCTTCTTGCAATGGAAATAACCAGGGATCTAAAATATAGATAGATGAATGCTCATCTCCAGTATATCTGCTAGGCACTGTTTTGAGACTGATCATCGAAATTAATTGTTCTGCTGTATGATATATAGCCATTATAATCGTCCTTGTTTTGAGAAAAAAGTCAGTGCCTGTAAAAATAAGATAACTTTTGAAACATTTTGAAAGACGAAAATGAATTTTAAATATCTGACAAAAAATATCATATGTATACATATGAATATTATCTGATTTATATTTCTAACTTGTATTTCTAAATTATATGAATATAATTTTAGAAAAATTAGCCGTTGTCTTGCTACCTAAACAATCAGGCAGTCGTGGCTCACCACCTTACTCATGTTTAAAATCTTACATGGTTGTACCAGTTGCAGTTGAAACAAGGATGATGTCAGGGATCAATGAGCATGCTGGGAAAATTGTGGTTTATTTTTGGTCATTTTTATTTGTTTATAGAGATCTTTTACTTAAAATGGTATCTCCAGAAGTTCAATCTCTTCACTTATTTCGACTTAAGCTTCACTAGATTAATGTGCCGGATGCCTACATCTTTCCTGATGTGTAACCTGAAGTTTAAACCTTATATTCGCTGTAAGCGTGCCTGATCTACCATCCACCTATTATCCATTGTAACATTCTTGTAAATAGTAGAATTACCACCAGAAAACGCTCATAAACTTATCCTAGCAAACCCTCAGCCCACTACCTTAATTTATATCCCATTAGTCATTTATTTCCAATTTTAATAAGCCCAAGCTCGTAAGAAGAGAAATAGTGGAGTCTCAGAAGGAAAACGTCCTGCATTAGATGGTAATACTAGATGTTTCTGAATCTTGGACGTTCGTGGCAGGGGATATGGATGGCTGCTATGATCCTTTAGAGCCCTATCCCATGAACAACTATTCACATTTTAGAGAGGAGAGGCTAGTGTTGAACATTTGATGAATCCAAGATAACTATATCTAGAGTACCATCGTCTGGGTCTGAGGAGCCAATGATGCTCTTCCGTATGTGTTTCTGAATGTCAATGGTGGCATCAACACGAATGTGGTGAATCATTCTCAGCTTTTTTAGCCTCCAGAAAAATTAGAGGACATCAAACGATTTTGCTTTTTTTCTATATAAGTAGATTCTTCATTGTATTATGCTATTCTATGAGTTACACTTTTAGATATTTATTTTTTAATGCTACGGCGTATTGTTATGTTTGTATGGAAAATGATCCACCGTGGAGAAAGAGTGTCGTCCAGATTAATTTCCCTAGCCGTTGCATGTTGGCGTATATAATTGTTCCCCCCACACGTGCCAATCTGACAAGCACTGGCATGCATGATAGTTCCTGTATATGACAAGAAACCCCTATATTCGTCTGCTTTGTAGGGCGTTTGATTTAATGTTTTCATGTTCGCAGATATGTTCTTCTTGGTAATCACCGTGATGCATGGACATTCGGTGCAGTGGATCCCAATAGTGGTACTGCTGCTTTGCTTGAGGTAACAATAGATATTTTGGGTTCTGTATAACCCGGACTTCATGGAATTCACTAAATTTCAGATGGAAAGATAGTTGCTTTTCCGAGTACGACATGTTTTTTTGTGGTTCTGCTGTCTATTTCATCTTTCTCTCATGCATTTGTTCTAGAGAGGACCATAATTCCTAAAGGCCATGACTTGCCCTCTTCCTTTTCCATCTGGACGTTGAGACCGTTAAAGCTGCCATTGTTTGTTCCTGGGTCGTTCTTCCCACTCTTCTACTGTTTTTACAAGAGTTCTAGATCGAGTTTTCAAAGTAGTTGCTCAGCACCACAATAGAATTCTATATCAGATTTTAGACGGTGATATAAAGTTGATAGGATATATATTCTTGGTCAAAGTTTTTTTATCAAATTGTCAATTCTGATTCCTTTTCATTGTCCTTTTATTCTTCAACCAACGAAAGATTGCTCAGAGGCTGGAGATGCTACAGAAGAGAGGATGGAAACCTCGAAGAACCATTGTCTTTTGCAACTGGGATGCTGAGGAGTATGGACTGGTCTCTCCTTTTAACTGTTCCACTCCTCTGTTTGCACCATCTCCTCCAACATTGCCATCACATTCTAATTCTATTGCAGATAGGGTCTGCTGAATGGGTTGAAGAGAATAGAGAGATGTTAGCTTCAAAAGCAATTGCTTACTTAAATGTAGATTGCGCAGTCAGAGGGCCAGCATTCCATGCCTCTGCAACCCCTCAACTTGATGAGCTCCTCGAACAAGCAACAAAGGATGTATGCCATCCATGGTCCCATTTCTCCAGATTAACTTATCTCTGGAATATTTCAATGGTTTAATGGTGTCTGCAGGATATTTCTTACATGGTGTTGTTTTTAGTGATTCTTTGCGGCTCATATCATCCTAGGTCTCTTGCTGTTGGGCAAAAAAGAAGAAAGAAAATATGTACCCCCCCGGGACGATATACCTGAGAAGCTATTAACAGCTATCTATCTTATTGCTGTTATTCATAAATTCAATGTCGCGTGTAGGTTCCTCAGACGCTATAATGCTTTAGTTTTTAGTACTGGCAATAGCTGATTTATTTTCTATACTTTAATGCTAAGGAGTCGACTGACTTACCATATTTGGAGAATTTTGATGGCTTTTGTACTGTGGTTTAGTTGCTGAAACTTTATTGACGTCTTGTTTTATTTTTGAAGGTTCAAGACCCAGACAACTCCCTAGGTACCTTGCACGATTCATGGGTTGGATCAAACGAAAAGCCGATGGTGGGTGCTCAAATCTTTCAATCCTTTTGCCATTTCTAGACCTTATCCATATTCTTGCCGATCTAATTTAATGAAGGAAGACTGCCAGTCCCCATGTCTTGCACATATCAAGTCAATAGAGAAAGCTTATCTGATGATAACTTTGATATTCCATGTTTGCTTCACCTGTTCCACGATTCTGGAGAAATTTAGGTATTGCCCTAAGCTTACTGAAGTATTTTACTTGAAGATCGGAAGGTTAGGAGGGGGTGGATCAGATTATGCAGCTTTTTTACAGCATGCTGGAGTTCCTTCAGTTGACATGTCCTTTGGTGAAGGTATAATTAATTTTTTTAAGAATAATTTTGATTAAACTACACTTTTGGAAACTCTTCATGATAACCATAATAACTATGATTCTCGTGTTTTTCAGGATACCCAGTTTATCATTCCATGTACGATCACTTCACCTGGATGCAAAGGTTTGGTGATCCAATGTTCCTTAGACATGCCGCAGGTGCTTTTAGCTACTTCTAGCTCAATTTCCACCTACCTTTCAGTCTCTAATCCTATTAAATCACTTTCCAAAGTTTCCTGTTTTCCTTATTTGATCACTGCGAAGTCGTTCAATATATTGACCAGGCTCAGCGACCAAGTCTCGTCCCCATTACTACGTCTTTCCTCTTGCTTGTTGTGAACTATCCCATTCTGTCGTGATTGAAGTGATGTGCATCCATGAACAGATTTTTTTTATTTTATATTCCGGTACAATTAACTTATAAGTAAAAAACTAGTTCATATTCATTGCTGCCCATTTTCTGGACTATCAATCAATGAGCCATCATCAAAGGCACCTATTTTTTGATTTTACAGTTTAGGTGCAATTAACTTGTAAATAAAAATGTATTTCATAATCATAGGCACCTATTTTTGGAGCCATCATCAACACAGATGACCAAAAGTCTAGCAGGAGAGCGTCTACTAATTTCCTTTCTTGACTTCTAGCTGCAAGTATATGGGGATTAGTAGCTCTACGGCTCGCAGATGATGAGTTCTTGCCCTTCAATTATACGTCCTATGCTCGCGAGCTCCAGGTGCATATACCAGTATATTTATGTTCATTTTTCTCTTTTTTTTATTATTTTCATAAGTTGATGTCAGGCATTTCATTCTTCATAAGCTTTTTTTGTATTCGATTAGATTTTCTCCTTCTATTAATTTGACACCCAAACATATTAAATCCAAGACCCGGGCCATTCATTTCGTTTTTCTCCAAGGAGATCTAAACGCATGGTAGATATTTCCTCACTGGAATAGAACAAGGCGCAGTCTCTCTCTCTCTCTCTCTCTCTCTCTCTCTCTCTCTCTCACACACACACACACACACACACACACAATTAAAACCATGAGATTTCATCAGAAAAACATACATTTATGGGTAAATGCATAGACTTGTGATATATTTTGTTCATACCCAATTGGAGCACTGAACTCAAACATGGCAGAAGTATATAAAAAAAAACCCGTGAACATGGAGAATATGTTTGAAGCCACTCAAACTTGATCAACCCAAAGGAACAAGTTTCAGAAAACCGAGGAAGATGGGTGTAATCTGGGTATAATCCGGTCCCTTTTTTGATAGATGCGCACAAAGGAATTGGAAGGAAAGCTGCAGGGTGCACCCATAAGCTTCACCCCCCTCCACAAGTCCATTGAAGAACTCAGCAAGGCGGCAGAAAGAATAAACGAACAGAAGAAGGTATCTCCACGAATCTCGGACGAATCCCTGTGGGTGAGAGAGTAGCAGACCGCCTCCACCTTTTTGTTGAGATTCTTATACCAGATGGGTTCTGTTCCTCAGGCATTGCAGTCATCGAAGTGGACGAAGAACAGATCACAGAAAGTGAGGGAGTTGAACGACCGGTTCATGATGGCGGAGAGGGCCTTCAAAAGCGCAGAGGGGCTTCCGGGCCGGCCGTGGTACAAGCATTTGGTGGGTACTCTTCCTTAATCTGAATTGCACACGTGGCAAGGAAATGGGCCCATATCACAGGGTGCTGCCACTTGGCTTCTCTCTACCAAGAATTAACGCTCGTCTTTTCACAGGTGTTCGGCCCGTCGACGGAGAACGACTACAACTCGGCGTCGTTCCCTGGGGTTGAGGACGCCGTAGAGCAGGCTAGAAGGGATGACTCGGCCGAGTCCTGGCGAGTCGCCCAACACGAGGTCTGGAGGGCTGCCAGGGCCGTGGCCCAGGCGGCGCTTGTTCTCAACGGACAACTCTCTTGAGCTCTCTCTCTCTCTCTCTCTCTCTCTCTCTCTCTCTCTCTCTCTCTCATCCTGAAAAAGGGTTCGATGCCCGTGGGTTCATATAAACAATTACGACCATCTCTCTCACTCTGCTCTTCCTATTAAACAATCGTCTCTCTCTCTCTCATGAGCTGGGCGTTCATGTTCTCTGCACTTCATCAAAACTTGTCGTCGAATACTCAGAACCAAGAACTTCAACAAGCCCCCTCCGGAGGAATACATCGACAAACCAGAACATGCAGGCTAAGAACCACCCAGAAAGGCCGTTCCTTAGCAATGCAACAAGTCCTCCAAAGCTGCTCGAGAGAGTGCAGATGAACAGAACAAAATGGCCAGACCGCAAAGATACCAGAGAATGACGATATCAAACAGAGAGAACGACGATCATTCCTCACCTGGAAGACTAAAGCAACGATCGAAGAAGCCCCCAGCTTCAACGGAATCAGGGTCTGCTCCAAGAGGATGGACAGGCTCTAGAGGTTCTGCTCGATGAGGTAGTCGCCCAGCCTCTCGACGACCATGTTGCACTGCCCTGGCGTCACAGGCTCGTCATAGATCCCGATTATCAGAGCCTGCCCGGTCTTCTTGATGCATACTCCACCCGAGCCCTGCGGCCATGAGGGAAGAAGCGGAGTTTGTAGAGGCTAATTATGGGAATTCAAATATAGATGACTATGTTTTCTTCCCCCCCCCCCCTCCCTCCCCCACATTGATTGCGCCCCATGATTTCACAGAGTACAAGAACAAAATGGAAACATAAAGTGTGGGTTTTCCCTCATGATTTCATCCCCAACAAAAGCCAACGTATCATGAATGGCGTCCCTATCAGTGGAAAAATAATAAATAAATATGATCGCGAGGGATTCACTGCAATGGCAAATGTTTGGGGCTCGAAATCATGTGAGCGAATTTCTGCGTTTTTTTTTTTTTTTGGGTACTCTGGCGCGTGGAATGCCATCTATCGAAATACACAAAAAAAAAGAACAAATGAATGCGCCGATGGGGTTTGATGGAAATGGCGAGAGGCTTTTTTGCAATGAGGTTTTAGGAAATGGTAAATTTATCTTCCCACAGAGCATGTGGACGCTGACATTTGTTAGATTATGATGTTTCCATGAACAGATCCATTCTAATAACAACAAAAAATCCGCGTTCTGTTTATGTTTCGTGGTCTGGGTGCTGCCTCAAACTCTCCAAGTTTTCAAAATATATTTTCTATAGGCATTTCAGAGAACCACCAATATGTGTTGAACAGAAGAAGAAAAAAAAAAAAGCAAGCCGAAATAGGCACCTTCTTTCCTCGTATGACGGCCCCAGGCTCTCCCTGAATTACCATGTACTTCGTCCCTCCAAGGAACAAGCCAGTAGGAGCAAGGTACCCTGGCTCGTCGAAATCATTCATGATACCGGTGACCTCCTCCGCTTTGAGCTGTGAGATTGGAAAGAAAAAAACATGCCTAATCAATAGTGTTAATAGAGTCAAACTAATTGGTCTTCATTTCTTTAGATGCGGCAAATAAATAACTAAAAAATATATATATCATTCGATATCAAAAACGTATGCACATACGGACATTGTCAGCAAGTATTGTGCGTGAATGATAACAGAAGATTCTTGACATAATGACAGCCCCCGAGTAAGGTAGAAAGATGCTGAGCACCAGGTGGGCAGTTAGTCTACACAATACTATGAGTCCGTGTAGGACGAGGCACCAGAAGAATAGTGGCCAAGCGATAGCTTCTAGGCTTCGCTATTGCTAACAACAATAAACTAAACTTTCTCTGGGAGGAGTAACGGACTCTCGATTAAGGTATCCTCTGTCATTATTTAGCGTTATGCTTATTCTGACAAAAAAAAGAGATTTACTAGTATATCTGTCACGCCATTTCCCCACGTCTCCGTGGAGAAGATAGCAATTAATAGAAAAAAACAAGATGCCCACTATCATTCGTTTCTGTTATTAACAACATTACTTCGTGAAGCCTAAGCTCATTGAGAAGGTATAATATGATAAGGTTTGTCTAATTTTGAAGGACACATCTAGTGGCTTTCCCTGTTCAATCCCTGAGAAATGCATCCATGCTCAGGTCTGCGCGTAAAATATTCATTAAACAGTGCTTAAAACTAACAACCGAAGAAAAGTCAAATGTTACTCGAATAACGGATAAGATCCGGTCCAATAAGTTCGTGGAAATGAAAAGGTCAAAACAACGGATTCCCCGTACAGAAAATGACGCAAAGTCTCGGACAACAGACACTTAATGGGAAATAAAACCCCCGATCTAAAGGAAAAAAGGGATGGGCAAAATATCCCTGACACTTGATCTGCTTCACTTGTTAACGGTCGCGGTAAAAAAAAAAAAGATATAGGACAAGCCAGATAAAATATCGTATCGAACAAGCGAGGAAGACAGAAAAACGAACTAACCTGGTGCACTGCGATCAGATGTAAGCTGAACAAAAAACTATAATGCCATCAATGTACAGAGACACAAACAGGAAACCAGTGAACTCGACTTCGATCCCGTCTATCAACTTTCCTCCCTCTCCGAGCAAAATAAACCGAATCCGAACAACTACCGAGACGACCCCGCCCGCAGACGGACTTCCCAGATCCCCGAAGAGAATGCACGGGAAGAAACGGAGGCCTACGAGCGGGGAAGGGAGGAGACGCAATACGATACCTGGGGGAAGGGCACGCTCTGCGCCCAGACGCTGCCGTCGTGGCCGATGATCGCCGCCGCCGTCAGGGTTTGACCATCGCCCACATCGCACATGAGGTGATCGTCGACATACGTCTGCCACGACATCCTCTATTCTCCCCGACCTTCCTTCCTCCCTCCCTCCCTCTTCTTCCTCTTCTCCTTCCTCCGGCTCTACCGTGTCTTCGGGAAGATTCCTTTATATAGGAGCAGAGAGAGAGCGGTGGTGGGGAAAGAATAGCGTTGGGATTCCGCAACCCGCTCGAACGAATAACAGTCTCTTCTTTCTTTTTTATCCTACCCTTTTTATTTACCCAGGGACCCCTCACATTTAATCGAATTGAAATATTACCCTTGATTCCGATTAATTCCGGCGGAACTATATAAAATTGATTCCCCTTCGGATACTCTTTCACTCTTCTCCTGAACACTTGACGTGTTTTATTAACTCATCCATTTCTTGGGGGAATTTTCTTTAGTCCCATTAAAAAAAAAAACTAACTTTTAGCCCCTATATGATAATGGCCCGTGAACTTGGGCCCAGTCCGAGCTTATAGGTCCATTTAAGGCCCAATAAAAAACTGTAAATACCCAATTTATCCTTTTGTACACTCTCGTTTCTAGTGCTGACATATAATCACACACACACTTGTGATAAATAGATAGATAGTCATATATATATATACATATATATATATATATATATATAGAGAGAGAGAGAGAAAAAAAATGATAAGAAAAAAAATGTATGGCTTTCAACCCTTATACTCATACCTAGTGAAGCCTATTGCAAATGTTTAACAGATTTTTTTATATTTTAAATCATGAAAAATAAATTACTTGGGAGATAGTTCAGTTCGTCAAGTAAAAGATAAGTGATTAAATACTTTGATTATAGGATCAAACGATTTTTTTGTAAATTTATAGCACATATACTCAAGAGCAGTGTAACAATTTCTAACATCGAGAATAAAGGCTTCCTCTTTTATAATGTAAATAAAAAATAAGCTCATATAAAGTCTTCATTAGTTTACAAATGTTTATCCTAGATTCTAATGTGAGTCAAAGGTGTGTTTATAGCAAATAAATATTTATTTTTTTAAGAGATTGGCCGTGTTTTATTATTTAATCACTTAATATGAGTGCACTTAAGAAGTAGCATGTGATCGTTTGCTATATGGTGATAAAGAGTGCATATGGAAAAGGGCCCATATCAAACATCAACTTGACGACAGGATATAGGTTGGGGCAAATTATGCATGTAGTGATGAGTTGACGAATCCAAGTCAGCAGTTGTCCAGAAGAACCAAACTCGCCCCCCTAAGTACCCACATAGAATTCAAGTTAGTAGTAGTAGTAGAACACAGGAGGGGGGAGAGAGAGAGAAAAAGATATAGATAGATAGAGAGAGATAGTGAATAAATAAAGAAAGAAATAAATATAAATAATATATATAGAGAGAGAGAGAGAATAAGTTTGAGCTTAGAAGGTGTTTAAAAAATCATCATTTATTACCTTATAGAAGGTTCACATTTATAAATATAGTAATTTATTTTTTTCATACTTAAAATTATTACTCTTATTAAAATTATAATTTATTAAAAAAATATTTGGGAAAAAACATTTTATTTTTACAATACTTCATCGGACCACAGGATACGGTGGCTCACATGTGATCTTATAAAGATGAAGAGATCAGCCAGGAGCACACCTGGTCAGAGCAGTCGACCCGCTGGGGCCGAGCCCGACTCGGTGGCGCCGAGTCGCTATTGGCCAGCGCACGATTTATTATAGCTGCTGACTCCTACCCAGGACGGCTGCTAGAAAGCAGGGAGTGTTGTGCGTGTGTGCGAGGGGGGGGGGGGGACTGTATTTAAAGATGTCGAGGGCAACCGCAGCCCCCTATCTGCCCTCTGCCTCGCTCCCCTTCGGCTTCGTCTCTCGCCGCCGCTTAACCGCCGGTAAGCTACGCTACGTCTTTCCCGCTGCCTCTCCATTCACTGCCCGGTTCTTCCCTCCATTCTTCCCGGGTCGGAATTCGTCTCTGGTTTGGTCGCTCTTTCCTTGCACGCCACGCCACATGCCTGTTAAATAAGACGGAGGCTTTTAAAATTCGTGGCCGTTTCGCGAATAGTCGGGGGCATTGGTTCGCGTCTTCCTTCTTTGTTGGTGATCGATGTTAGGAGGGTTGTCCGCTGACTGATGCGTAGTTCGTTGTAGGGGATTATTGCATGTGAATGCAGGGTAATTTATTATCGTCAGCCGGGGGGATACTCGTCCATTCGTTGCTATTCCTCTCAGTAGATGTTATTAGTTTCTCGCTGGATGACGTAACCTATAGTTGATGACCGAGAATCGAAGGAAAGGTGTCTTTTTCCTCATCATTTTTTTTTACTTTTTCACTCTCACGTAATTTGTTGATTTATGCTAATTACTCTTAGCGACATTTCAGAGGTAATTATTTTATTTGCGTGTTTAAGCTTCACTGGGAACCGTTTTGCGACAAAGTGAATTAATGAAGAGCAGTTTTAGGAGGCTCGTTTTGTACATGCGAAATTTCCGTCATTTGTACCATTTCCATTGTTCTGGACTGAGCACCACAATTAAGGTTACATCACTTTGTTTCTCAAGAAATACTCTGTTGTGCGTGTTGAACTACACAGGTTACCTAAGATCAACGTCGACGAAATTGTTCTCACCGGGAAGGCTCGTGCTACTCTCAACAATGAGCAACGACGCTACTACTGCTCCCCCTCTCGCCCAAGAAGCAGCAGTGGAGACTGTTGGCAGACCATCGAGTTTTGCCTCCAACAGGAGCACCTCGACACAGGTAGGGAAAATTTCAGACGATTTATCCTCTACAGTTCCTTTGTCTGTTTTTATTGTGATACTTCTGTATTGTCATTTTATTAGAGAGGGTGACTATCGCTAATAAAGTGGTCGTTGCCGGGAGCTAGAACTTGGCTTTCAGTTTCACCATTTCTCAACTCTTTAGGCCGGCACTAGGTGACTACTATCAGTTGGTTTCATATTTTCCGACTTGAACTTCCAACAGTCTTATAAAAGTGCAAAAGGAGAATCACCTGCGTCAAATATTGAATATTGTATCTCAGAAATGATATCTATATCTGGTGGCATTGTATCAAATGAAGTTTCTATTTATCCGAAATTCGTGATAAGCAAGTAATGCTTCTTGGTAGCTGCATATAAATGTGGTATATTTAAGTCTTAAATGAAAGTTTGTCACCAGTCTTAAGTTGGTGTAAAGATGGCCTGGAACTAAAGATCAAATTTGTGCACATGCTACTTCCATAAAAACCATTGTTGAGGAGCTAGGGTGTACATGCCATGATGAGTTTAAAATAATTGGTTAAGCATTCAATTTCCTCGTCAGTTAGAAATCAGCCTTTATGTTTGTTCTGTTGGGTCACTGGATGCTGATGTGTCACAGAGCGGAGATGCTGTAGGGAGTGTCAAGCAACAACTGTCAAAAATATTCAAAGCATCCCTTCAAGCAACTTTTCCTAATGAGCAGGATGTTGAGCCACTTGTTTCAGTTTCCACTGCAAAGTTTGGTGATTATCAATGGTACGAGTTCCATTTTTTGTTAGCTTATGAGAATTTTTGTTTCTTTTGATTTTAAGTTGTCTTATAAACACGGTCAAGTTTCAATGTTTGTTTTATTGATGTCAGTTCACTTTTTTTTTTAACTTTTTTATAACACAATGTTACAGTTCAACGATCCATATGCCCCTGGTACTGAATCATGGATTTCTTTTTCATGTAGTAATAATGCAATGGGTATGTGGTCTAAAATAAAAGGAAAATCCACGGAATTCAGCAATCCAAATTCTATTGGACAGGCATGTATATTTTCTCACACTTAGTGGAGACTGTTCATTATTATATGATTGACCTTATAGAATTCGTTGATCATTTAGTTAAACCGTATTCATATAATTTTTGGGGATTCCTTTTTGAGGACTCTGAGTATATAATTTTTTTCCGACATACAGTTTTATTGATCTTATCATGTTTATACCTTTTTATCTATGTATTCTGGCAGGCTCTAGTGAGAAATCTCCCTGCATCTGAAATTATAGAATCTACCTCTGTTGCAAAAGCTGGATTCATTAATATTATTCTGTCAAATGCTTGGATAGCTAAGGTAAAGAATTTTCGTTTCAGTTATTCGTAGGATTGGCCTTGTCATGCAACCATAATTTTTATCGGTGCATTGTTTTCTTTGTTCGTAGCATATAGAAAGAATGCTCTTGAATGGTATTGAAACTTGGGCGCCAATCATTCCGGTGAAGAGGGCAGTGGTTGATTTTTCATCGCCAAATATTGCAAAAGAAATGCATGTTGGGCATCTAAGATCAACGATTATTGGAGACACTCTAGCTCGGATGTTGGAGTTCTCAAATGTGGAAGTTCTGCGAAGGAATCATGTTGGTGACTGGGGTACTCAGGTACATGGACTTCATGAACGCTGCTGTATATTATGGCGTTAGACTGAGATATCTGTAGGCTTTCTGGTGCAATGCAATATTGGAAAATTAAATAAAATATGTTGTCAGTTGTTGCTTGATATTATTATCACATGATTCAAATACAAATTTTGGTTTGTCCTCTCTGATTCTAGTGATTTGCTTAAACATTCCATGGAGGTAGGCATTTTCAATATTCCATTCCCATGCTGTGTTTGTAGAAGATTATAACAGTGTAAGACATTGTGGCCTTTAGGTGCACTTAATGACTGCTTTCTGCTGGAAATGATGATTCCCCTGATTATTTAGAGGATAATGTACTTTGAAAAATTATAAAATGCTGATTTCTGTTTGAAACATGACTGTTGCAGTTTGGTATGCTGATTGAATACCTATTTGAGATGTCTCCTAATGGGGAAGACGCTGGGCAGCAAGCCATTGGCGACCTCCAGGTGGGTAACCACAGCGAGAAATTCCTCCTGGTTCCTCAGTAAATGAATGGACTGCTTTTGTTGGTTAATGTTCTGAATCCCATATCATAGTTGATTTTGTATACAATAAGACGGGCTACGAAAGGAATATTGGGTTCCAGTTTTTGAGAACTTCCTTTTACGATTGCATTATTTTTAAATACCTATTTTATTTTTCCCGTGGGCAATGGCCGTTGCTGCAGTCTTAGTCGTTTATGACGCTTGAAGTTTTTTGGTCGTTTTTATCCATTGTAATTGTGGAAAAATAGATAAGAAATGATAATTCTGACGTAATAATGGCCATGAATCATATTTGGGTCCTTACTCACTGCACTTTTCATCTTTTTAACATATCTTTCGTTCCTAATTCATCTTGTTTATCTGGATATAGGGGTTAGTACCATGTGAATAGCCAGTGAGAAATTCAGGTTGATAGATTAACAAATCAGAGCATTAGATTAAAGGTCACTATTTTGTCTTGTAACTTCAGATTTTAGGTTGTTCCTAGGTGGTTGGTAGTAGTTCCATCTCGGTGAAACTGGGGAACAACGAAGGAAAGGAAGAAGAAGAAGAAGAAGTGAAAGAAGAAATCATCCTTTACTGGTAACTCTAGCAGGAGCTTCTCTTCCTCTACGGTTGGGTCCATTGGGTATTGGGTCTGTTTTTTCTTTTTTTTGGTGGTGGTGGGGGGGGAGGGGGGTGTTGAGGTTCATATGAAGATGTGGGACAGGTTGGTTTACAATGTTTGATTTGTTCCTTAGGTGCCCATGTCAGATGCTTGACCCCAGTGAAGATCATAGATGTGGTCAGCATGATAAAAAAGTGCTAATTCGTAAAAACATCAAACTGCCGCAACCAGCACCAGAATCCGAAAACCCATGGTTTCATATGGTTCAGCACATCAGGACATAGATATTAATTGTGTTGTACATTTTCCGGTCTATGTTGGTACGAGATTGGAGCGGGTCAGGGAATAGCTTCAGGGATCTTGCAATAATGTCGTAAATAGGGAAAAACATTGTATCGTTCTATCCCATGAAGCTGCAAAGGATGATTAGCATAGGGGCGTCTGAAATTGGCTTTCATAAGTCTACTTTGACTGCAGGATTTCTACAAAGCCTCAAAGAAGAAATTTGATGAGGATGCTTCCTTCAAAGAAAAAGCACAAAAGGCAGTTGTTCGACTTCAGGTGATTTTTTTCTGATATGATATTAGATGTGATTCTTCTGCTGGGATGTGACACTCATATTTTCGAAATACGCTATTTAGATTTGAAAATGAAATTTAGATTAACTTTCTTGTGTCATCATCCTGTAATTTCGGTAAAATTCATTTCTAATCCTTAAAAATGTCTGCGTGGTACCTTTTGCTCTGCTGATATTCAGGGTGGAGAACTGAAGTACCGTAATGCATGGAAGGAGATCTGTGAGATCAGTCGTCGGGAATTCGCTCAGGTGTATCAGCGCCTGGGGGTTCATCTAGAGGAAAAGGTAATATGGTCTTCCGAGGAATGATTCTAGTGTGGTTGAAGGGACGGAGTTGTAGGGTCAAGATGGTACATGTTTACTCTTGAAATCGAATCTCTTTTCTTTGGGTTTCTTTGCTTTCCTTTAATCTTATGTCCTGAATCTTTTATGCATTTTAGCAACGCAATGGTTTCTTTCAAGATTGATGGTGAATTGAAAGTGCAGTCGTTGGGTTGATGTATTTTTCAAGTTTCTTGTCGCTACTTCAGTTTTGCAAATGATACTCTGTTTCATTTTTACTTGTTTGAAATCTAAACCGTGTTAAAATTTGTTGTGTGATTACCTATCGAGAGCATTGTACTGGCTAGGTAAAAATTGATCTTTATCTATTGTGGAAGTCACAATACTTCAAATTGCTCATGATTTATTTTCTAATCCAGTAATGATTACTTGATGACGGTGTAAGATTAGTAGGGGATTCATATTCATCTGTTTGCCGAAGGCTCACAGATTGACGTATTAGGACTACTGTAAAATCCATGTTGCTCCGTATGATCTGCTTCTTGAAAGTGTGAAGAACGAAAATAAACATCCGATTTTCGCGGATTGGTATACTCGAGATAATTCCGGTATGGATTGGCCGCTTTGGAATAAAATGGGTGCATGCGAATCCAAATGTGTTTATAGAGGGAAAGGGGGAGACTTTTATCTGTCTAGTGTTCTTTTCTAGCTGTCTTATTTTTGCCGGTCTGTATCTAGTTGAAGAGATCTCTCGTTCATTTTTTTGTTTACCTTAAACCACTGTATAAGGTGCTTGAACTTTGTCATTTTTTCATCTATGTTTTTCTTGTTGATTATTTTTTTTCATCTTCTAGTGTTCCGGTCAATTTAAAAAGTTGTAGCCTATTTTTCATAGGGGGAGAGCTTCTACAATCCATATATTCCGGATACCATTCGGGAATTAGACGACAAAGGGCTAGTTGTGGAAAGTGAGGGTGCTCGAGTTATATTTATTGAGGGGCAACAAATTCCATTGATTGTTGTGAAAAGTGATGGAGGATACAACTATGCTTCAACTGATCTAACGGCAATCAGGTTTGTAATTTTTTTTCTGTGGATGATCGTCTCATTCATGTTGGATTATAACCTCATGTGCGTTTCTTTGACAAGAGTGAGATCGTCTCATTCGTGCTGGTGCTTCTGGTATTCAGGTACCGGCTCAGGGAGGAGAAGGCAGAGTGGATCATATACGTGACTGATGTCGGCCAGCAAAACCATTTTGACATGGTGTTCAGTGTATGCATTACGGACATATTTCCATTAGACGAGATATTGACATGGCCTATTCTTTCTTCGATGTTTTGATGTAATGTTTCTCCTGCGTGCTCTATCTTGTCCCTTATTTTATACTAAATCCAGGCTGCACGACGAGCTAGTTGGCTTCCTGAGTCTGTTGGCAGTTCATTCCCGAAAGCTAGCCACGTGGGCTTCGGCCTTGTTCTTGGTGCTGATGGCAAGAGATTTCGTACTCGCAGCTCTGAAGTTGTCCGTTTAGTGGATTTACTTGATGAAGCGAAGAATCGGTGCAGGAAGGAACTAGAGCAGCGTCTTGAGAATCACGGTAAGGTTCTGTGAATGGGTGTGATGATATGTGTTCAACTGTTGGTAGACTATTCGTAAAGCAATCTGTAGTCATGTAAATATTTCCAGCATCCAGCACCGCAGTTTCATCTAGAAAAGAAGGACTAGAACATCTGCTTGTTCTTTGATTAGGGAAACTTGGGGAGTGGACCGGCCAGGAGCTTGAGAAAACTGCGGAAGCGGTTGGCTATGGAGCTGTGAAGTAATCCCTCGTCAACCTTCACTTTTTCCCCCCGGTCGTTTTTCTTGTTACTGCTAGCTCGACTTGCATTGCAGATCGAATTCATGAACAATATCTTAGAACTGAAAACATTATCATTTGTAATAAGTGTGTGTGGGGGGGGGGAAGATATTACTTAAATGACTTTATCTGGTAATGCCTTTTTTTGTAGAATAAGATTATTAAAAATCTACTTTATCCATTGTAAAGTGAAGTGTAGAATGGCATGTATGAGCTTAAAGGGTTGCAATAAGTGAAGTGAAAGTAATGGGTTCTTACTGCCAGCTGCTTTGTGGAACCCATTTTTGTGTCATTCTTACTGTAATTGGTTTGGTTTCCTTCCTGTCAAGGGGGGCTGTAGTTTCTGAGGCATTATAACTTGCACCTATGTGCGATTCATTCTCATGGCATGTAAACGTCCATGTGACAGGTACGCAGATCTGAAGAACAACCGGCTGACCAACTATACGTTCAGCTTTGACCAGATGCTTAATGATAAGGTTTGTATCCGATTCTCTGTTGGAATCTTAGGCACATTGCTTAACTCTGGCTCAGGCCATAGCTGCTGCATGGTTGCCTTTCCATAAAAACGACAACTTTTCGGAGTCAACGTTGAAATTAAAACTCTCTTTTCGGAGTGCAGTCAATTTTCTTGTGTTTTATCTGGGTAAAAAAGTCAAGGTGAGACCTAGGATTGGAAGGATTTTTGATCACCAACGCCAGTGACGGTTGATGGAGTTGTCTCTGGGTTCTACTGTCCCTTACACCAACTTGAAGGTTCAGGTGGCCCAGGTTGCCTGGTTCTATCAAGAGGATTCCCCACTATTCCTCAATCGAAATCAGATCCATTCACCACCCCGTTACATTTTCTCATTAGCATTTTTTTATATCTTGTTTGTCAGTTTTTTTGGAATCAAATTGCATGGGTCGAGGTCATTATTATATTATTCTTTCTATGGACAGGGAAACACGGCCGTTTATCTCTTGTATGCTCATGCCCGGATCTGCTCGATCATCAGAAAATCCAATAGGGATCTGGAGGAGCTCAAAAAGGTTCTGTTATTTTCGGGGTTATTTTCTCAAAATAGAATCACTCGTGTCTTCGTATGCTAAATTTAGAAATTAGAGTATTTATTTTTCTGGCATCATAATAACCCGGGGGGGAGCTTCATTTTTGGCATCTATAGGGGGGAGGGATCTCATTAAGCCATGCAGATGAACGCATCCTGGGCCTTCATTTGGTCCGGTTCGCAGAGGTATGTGGAGCTTTGCTCACCCTAAACCCTACTCTGATCTCTTGTTCTAACTCAGTCTAACCTACGCTCTCTTGTTTGTCTTTATTTCGGTTGACCTTGCCTACCCACCTCCGGCTATATATATATATATATTAGTGCTTCCTGTGGGTCTTCCTGGATCGATGTTTCCATCTCCGTTCATGCAATAAAAATAGCTGTAATTCAGGGGGAATATTGTGGGCTAAGGGTTTCTCCCTTCTTCCACAGGTCGTCGAGGAGGCGTGCTTGAATCTCCTTCCGAATGTGTTGTGCGAGTACCTCTACAATCTCTCCGAAACCTTCACCAGATTCTACACCAGCTGCCAGGTATGGCCGTGCTCTGCTAGAGAGAGAGAGAGAGAGAGAGAGAGAGAGAGAGAGAGAGAGAGAGAGAGACGGTTTTAGTGGTGCTCCTATTATGGGTATTGAGCTCTGTCTGTGCGATCTGGCAGGTGATTGGGTCCGCAGAGGAGAGCAGCAGGCTGCTGCTGTGCGAGGCCACGGCTGTGGTCATGAGGCAGTGCTTCGAGCTGCTGGGCATCGAGCCTGTCTACAAGATATAGAAGCCCCCATTTCCATCCCGAGATCATCCTCTCTTCTCTCTCTCTCTCTCTCTCTTCCCCACCTCGATGTGCCCTAAATTTATACGCCTTTTTGGTTGCCCATCGCCCATTTTTCTTCTTGCCATCACCTCATTTTGGAGGTTCTTACATTTTATTGGGTTTAATTATATGGCCACCTGTCGGGTATTAATGGGCCAGGATCCCCTGAGACGATTCTATAATGGGCTTGCCGAATGGGCCGACAGGGGCCCAGTGAAGAAGACAATCTGGAAGCTGGGTCATCCGACACAACTCTTTGGGGAAGGGTGTTTCGAGGCCCAGAAGCCTAATATCATACTGGGCCGGGCTCCCCTGAGAATATCCCAGAATGGGCTTGGCCAGTTTGGACCCATAATGGGCCAGTGAAGGAGACGATCTCGAAGCCGGGCCATTCGACAAGACTCGGTGAAAGGGTGTCCGAGGCCCACAAGCCTAATATCTTAGTGGGCCGGGCTCTCCTGTGAAGATCCCATAATGGGCTTTCCGGCTGGACCCGTAACGGGCCAGTGAAGAAGACAATCTCGAATCTGGGCAAAAAGTAATCGGTCTTGATTTCCATAGATGCTGCAAATAAATAAAAAAATAAAAAATGAAATATCATTAGATATAAAAAATGTATGCACATCTGGATATTGTCAACGAGCATTGAGTGTGAATAACAGCCGGAGATTCTTGACATAATGACAGCCCCCAAGTAAAGTAGAATAGCAGGTGGGCAGTCAGTCCACATAATACTATGAGCCCGTGGCCAAGCGATAGCTTCTAGGATTCTATTATATTCGCTACAGCCGAGATGGAAGAGGTGGTCTTGGGTAACTGATGTGAGATGACCAGTCTCATGACGGAGTCACTCAGATTCTTGGAAGATAAGGTCTCTGCCCTCAACCCAGTCCGTCACAGGGGACATTGGGCCGCCTATGTCAGCCATTGTGCCGTTGCCGACATCCGACCCCTCTGCCTCTCGGTGGCGGTTAAAGTCGTTGGCCCGGATCCCTTCCGGCGGGGGTGAGAACATGCGATCAGCGGCTCAACAGAAGGACACGGTCTGCGCCCAGACGCTGCCGTCGTGGCCGTTGATCGCCGCCGCCGTCAGGGTTTGACCTTCGCCCACATCGCACATGAGGTTATCGTCGACATACCTCTGCCACGGCATCCTCGATTCTCCCCGACCTTCCTTCCTCCTCTTCTCCTTCCTTTGGCTCTGCCGTGTCTTCGGGAAGATTCCGTTATATAGGGGCAGAGAGAGAGCGTTAGGCGCTCTAATGAACGAGTCTCTTCTTTCTTTTTTGTTCTACCCTCTTTAGTTCCCGGCGAGGCCCCTCACATTTAATCGAATTGGAATATTACCCTCGAGTCCGATTAATATGTTTCTCAAGAAATACTCTGTTGTGCTTGTTGAACTACACAGGTTACCTAAGATCAACGTCGACGAAATTGTTCTCACCGGGAAGGCTCGTGCTACTCTCAACAATGAGCAACGACGCTACTACTGCTCCCCCTCTCGCCCAAGAAGCAGCAGTGGAGACTGTTGGCAGACCATCGAGTTTTGCCTCCAACAGGAGCACCTCGACACAGGTAGGGAAAATTTCAGACGATTTATCCTCTACAGTTCCTTTGTCTGTTTTTATTGTGATACTTCTGTATTGTCATTTTATTAGAGAGGGTGACTATCGCTAATAAAGTGGTCGTTGCCGGGAGCTAGAACTTGGCTTTCAGTTTCACCATTTCTCAACTCTTTAGGCCGGCACTAGGTGACTACTATCAGTTGGTTTCATATTTTCCGACTTGAACTTCCAACAGTCTTATAAAAGTGCAAAAGGAGAATCACCTGCGTCAAATATTGAATATTGTATCTCAGAAATGATATCTATATCTGGTGGCATTGTATCAAATGAAGTTTCTATTTATCCGAAATTCGTGATAAGCAAGTAATGCTTCTTGGTAGCTGCATATAAATGTGGTATATTTAAGTCTTAAATGAAAGTTTGTCACCAGTCTTAAGTTGGTGTAAAGATGGCCTGGAACTAAAGATCAAATTTGTGCACATGCTACTTCCATAAAAACCATTGTTGAGGAGCTAGGGTGTACATGCCATGATGAGTTTAAAATAATTGGTTAAGCATTCAATTTCCTCGTCAATTAGAAATCAGCCTTTATGTTTGTTCTGTTGGGTCACTGGATGCTGATGTGTCACAGAGCGGAGATGCTGTAGGGAGTGTCAAGCAACAACTGTCAAAAATATTCAAAGCATCCCTTCAAGCAACTTTTCCTAATGAGCAGGATGTTGAGCCACTTGTTTCAGTTTCCACTGCAAAGTTTGGTGATTATCAATGGTACGAGTTCCATTTTTTGTTAGCTTATGAGAATTTTTGTTTCTTTTGATTTTAAGTTGTCTTATAAACACGGTCAAGTTTCAATGTTTGTTTTATTGATGTCAGTTCACTTTTTTTTTTAACTTTTTTATAACACAATGTTACAGTTCAACGATCCATATGCCCCTGGTACTGAATCATGGATTTCTTTTTCATGTAGTAATAATGCAATGGGTATGTGGTCTAAAATAAAAGGAAAATCCACGGAATTCAGCAATCCAAATTCTATTGGACAGGCATGTATATTTTCTCACACTTAGTGGAGACTGTTCATTATTATATGATTGACCATATAGAATTCGTTGATCATTTAGTTAAACCGTATTCATATAATTTTTGGGGATTCCTTTTTGAGGACTCTGAGTATATAATTTTTTTCCAACACACAGTTTTATTGATCTTATAATGTTTATACCTTTTTATCTATGTATTCTGGCAGGCTCTAGTGAAAAATCTCCCTGCATCTGAAATTATAGAATCTACCTCTGTTGCAAAAGCTGGATTCATTAATATTATTCTGTCAAATGCTTGGATAGCTAAGGTAAAGAATTTTCGTTTCAGTTATTCGTAGGATTGGCCTTGTCATGCAACCATAATTTTTATCGGTGCATTGTTTTCTTTGTTCGTAGCATATAGAAAGAATGCTCTTGAATGGTATTGAAACTTGGGCGCCAATCATTCCGGTGAAGAGGGCAGTGGTTGATTTTTCATCGCCAAATATTGCAAAAGAAATGCATGTTGGGCATCTAAGATCAACGATTATTGGAGACACTCTAGCTCGGATGTTGGAGTTCTCAAATGTGGAAGTTCTGCGAAGGAATCATGTTGGTGACTGGGGTACTCAGGTACATGGACTTCATGAACGCTGCTGTATATTATGGCGTTAGACTGAGATATCTGTAGGCTTTCTGGTGCAATGCAATATTGGAAAATTAAATAAAATATGTTGTCAGTTGTTGCTTGATATTATTATCACATGATTCAAATACAAATTTTGGTTTGTCCTCTCTGATTCTAGTGATTTGCTTAAACATTCCATGGAGGTAGGCATTTTCAATATTCCATTCCCATGCTGTGTTTGTAGAAGATTATAACAGTGTAAGACATTGTGGCCTTTAGGTGCACTTAATGACTGCTTTCTGCTGGAAATGATGATTCCCCTGATTATTTAGAGGATAATGTACTTTGAAAAATTATAAAATGCTGATTTCTGTTTGAAACATGACTGTTGCAGTTTGGTATGCTGATTGAATACCTATTTGAGATGTCTCCTAATGGGGAAGACGCTGGGCAGCAAGCCATTGGCGACCTCCAGGTGGGTAACCACAGCGAGAAATTCCTCCTGGTTCCTCAGTAAATGAATGGACTGCTTTTGTTGGTTAATGTTCTGAATCCCATATCATAGTTGATTTTGTATACAATAAGACGGGCTACGAAAGGAATATTGGGTTCCAGTTTTTGAGAACTTCCTTTTACGATTGCATTATTTTTAAATACCTATTTTATTTTTCCCGTGGGCAATGGCCGTTGCTGCAGTCTTAGTCGTTTATGACGCTTGAAGTTTTTTGGTCGTTTTTATCCATTGTAATTGTGGAAAAATAGATAAGAAATGATAATTCTGACGTAATAATGGCCATGAATCATATTTGGGTCCTTACTCACTGCACTTTTCATCTTTTTAACATATCTTTCGTTCCTAATTCATCTTGTTTATCTGGATATAGGGGTTAGTACCATGTGAATAGCCAGTGAGAAATTCAGGTTGATAGATTAACAAATCAGAGCATTAGATTAAAGGTCACTATTTTGTCTTGTAACTTCAGATTTTAGGTTGTTCCTAGGTGGTTGGTAGTAGTTCCATCTCGGTGAAACTGGGGAACAACGAAGGAAAGGAAGAAGAAGAAGAAGAAGTGAAAGAAGAAATCATCCTTTACTGGTAACTCTAGCAGGAGCTTCTCTTCCTCTACGGTTGGGTCCATTGGGTATTGGGTCTGTTTTTTCTTTTTTTTGGTGGTGGTGGGGGGGGAGGGGGGTGTTGAGGTTCATATGAAGATGTGGGACAGGTTGGTTTACAATGTTTGATTTGTTCCTTAGGTGCCCATGTCAGATGCTTGACCCCAGTGAAGATCATAGATGTGGTCAGCATGATAAAAAAGTGCTAATTCGTAAAAACATCAAACTGCCGCAACCAGCACCAGAATCCGAAAACCCATGGTTTCATATGGTTCAGCACATCAGGACATAGATATTAATTGTGTTGTACATTTTCCGGTCTATGTTGGTACGAGATTGGAGCGGGTCAGGGAATAGCTTCAGGGATCTTGCAATAATGTCGTAAATAGGGAAAAACATTGTATCGTTCTATCCCATGAAGCTGCAAAGGATGATTAGCATAGGGGCGTCTGAAATTGGCTTTCATAAGTCTACTTTGACTGCAGGATTTCTACAAAGCCTCAAAGAAGAAATTTGATGAGGATGCTTCCTTCAAAGAAAAAGCACAAAAGGCAGTTGTTCGACTTCAGGTGATTTTTTTCTGATATGATATTAGATGTGATTCTTCTGCTGGGATGTGACACTCATATTTTCGAAATACGCTATTTAGATTTGAAAATGAAATTTAGATTAACTTTCTTGTGTCATCATCCTGTAATTTCGGTAAAATTCATTTCTAATCCTTAAAAATGTCTGCGTGGTACCTTTTGCTCTGCTGATATTCAGGGTGGAGAACTGAAGTACCGTAATGCATGGAAGGAGATCTGTGAGATCAGTCGTCGGGAATTCGCTCAGGTGTATCAGCGCCTGGGGGTTCATCTAGAGGAAAAGGTAATATGGTCTTCCGAGGAATGATTCTAGTGTGGTTGAAGGGACGGAGTTGTAGGGTCAAGATGGTACATGTTTACTCTTGAAATCGAATCTCTTTTCTTTGGGTTTCTTTGCTTTCCTTTAATCTTATGTCCTGAATCTTTTATGCATTTTAGCAACGCAATGGTTTCTTTCAAGATTGATGGTGAATTGAAAGTGCAGTCGTTGGGTTGATGTATTTTTCAAGTTTCTTGTCGCTACTTCAGTTTTGCAAATGATACTCTGTTTCATTTTTACTTGTTTGAAATCTAAACCGTGTTAAAATTTGTTGTGTGATTACCTATCGAAAGCATTGTACTGGCTAGGTAAAAATTGATCTTTATCTATTGTGGAAGTCACAATACTTCAAATTGCTCATGATTTATTTTCTAATCCAGTAATGATTACTTGATGACGGTGTAAGATTAGTAGGGGATTCATATTCATCTGTTTGCCGAAGGCTCACAGATTGACGTATTAGGACTACTGTAAAATCCATGTTGCTCCGTATGATCTGCTTCTTGAAAGTGTGAAGAACGAAAATAAACATCCGATTTTCGCGGATTGGTATACTCGAGATAATTCCGGTATGGATTGGCCGCTTTGGAATAAAATGGGTGCATGCGAATCCAAATGTGTTTATAGAGGGAAAGGGGGAGACTTTTATCTGTCTAGTGTTCTTTTCTAGCTGTCTTATTTTTGCCGGTCTGTATCTAGTTGAAGAGATCTCTCGTTCATTTTTTTGTTTACCTTAAACCACTGTATAAGGTGCTTGAACTTTGTCATTTTTTCATCTATGTTTTTCTTGTTGATTATTTTTTTTCATCTTCTAGTGTTCCGGTCAATTTAAAAAGTTGTAGCCTATTTTTCATAGGGGGAGAGCTTCTACAATCCATATATTCCGGATACCATTCGGGAATTAGACGACAAAGGGCTAATTGTGGAAAGTGATGGTGCCCGAGTTATATTTATTGAGGGGCAACAAATTCCATTGATTGTTGTGAAAAGTGATGGAGGATACGGCTATGCCTCAACTGATCTAACGGCAATCAGGTTTGTAATTTTTTTTCTGTGGATGATCGTCTCATTCATGTTGGATTATAACCTCATGTGCGTTTCTTTGACAAGAGTGAGATCGTCTCATTCGTGCTGGTGCTTCTGGTATTCAGGTACCGGCTCAGGGAGGAGAAGGCAGAGTGGATCATATACTTGACTGATGTCGGCCAGCAAAACCATTTTGACATGGTGTTCTGTGTATGCATTACGGACATATTTCCAATAGATGAGATGTTGACATGGCCTATTCTTTCTTCGATGTTTTGATGTAATGTTTCTCCTGCGTGCTCTATCTTGTCTCTTATTTTAAACTAAATCCAGGCTGCACGACGAGCTAGTTGGCTTCCTGAGTCTGTTGGCAGTTCATTCCCGAAAGCTAGCCATGTGGGCTTCGGCCTTGTTCTTGGTGCTGATGGCAAGAGATTCCGTACTCGCAGCTCTGAAGTTGTCCGTTTAGTGGATTTACTTGATGAAGCGAAGAATCGGTGCAGGAAGGAACTAGAGCAGCGTCTTGAGAATCACGGTAAGGTTCTGTGAATGGGTGTGATGATATGTGTTCAACTGTTGGTAGACTATTCGTAAAGCAATCTGTAGTCATGTAAATATTTCCAGCATCCAGCACCGCAGTTTCATCTAGAAAAGAAGGACTAGAACATCTGCTTGTTCTTTGATTAGGGAAACTTGGGGAGTGGACCGGCCAGGAGCTTGAGAAAACTGCGGAAGCGGTTGGCTATGGAGCTGTCAAGTAGTCCCTCGTCAACCTTCACTTTTTCCCCCCGGTCGTTTTTCTTGTTACTGCTAGCTCGACTTGCATTGCAGATCGAATTCATGAACAATATCTTAGAACTGAAAACATTGTCATTTGTAATAAGTGTGTGTGGGGGGGGGAAGATATTACTTAAATGACTTTATCTGGTAATGCCTTTTTTTGCAGAATAAGATTATTAAAAATCTACTTTATCCATTGTAAAGTGAAGTGTAGAATGGCATGTATGAGTTTAAAGGGTTGCAATAAGTGAAGTGAAAGTAATGGGTTCTTACTGCCAGCTGCTTTGTGGAACCCATTTTTGTGTCATTCTTACTATAATTGGTTTGGTTTCCTTCCAGTGTGTGTGTTGGGGGGGAAGGGGGTGGTGTAGTTTCTGAGGCATTGTATCTTGCATCCATAGGTGATTCATTCTCATGGCGTGTAAACCATGTGACAGGTACGCAGATCTGAAGAACAACCGGCTGACCAACTATACGTTCAGTTTTGACCAGATGCTTAACGATAAGGTTTGTATCCGGTTCTCTATTAGAATCCTTTCTTCTCTTTCCATTACCTAGACACATTGTGTTATAAGTTCCACTTCAACTCAGTAACAGAACATAGCTGCTATGTTAAGAACCCAGATCAAAGAACTACGAATAATTCATATTAGATCAAAAAACAATCTCTAGAACAGAAATACCAAAGATAAAACATAGTAAAAGAACCCGGAACAGATGGAGGGTCGCATACAACCCTCCAACCCTTTCTCCGTAGATGCACGAGATACTAACTCTGATTTTCCTCCCCCTTTTCTTCTTGATCTGCCCCTCTTTATATCCTCTCGTTTCCCTCTCTTATTTAAGTAGTTAGTATCCTGCCATAATTGCTCTTGCCGTAACCGCTCTTTGCCATAACTACTCCTTGTCATATTGTTCTTTGCCGTAACTATGCCTTCCGTCAATCATGCTAACTATTATTGACTTATTAGGCTTTGGGCCTTCTTCCTTCTAACATATATGCATGGAGCCTTATCAATACTCCCCCCCATGAGCTTCACCTTGTCCTCAAGGTGGAAGTCCGGAAATTACTGGTGAAGGGATGAAGCTAGTTCCCACGTAGCTTCAAAATCAAGGAAATCAGCCTATTTGACCAAAACTTCTATGGCAAAAGAGGAATTCCGAATGGCAAGGATATCTTGGGGGGTCACATTCCATTTCAAAGCATCAGTCAGTATGCCTGGAATGGGGTTGACAGTAAGCAAAATTCCGTAGTGCTTTGCGAAGTTGAGAAATGTGAAAAACTTGGTGAATAGTTATGGAGCTAGGAAGTTCCAATTTGTATGTCACCTGGCTAATGCGCTCCTGGATAGGGTAAGGGCCAAAAAATCTGGGACTCAATTTTTCATTAGCTTTCTTGGCTAATGATTTCATACGATAAGATCAGAGCCTGATATTGTAGTCGAAATAACACACGGTCTGGAGCTCTGATAGGCGCCCAGCACTCGTGGACGAAGAACTCAAACTTTATTTATTAAAAAAACTGTTTATAAGGAGAACGGGATCCAATATTTATACCAGATCCCCAGAAGGTTCTAGACGTAGTGATGTAACACGAAATGAAAGGTACATGAGGACATATATGTAAACATGTAAGGTATACATGTTATTAAGTACATCTCGACAATAGATATAAACCAAATCTCTCACTTAAAACTCTATGTCTCGTCGATGTTTGTCAACTTGTGCTTTCATCTTGGACTGTGCAGCCAATAGATTTTCTTTGAGAAGTTGAAGTGTATCATCCCTTTCTTTCAGATAAGTGTCGACTGCATCAATTGATGAGATAAGAGATCCATAACGTGTAAGTGTGGGAGGGTCCCGTCCATACACTGCTTTAAAAGGGGTCATCTTGATGTCAGAATGATGAGAAGTGTTGTAACAAGTTATTCCATAACTTAGGTTTATCATAAGTAAAGTATCGGAGATAATTCTCTAAGCTTTGGTTCACCACCTATGTTTGCCTATCTGTTTGTGGGTGATATGAAGAACTCATTTTCAATTTTGTGCCTTAAAGTTTGTTGAGTGCTTTTCAAAAAGCGTTGGTAAATACTGTCCCTCTATCAGTCACAATAGATCTTGGAATGCCATGCAGTTTGATGATTTTCTTTGCAAATATTTGGGCAATGTCTTTGGCTATGAATAGATGTCTAAGGGGTATAAAGTGACCAAATTTGCTAAGTCTGTCTACTATGACGTGAATGGAGTCATAGCCTTTAGATTTAGGTAGACCCTCTTTAAAATCCATGGAGAGGTCTTCCTAGATCATATTCGGAATAGACAGGGGCTGCAAAAAGTCCTATTGGTGACAAGGTCGAAATCTTATTCAATTGACAGATAGTACATTCATTAATATGTTATTTGATCCTTTTCTTCATGCCAGGCCAATAGACGTGTTGAGCAATTCGTCGGTAGGTTTTCAAAAATTCAACATGACCTCTCAATAGGCTATCATGAAATTCATGTAGTAATGTGGAGAGAAGAGTAGATGTAAGGGGAAACACCAGCTACCTTTGTAGAGAAGTGATCCTTGTTGAATTGAGTAATGTGGAAAAAAAGTTGAGCCTTCTATAAGTACGATTTTGATTTTAGATAGTCGTGAGTCATTTTCCACTTCTTTGTTGATTGTGATTGATTACATCTATTCCTTGTGTAATACACATGGTTGCCACCACTGTCTCACACAATTGTGGTGTTCTAGATAGTGCATCTGCAGCTGCATTCTTCTTGCCTTATATTGTATCTGAAAATTAAATCCCATTAGTTTAGTGACCCATTTGTGATATTTTGTGTGAATCTCCTTTTAGTCGAACATGAATTTCAAAGTATATTGGTCTGTTCGAATGATGAAAGGTTGGAGCATGAGATTAACTGCCATCACAATGACAATGAGTTCTCTCTCATAGATTGACTTTAGACGAGAGTGTTCCTTAAAAGTATGACTAAAATAAGCTACTGGTCGTCCTTCCTGCATCAATACTACACCTATGCCGTGTCTTGAAGCATCTATTTCAACTACGAATTTTTGAGAGAAATTAGGCAGGGCCAAAACTGGTGTGGAAGTCATCGCCACCTTCAGTTTATGCAAAGCGTCTTGAGCATCAAAGTCCCAATGAAAAGAATTTTTCTTGAGCAATCTATTCAAGGGCCATGATAAGGTGGCATAATATTTGACAAATCGGCGATAATAGCCAGTTAGTCCTAAGAATCCTCGTAATGCTTTCAAATGCTTAGGAGTAGGCTAGTCCCATATTACTGAAATTTTTCTTTGATCTGTAGATACTCTTTTTGTAGAAATCTAGTGGCCCAAATATTCCAATTGAGATTGCTTGAATTGACAATTTTTTTCATTGACATAAAGGGTATTAGTCGCAAGAATAAGGAAGACATTATCCAAATGTTCATCATGTTCTTTATGAGTTTTGCTATATATTAGGATATCATCAAAAAATACTAATACAAATTTCCTTAGACAAGGTCGAACTATATCATTCATTAAGTATTAAAATGTGGATGGGGCATTAGAGAAGCCCAAATGGCATAACCTTGAGTTCGTAGTGATCCTCATGGGTCTTGAAAGCGGTTTTCTGAATGTCTTCCTATTTCATACGGATTTGACAGTAACCAGACTTCAAATCTAGTTTAGAAAAAACTGACATTTCATGCAGCTCTTTCAGCAACTCATTGACAATAGGAATAGGGAACCTATTTGAAACTGTGGATTTATTTAAGGCCCTGTAATCAATACAAAATCACCAGCTGCCATCCTTTTTTTAACAAGCAATACAGGGCTAGCAAATAGACTTTTAGAGGGTTGAATGATGCATGTAGTACATAGCTCATGGACCAGCTGTTTAGTTTCATCCTTCTGAAATTGTGTGTACCTGTACGGTTGTAGATTAATAGGCTGAGTACCGGTAATAAATTGATGGCATGATCAATTGTTCTTTTTGGAGGAAGCCTTGACAAGGCTTCAAAGACTTGTGTGAACCATTTATGCAGTCTGACCGCTATCTCTGACTGTTCTGGTGTAATTCTACTGCACATATGTGGCTTCTTTTTAATTCACGTTTTGCTGCTTTGAAAGATATTCTTGTTTTGTTTAAACTTGCATCCCCACAAATGGTGTAGATCGTGTTATTGAGCATAAATTTCATGATTAATTGCCCATAGTGTGAATGTATCCACCCCAGTGTTTTAAGCTACTGCATTCCTAGTATGACATTTGTGCCACTAAGATTAAAGGGAAGGAAATCTTGAATAATGAGGAGATCTTAGATTTTGAGTAGAATGTTATGGCATATCCCATGACCTTAGACGGTATGCCCATTCCCAATCACAATACCATAGCTATGGAATTCGTTGACAGGTAAGGATAGCTCTTCCCTCAGCTTATTGCAGACGAAATTGTGGGTAGCACCAATGTCTATAAGAATGGTTACATGTTTATCTTGCATGATGTCTTTTACCTCCATAGTCCCATGCTGAGTCAATCTCATGACGGAATTTAATGAGACATGGGTTGTGAATAAAGTATCTTCCTCTTGTGAGCAAAGCTCTAGTGGAGCCCAATCTTCCTCTTGGAAGTCTTCTTGGGACTTCTCCTCCCCATGGACAATGAGTATATTAAGGTCCCGCCTGCATCTACGGCCTGGTCCAAACTTGTCATTACAATAGAAACAAAATCCTTTGTTTCTTCTTTCTTGTAGTCCAGCTTCTGTCAGTTGTATCTGCCTTCTATTTTCCTTGTTATTGCTCATATTTTGTAGAGTATATGTGGACATCCCACCTTTATTTGAGGCACTAGTTATGGTCACTTGGGTTTTCTTTAAATTATATTGCTCATTTCTGAAACTAGATATCAAAGGAGGCCTTTGTTGGTGCAGAGTATAAGCAGCTATGAGATGTTTGGGTGGTCGTGGTTGTTCCTACTTCCATACTTGCCATAGAGTATGGATATGAGCTTCAGCTTGTACTGAAGCATCCATAATTTCACGTAACCCAATAGGCTTGGACATAGATAATTCTGATTGGATCTCAAGCTTGAGTCTTTTCAGATATATATGTTCCAATATTTCTGTTGGTATGTTCAGAAGATAAGTTGAGAGTCATTCAAACTCTGCCCTATATTCTAATACGGAACTCTCTTGTTTCAGGTTCAAAAAATTCTGATACGTGTTGTTAGCTATTGATGAACCAAATCGACCACTAAGTTGGATTTTAAAATCATACCAGTCATGGAATGGAAAATGATCTTCCATTCACAGATACCAATCCAGGGCATCACCCTCCATGTTCAGCATTATTGTTTCTAAACGATCGTATTCTGGTGTTTGGTTAATACGAAAATACCTTTTAGCCTATTGTAACCTTCCATCTAGATTATCTCTAGTGAAATTTGGAACGTCAGTCCGGCGGTTGGGCTTGTAATTGCCCTCCCTTTGCTCTGAATTTTGAAGTGAATGTGGTTTTGGTTGTCTCTGAGACTGCTCTAGTGGAGGTTCATGTGGTAGGTGTGTCATCAAGGTTGCTAGTTCTTGGGTGAGTTGTTGTAGTATTTCTTTTATACTCCCACTGTCTTCCTTAAGAGCTTCAAGATCAACTTCCAAAGATTCCATCCTCAAAATAGTAAGCCCTTTAATCATACAGGGATAGCTTAATTTGGCTCTGATACTAGTGATAAGAACCCAGATCAAAGAACTACGAATAATTCGTATTAGATGAAAGAAACAATCTCTAGAACAGAAATACCGAAGATAAAACACAGTAAAAGAACCCAGAATAGATGGAGGGCCGCATACAACCCTAGAACCCGGAATAGATGGAGGGTCGCATACAACCATCCAAACCTTTCTCGTAGATGCATGAGATACTAACTCTGATTTTCCTCCCTCTTTCTTTCTGATCCACCCCTCTTTATATCCTCTCCTTTCCCTCTCTCATTTAGGCAGTTAGTCTCCTGCCATAACTGCTCTTACTATAACTGCTATTTGCCATAACTGCTCCTTGTCATATTGTTCTTTGTCCTAACTGTGCCTTCCCTCAATCATGTTAACCGTTATTGACTTATTAGGCTTTGGGCCTTGTGTTTTATCTGGGTAAAAAAGTCAAGGTGAGACCGAGGATTGGAAGGATTTTTGGTCACCGACGCCACTGACGGTTGATGGAGTTGTCTCTGGCACCCTCTATCAAGAGGATTCCCCACTATTCCTCAATCGAAATCAGATCCATTCACCACCCCGTTACATTTTCTCATTAGCATTTTTTTATATCTTGTTTGTCAGTTTTTTTGGAATCAAATTGCATGGGTCGAGGTCATTATTATATCATTCTTTCTATGGACAGGGAAACACGGCCGTTTATCTCTTGTATGCTCATGCCCGGATCTGCTCGATCATCAGAAAATCCAATAGGGATCTGGAGGAGCTCAAAAAGGTTCTGTTCTTTACGTGGTTATTTTCTCAAAATAGAATCACTCGTGTCTTCGTATGCTAAATTTAGAAATTAGAGTATTTATTTTTCTGGCATCATAATAACCCGGGGGGGAGCTTCATTTTTGGCATCTATAGGGGGGAGGGATCTCATTAAGCCATGCAGATGAACGCATCCTGGGCCTTCATTTGGTCCGGTTCGCAGAGGTATGTGGAGCTTTGCTCACCCTAAACCCTACTCTGATCTCTTGTTCTAACTCAGTCTAACCTACGCTCTCTTGTTTGTCTTTATTTCGGTTGACCTTGCCTACCCACCTCCGGCTATATATATATATATATTAGTGCTTCCTGTGGGTCTTCCTGGATCGATGTTTCCATCTCCGGTCATGCAATAAAAATAGCTGTAATTCAGGGGGAATATTGTGGGCTAAGGGTTTCTCCCTTCTTCCACAGGTCGTCGAGGAGGCGTGCTTGAATCTCCTTCCGAATGTGTTGTGCGAGTACCTCTACAATCTCTCCGAAACCTTCACCAGATTCTACACCAGCTGCCAGGTATGGCCGTGCTCTGCTAGAGAGAGAGAGAGAGAGAGAGAGAGAGAGAGAGAGAGAGAGAGAGAGAGACGGTTTTAGTGGTGCTCCTATTATGGGTATTGAGCTCTGTCTGTGCGATCTGGCAGGTGATTGGGTCCGCAGAGGAGAGCAGCAGGCTGCTGCTGTGCGAGGCCACGGCTGTGGTCATGAGGCAGTGCTTCGAGCTGCTGGGCATCGAGCCTGTCTACAAGATATAGAAGCCCCCATTTCCATCCCGAGATCATCCCTCTCTTCTCTCTCTCTCTCTCTCTCTTCCCCACCTCGATGTGCCCTAAATTTATACGCCTTTTTGGTTGCCCATCGCCCATTTTTCTTCTTGCCATCACCTCATTTTGGAGGTTCTTACATTTTATTGGCTTCAATTATATGGCCACCTGTCGGGTATTAATGGGCCAGGATCCCCTGAGACGATTCTATAATGGGCTTGCCGAATGGGCCGACAGGGGCCCAGTGAAGAAGACAATCTGGAAGCTGGGGCATCCGACACAACTCTTTGGGGAAGGGTGTTTCGAGGCCCAGAAGCCTAATATCATAGTGGGCCGGGCTCCCCTGAGAATATCTCATAATGGGCTTAACAGTTTAGACCCATAATGGGCCAGTGAAGGAGACGATCTCGAAGCCGGGCCATTCGACAAGACTCGGTGAAAGGGTGTCCGAGGGCGACAAGTACTCGGCTAGGTTGATGGGAGGGTGCTCTCTGGATCTTTCTGTCAGAGATTTATATGGCCTGGGCTGGGGTAGGTCGTCGGGTTTGTGGGCTCAAGCAGTATGGTGATGGGCCTGTGAAGCCCAAAAACGTAGCAGAGTAGAGCACAGTTCTCCAGGAGAGACCCTCGCCGGAGGAGGTGGGAGGTTCTGAGCTCTGGCAGAGAGAGAGAGAGAATCCAGAAAGGGGAGAGCCGTCCCCATGTTGAACTGTTCCTATTCCCTCTGCAGCTTCTTTATGGGACCAGATCCCCCCACGAGAGCCCCTCTCCACAGAGCCGCCATGAGCCCCCCTTCTCTCTCTCTCTCTCTCTCTCTCTCCGTCTCTCTCCCAAGAAGCGGAGAAAGAAACGAACGGCAGCTTTCCCCTGGGTGGGTGCGGGTGTTGGGTTTGAATGACAGGAAGGGAGGTGAGAAGGAAGGAGACGATGGCATCATCCCTGTGGCACGTGGAAAGGCATCAGGGTGGGCGCATCCAATTCCCGACCTCCTTGTCTCCCCCCTCTCTCTCTCTCTCTCTCTCTCTCTCTCTCTTTCTCTCTTTCTATCTATAAGGAAAGGCATTGGGGGGGGGGGGGGATAAGAAGAGGCTCTAGGGGTTTCTTTCAGGTGCCCCATCGGTCCTGGAGTAGTGTGATAATTGTTGCAGGTAGAACTTGGGGAACTGACTGTGGTTTATTAAAAACAAGAGGCGCATGAATAAGTTATGTGCTCCGCTGTCTGGAAATAGGCAGTGTTAGGGGATTTTCTTTGTATATTTTGAACGGTGGGCAAGGGTGCAGTAGTTTTAAGATCAACGGGTTGCGAACCAGTTGGACTTCATCTCTCTCTCTCTCTCTCTCGCTCTTAATGACAGTAAATGGGAACTATCTAGCGGAGCAGGTGCTCAGAAGTTTCGCCCGCCCAGGTTCTCTTGATGCAGAGAATAAAGCTGCCGTTAAAGAGGTTCTCTCTGTCGCAGAAATCCGAAGGGAAGATAGCTCCTTTCCGTTATCGTCGGGAAGTTCAAACCAAAACCCGAGTACACTCTCTCTCTCGTTCGCTCTCTCTCTCTCTCTCCGAGCAGAGTTGAAGGAGAGCTTCATGGCGGAGACGGACGTGTATATCCATCTCGTTCTCAGAGACATGTGCCACCATCATCGATAACGTGCGAACAGGAAAGAATAGAAAACTCTCCAAGTAGAGTCCAAGACGAGGAGGATGGCGACGCCATAGACTGTGAGAAGAGTACTAGGGGAGTCGAAGAAGCTGACTTCAAGTAAAAATAGGGTGACCAGAAGGGGAGAGAAGAGATCATCCCCAAGAAGAATTAGGGTTTCGGTCCTGACAAGCCCTTCATCGAACGAAACTCACCTGAGCGGAGGAATTATTCACAAGAGTGAGATAGAAGGTAGCTTCGTCAACAAAATCATGACGGTTTCAGTCCATGAATATTTTCAGGGGAGATGCTCATTTAGAGAGAGAAAATAAATCGACAAGGGTAGTAGAGAAGGTCTCTTCAACAGAAAATTTGTTAGGGTTTCATCCCAACAAGCCTCCATGTCACAATCTCACTTAATGGAAAACAAATCTAATGTTTTTTTTGGGTTCGGAAGAGGAAATTATCATCATGAAACACCAGGGTTTAATCCCCCTATAGAACTCCACAGGAGAATATCGGGCAAATGATGAGATTAAGATGGTGAAGAGGAAATTGTCGTCAAGGGATAGTAGGATTGCCGTCCCTTCAGACCAGCGTAATAGGAATCAGTCACATGCATGAGGAGAAGAAAACCCAACGGCAGCTCCCTCGTTTCCATTCTCTTATCTCCGATTATGAAGATTCAGGTGAAATAATATCCTCGTAACATTTAATGAAAACATATATGGAATGAAAACAAAAACCATATGAACAGTGAGCAATAGTAATGGGGTTGGGGGGATGATACGGCAGTGATGAAAGAGATACAGTAGACTGGCTCTACCCAGTTAGGGTTTCCTTCTACAGTCAGCAACGCCGGCAGCCTTCTTTTCCTTTCCTTTGCCCTCGTTTGTTCTCTTTTCCACTCTTTTACTAGTCCCCTTCTTTTCCTCTTTCCAACTTGGGTCACTCCACAGTTTTGCTTCACCTCATGCAGCAATGTAGACGCAGATAACCCCATTTGCCTATTGATTTCAAGAATCAGACAAGAAGGAGATGATCTCCCTTTGACCTAGCCATGGTGGTCGGGGTTATCTGGGTATGACCAGTAGGAGTTCTTCAGCCACTCTGTGGTCTCCTGAGCGTTGGGAATCGATATTTCCTGAAATACATAATAATATATAACTTAGCATCATCAAGGAGCATGGAAAGAATACAGATGAGGATCTTTTCCACTCCGTGCTCAATGTTTGATATGTGATTGACTAAATTATGTATGGAAAGCGAGTATCTTTGTTTATTTTTTGCCTAAATCCTTTACCTTTTTCTTTTTGGATTTTATAAAGAAAAGAAAACAACAAGCCTCTACTTTAGGTCTTTCTCTCTCATAATGAGAAAGGCTTGTCTGTTCTTTTCCTAAGTGAAATACATAAGAGAAGGTTCTGTTTGTGCAGGCGCTGAAATTGAGGAGGCCTGGACGCAGTCAGCCTATCAAGGAAAAGATGATCTACACACATCATTTTTCACTTTTTAAATCAGTAAAATAATTATAATTATAAGATGTCCAATATTTCTTCTTATATGTAAGGGGACAAGCCGGCCAGATGATCCCGAAAAAATTGCCTGACCGGGTCCTTATTCAGGTCAACTCTCAGGTTCAATAGGGATCCGGCCGGAAGCCCGGAGCCCAACCCGGCTGAATCTCTCTCTCTCTCTCTCTCTCTTCTTTAGCTATGGCCGGGGCCGGAGTTATACAGGCCAACTGAGACCTCATAAGAGGGCATCTTGTACCATGGCATCCAGATCCCATCTTTCCCTCTCCTTTGAAACCCCCATCCTGACCGCTTTTCTTGAGCTAGGTCTAGTGTTCTTGATTCATCTAATCTTTTCTTCCTTCACTGAAAGTAGTTGTTGTCTCTACATGCACCTAGACCAGAGAAAGGCTTGCAATTTCTAGCATGTCCCCATTATTTCATTGATGTAAAAATTATGAGAGTCTATTACTATTTCTACTGCAACATATAGTTTTTCCTTCTTGATTTAACAAAGTAGCTAGCATGAATCATGGGTCCGAGTGCAGCATAGAAGGCAGCAAGAGAGATGGGGATATTGCATTATCAAACTAATTCATTCAACTAGACTGTAAAAGGGATATAATTAGCCGGACACCTCCTCGAAATGTGGCTGACTAGAGCATTCAGATGACAATGATCAGAGGTTATCACCGTTTTTTCATTAATATCTTAATTTATAATTCAAGGTGCTTTATTTTTCCCTCTTTCATGTCGAAATATTTGGTGATTTTCAAAGATGGGTTTGAGTTGGAACAGCAGAGGAAACACCAAAATATATTGAATTTGCAGGAAACTGAAGTTCAACGTTGGTTGAGATAGTTTGAGTAGAAGTTCAACGTACTCCTTTGATGTCCGTCGGGGTGCAACCCATTATCAGTTCTTCCAATCCGGAGGTTGACCTTTCCACCAGTTTATGCTGCTGCTAGCGAGAAAGAGAGAGAGAGAGAGATTAGAGGGAGAAGAATTAGGTCAACGCGATGATCTTATGTACAAATGTAATACTACCTGGAACTTGTCGTTGGGGAGGAGCATCCTCGAGACGTTGTATGGATCGTCGAGAACGAGAGAGGTGTGATGGAGGGGCATCGGAGAGAGGATGGCGGAGATGGCGTTGCATGGCCGGCTGACGTGGAAGGCGGCGGCGGGGGCGACCGCCTGTCGGTGCTGCTCATGGACGGCGCGGCGGCGGCGCTCGTCCTCCTCGTGATCGTCGCACGTGCCTGCCGTTGTCTCCCTCGCCCTGGGTGATGGACCCTCGTCTACCCCCCCCTGCGCACAACGTGAGACGTCATGAGTTGCAGAGGCTCAAGAAACGTTATTCTTTGAGAGAGAGGGAGAGGGGGAGAGAGAGAGAGAGAGAGAGAGCGATTTTCCAAGTTCCTTAAGTTCATGGGCGATCATGATAATGACCAGCCAGACAACGAAAAGAAATCTCCTACCGATGAGGCCAGTAACCCTAACCTCGTCGAAGCTCCTCCTGAAAGGCGAGAAGTTGAAATTATCCGCCTTCAGATGCTGGATATCCATGGCACCGTACCTCGATATCACACCCCCCGCGGTGGCCATCTCCTCTCTCTGGCAGACAGCGGCCTTCCCGCTGCCGCTGCCACTCTCTCTCCGGCTATTGTTCTCCGCCGCCGCCTCCACCGCCGCCGCCATCCTCTCGGCCAAGTTGCACTGCCGCGGCTGGGTCTGGTAGAAGATCTTGGACACCACCAACTCTCCTTCTCTCTCCTCCTCCAGCTGCCCCAGGTGGTACTGGTGCATGACCCAGTTGGTCTTCTCCGCCTTCCGGTTTTTGCCGAAATTGGTATAGAGGACCAAGATCTTCTTGCACCCCTTCTGCCTCCCGTTGACCATCACCGGCCTCGTCTTGCCGGTCTTGTGCCACCGTGTCTCGCCCCCCTGGAGGTCGCACTCCGTCTGGATCTTCCGCCGCTTCCTCGTCCCCGTCGTGTAGGCCTTCGACGGCCGGTGGAAGAAGTGCTTGCTCAGGCCGTCCCTCGTGACGCCTACGGATTGTTAAAGAATCAATCCAAAATCAATGGATAGTCTATGAATGATGTAGTCTCGTTCGTTTACTCGCAGAGTTTAATTTATTGTTTCCATGATTTTTATAGTATTTAACTCGATTCATCTGGGTTTAGAGAGAGAGAGAGAGAGAGAGAGAGAGAGAGAGAGAGAGAGAGAGAGAGAGAGAGAGAGAGAGAGAGAGAGAGAGAGAGAGGTCTGACCAGGGAGTTTCTCGGGATGGGTGTAGCAGATTCCGTCTTCTCCTTCAATTGTAGGTATGAACTCGTCAATGAGAGGATGAGATTTGGACTCCTCAGACTTCACCTTCGCCTCGAGGTGCTCTATCAGTTCCTGGTCTGTCGGGTCGAATTTAACTCCGGCGGGCAGACCTACCCAGTCCTACGATTCCCACAGAAACCATATCAGAAACCCTAGAAATACTCAGATTAGGGGTCTAGTTTGATGGGAGAGATGAAGCTCATGCATTCCTCTCGTCGCTTACAGGCTTCCTCTCGAGATTATGGCCGCAGCTAGGGCACTGCTTGGATGCACACATTCTGTGCTCGCCGAGCTTCGCATCGATGAGGTTGGAGCTGCTGATTGAGCTCACCTGGCTCCTATTCATGGCTGCTTCGTGATCAGTCTCCGGAGGGCCTCCTCTTCATCACTGCATGAGTACTGAAGAATGATGAGAAGGAAGAGAAGAAGGAGAGAGGAGAAGCAAGAGGAGGACGAGAAGAAGAAGATTAATCAGGAGCAAGGAGGAGGAGGAAGAGCAGGAGGAGAAGAAGGGGAAGAAGGAGAGCCAGAAGAAGAAGGATAAGAAGGAGAAGAAGAAGAAGACGAAGAGGAAGGAGGAGGAGGAGGAGGAGAATAAGAAGACGAATGATGAGGAGGATAAGTAGAGATTAATTTTGCAAAGAAACGAGGCTGAATATATACCCAGGAAGATCAGACAATTAACGTAGGACCACGTAACGCAGACGAACAAATCGAGTGGACTACGATGAAAGGAATCGTAATTCGGATGCTGGGGGATTCAAGAAGACGAAGCGTACGAACGAGACGGAAGGGATAGGGTTGAAGAGGCGAGGCACGAGAGAGAATGGGAGAGAGGAGGGGAAGAGTGAGGGTGAGCGATAACACTGACTTCGGCCGTGGGAGGAAGAAGACCAGAATTCCATCTGCCTTTAACTGAAGCCGATGAGAAAAAGGAAAAGGGGCTTCACACAGCCACGCTTTAAGCCTAGCCTGAATTAAGACAGTGCATGTAACCCGTTCGGGGGAGCGAGTGAGCGAGCAAGAGAGAGAGAGAGAGGAGAGAGGAGAGAGAGAGATTACGGAGAGTAAGAGCCCATTTATTTCAATAAAGCCAGATGAGTCTCCCACCTTTGGATTTGTTTTTATGTTTTTGACCGCCAAAGCAAAAGCAGAGAAACGGACTCCACTGGTTGTTACGGAGAGATCTTCCTCGGAAAGCCCCTCGGCTAGACGACCCCTCCTATTCCTTCAAGACGAAGGCCATTAGCCTCTCCGCGTGAAGAACTTCAGAGGATTCATAATCGTCGCGCCTGGAGATGATGGAGCAGGTTCAGCCGAACGTCAGATTTCTCGGAAACGAAGGCCAGACGGATTCATAAACTCCCATTGGGGCCTCGAAGATTCGGTCCTCGATTACGATCTTAAGACCCGGAAATCACCCATACGGAAAGGAGGAGGAAGGAAATCAAGGAGAAAGGATGTAAGAACTCACATGAGTTTCAGATGGTGTGACGAAACGATGGGTCTTTTGTCACGAGGAGTTTTGACAGCGAGAGCGAGAGAGAGAGAGCGAGAGAGAGAGAGAGAGAGAGAGAGAGAGAGAGAGAGAGAGAGAGAGAGAGAGAGAGAGAGAGAGAGAGAGAGAGAGAGAGAGAGAGAGAGAGAGAGAGAGGGAGGATGAGGAAGAGGAGCTGGAGGATTCCGGAGTTGCTTGAGATGCAAGGCAACAGGGCTGTACACACGATGGGCTCTCTCCCATCTGAGCACTAAGGCATTAAACAAACGATGACGAAACGGATCAAAGCTTCAGCCAGAAGCTTCGGTCTCGCGCGTACAGTTTACAGTAACCCATTTAAGCAGACCCATTCAAGTCGTCAAACCTGTTTCTCTCTCATCGCTCTCAATGGGAGGTTCGGCATGAGCACGCGTAGCTCTTCGACCTACTCGGAGGTAGCCATGGGGAAAAACAAGAAGCGAAATACCAGAAGGGGAGATCTCCGGTCTCCCTCTAATGGCGGCGGCGGAGAGCGCGTGGGTCCCACCCGCTGGATGCCCGCCGCAGGAGAAGACAGCTCAGGGCGAGGGTGGAGTGCCTTGCGGGCAATCCTCTTTCAAACTGCGTATTCTGCTCCGGCGAGTTGGGTGAGACCGCCGTATGAAGAGGATAGAGAGAGAGAGAGAGAGAGAGAGAGAGAGGAGAGAGAGAGAGAGAAGGAATAGAGAGAGAATGACCCGTGTGCCCAATTCAAACCCGTTCCTTCCCCGACACTCCATTCACGAATCTTCCCCTTCTTTCTCGCCGCCTAATTGCCTGAGACGGCAGCGGCGTGAAGCGCCACCCGGCGGGAACCTATCCTCCGCCGGTCTCCGCAGCGAGACCCACGTGAGAGGACGCCGGAGCGCCGCCGGCTACGGCCATTCTCGTGTCGCCTGCCACGTGTCGCCGGCGTCTCGTCCTGCCGGAATAAGGCCGACCTGCCCTGAGCCGTCTTCCTCCGGCGAGAAGGACGCTGCTTTACGCCATGCAGGTCCCGACCCCCCCCCCCCCCGCAAAACGATAAACACACCCAATTAGGCTGCCCTAGACGGTTACCCAAAAACGTCTAGTCACACGCAGCGGACGTTGACTAGTCAAACGACACTGTTAGTAGGCCATTGATCAACGGGCTGATTGGCCCAGTGGGCTATATATTGACACGTGGCTCTGTTGAAAAGTCAAACCTCTGTTAATGGGCCATAGATCAGTGATCAACGGGCTGGATTGGCCCAATTGGCTCCTCTGTAGGCGGTTACCGAAAAAGGTCTATGCCCAACGGGATGGACTGGCCCAATGGGCCACCCGTAGACAGTTACTGAAAATGTATAGTCACACGTAGCGGCCGTTGACTAGTCACTGTTAATAGGCCTACAGTATATTCCCAACGGGCTATGCTGACCCAATGGGCTAAAAGGGTGGCGGCCCGATTAGAGTCCATCGTGGGGATGGAAAAACCCTTGTTTGTCCCCCAGCATCTCTCCCTCGCGCCATTTCCCGCCTCCTACCTTCCCGCGCCGCCCGTTCTGAAAGTTTTTGGGGTTTCTTCGAAACCTAGGTGCCTTCGATCAAGGCGTCAGTTGTGTGGCCAGACCAGGAATCGAGGGCCATGGCGCTCAAGCGGAGAGAGGAAGAACCTTCGGGGGACAAGAAGAAGAAGAAACGCGTCGGTTTCAGTGCCATTGGTAGTGTATCTGTTAATCGGGGTCTGTTATACCCCAAGATCTCTTCGGTTGCCTTTTGCCTCTTGTTTTCTCACCTTGTCCGAGTGTTGGAGGTGAAGTAGGTAGTGTTTTTCCCGGATGTTTTCTGGTTCAGTTGTTTACATTCAAAAGAAGCAACAGTTCACTTCAGGCGCGAGTAGCATGGGAAGGAACTACACTTTTTAGTTTTTAAAATTCGGTTGCCTGTGCCTACTTTCCATCTACACCTTTTCCGTGTTTGTAAGTTTTCACTTCGTCCTTTGATCAAGTGCTAGCATGGACATTGTTTATTGCTCAAGAAAAGCTTAGGACAAGATTATTTGTCGGTTAAGATGTGTAGTCTTGCCTGGAATACTTTTGGCGAAATCGATATTGCACCCTGTTGGGGAGAGGGCGAAAACGAAGAAGATGAACATACAGGTAACCGGGAAAAGAGCATGAAAAGACAGTAGTTCTCTGGCAGCGCATGTTCCAATCAATGAGAAGAAGCTGAGATATTATATTTACACTGATTCCTCATTACGAAGAAGCTGAGACATCTTGAGTATTTTGCTATTTCTATTAACATGTTTTGTATGGCTTCTAGGATTTTAGCAATGTAATTGTGCAGCTTGTGGCCATAAGCTTGAAACTACTATAATCCTTATCCAATCTTGTCTACTGATTTAATATTCATGTTTCTCGACGTCCTTTTAAACCATCAAGCAGCATGAAGACGAATCGTGCCCCAATTGTTGCCATCAATATTATGGAGCATTTATTTTTAATTTCGGCGCATATTTCTGACGGGTGGTACATTGTCCCCTTTCAGATGATCTGTTCATTCTTTTCGTGATAATTTGACGTTGCCTTCCTGTGTTTGTGTCTTACCTTGGGTAGATTCTTTTCGAAGGGAAATGATTGATATCCACATTTTTCCTAACATTTTTAGTATCCAATATGTTGCCTGTCCAGTTGTGATATTCAATGTGATTTGTCGCTCTCTGGCAATCAAGATTAAAGAGGGTATTTGAGAATTATGCTTGGGAATTCAATGATTGCATAACCTGACCACTGATGTCATGAATCTGGGCTACATCTGTTATTTCAACTGTCTGAACATCATTGCTTACTGCTTGGACACTGCTGTTTTTTTGCCTTATTCTTTAAAGCTTCATAGGAGAGGGATTTGTCATTGCATGTTTGTCTGGTTTGCTGATTGATGCATCCATCACAGGTTCATTTTTTCAGGTTTACTTTGGTTAGGTGGCTGACAAATTTATTTTTCTGCAGATTCTGGAATTGAAGCTAATGAGTGTATCAAAATATTCCTTGGTAATTACTTTCCTTTGTTTCTATTACTTAACGGCCAGAACTTCTTCCAACATTTGTATGTAGGTAGTGATTTTTGGACTTTACTTCTACCTCTATTAACCATTTCAGCATAAATGACATGGAGTCACAGTAGCAAATCAGGACTATATATCAGTATTTGGGATTTTGAAAAATCTGGCATAAAATGAAGAAGAGTTTTAGTGTCATTAAAGGTCGTAAAATTATTGATTGTCCTTTTATGAGTGTTTTGCATCCTTTTTTATCATTATAATACATTAATTATAACCCTTTCTCTCATTCATTAATTTGTTGTAAAAATGGCTGCAACGCGTTCATCTACTGTCTTTATCTCGTATAATTTGTTTTTCATTTATTATAGTTAGGTCCGAAGAAGAAGTGGGTGCATCTAGCCATAACACTGTTGATCCAGTTGACCTTAATCAGTTTTTTGGTGAAGATGGAAAGATATATGGATACAAAGGACTGAAGGTAATCTCAACTAAGGATATGAAGTCTTAAATCTTCTACTATTGACCGTAGTTCCTTTGTTAATGAAAATGCTCTTGGTTGTATACTAGCTTTCTCATCAAAACCGATGGAAAATTAATATTCATATCGATTGTGATAATTGACAACACCACGCTTTTTTTTTTCTTGGGCTATGAGATACTAATTGTCCTTACCTTTTCTTGTCCATTGGATAGCCTTAAATTCATAAATTGATGGTGTGTTGGCTTCGGAAATTTTTTTAATGCTGTTGCTATTGTGGTGTATTGCAATGATGCTCTAATGATTAGTACTTTGGTACTGGCTTCATTTCTGATGTTTGTATCTGCTTATGATGACTGTTTCAGAAGGATTCATATTGATTGTGATAATTATCAGCATCTATCATACATATTTGCTTTTATTAAGAAATGTTATTCGCTCTTTTATTTTTCTCGTTCTGGGGAGAAGATCAAATTTACCTGTTCTGGGTTTGCTTCTTTGGAAGATGTAATATGAAAAAAATGGGTTCTATCACAGCATCAGCTAAGTTCACTGGTTGGAGATAAGCGGACTTGAACCACTGACAAACCACTGCCTCTCAGGCCTCCCCAACTGATTCTACGACCAATGATAGACAAGAACCCCCCCACACCCCCTCCCCCCCCCAACGGAACATTACTTGCAACTTTCATCGTAGTGTACTCTCTTATTAGTTTTATACGATTAAGTATTAATTGCGTTCTCATAATGACGATATTATTGTTACAATGTGTGACAATAGTCATAGCATCGTGATTGAGTTGCTCATCTGGGGTCCAGATTCTGGTCGTAGAATTGTAGTATACTTGCGGTGATCATAGGTAAAGGCGCCATCTAGGCCCTTGTGGTCCCTCTTTTGTTGTCATTTCTTGTCTAGGACCAGATAAACAGTCATGACAAGCTTTCTCAGTTCTAATCAGACCATCATCAAATGGAATAGTTAATTTTTTCAGAATTGCTTTTGAATCTTCGTTGCTAGCGTTATGGCTGAAGCATAGGTTATGTGCTCAAGCCTCCAACCACCTCAGGGGTTAAATTGTGAGGGGTGATTCACAGGCTCCCTACACCTTGGGGTTTAGTAGCACTTGCTTGGATATTCCTTGGCATTTTAAAGATTTGTCTCTTCTATTTTCCTGACTTACCGGTTTTTTGTGTCATTTCTCTGCAGATCAATGTTTGGTTGAGTATCATCTCATTTCATGCATGTGCTGAGATTACATTTGAGACCTCAGTGGATGTAAGTACTTGCCCTTTCATTGACGCGGTCGTATATTCCTCATTTTACCGAGTTAATTTTGTTTTTTCTCTTTCTTTGGTCACAGAATATATGGTCGGTAATCCAAGGGTACCGAAAAGTGGTTGCTACAATGGCTTGACAAAATTGAATTAAAATTGGATGTAGCTAATTAACACAAACTTAATGAGGGCTGTGGACTATTCCTGTTTTTAAATTTTTGTGAATAGCCTCCTAATTTTGTTCTCATGTCATTTGCCTTTTGAATTCAGATGTTGAGTTTGATTAAACCTACCCCACAGAAATTTAAACCAAGGATTATTTTTTTTCTTAGGGAGGAAAAGGAATAACAGATTTGGAACCTTGTCTCCAGGTAATAACCTACTTAGTTGCTATGCTTCGTTTGATATTTAATGTGAAGGCATACTGAAGTACTAATGGTTAGCAGAAGTTATTCGGTGAATCCTTGCTCGAGATGAAGGAGTTTCTTCAATCCTTTTCGTCAGAATGTCAGTACATTAGGTATGATTTTGTCAGACTTACTGTACATTATGTTCATCGCATTTTATGGAAGGATTCATTCTATTGTTTGACGATTTCAGAAATGTTGTTTCAAATGGCACGGTTGTACTCTGTAAAGCTGGTGAAGAAGATGATACAGGCTCCACAATTGAGGTAAAGAGACATGCTCTATGTCTGTCAATGAAAAACAAAGATTCACCTGAGGAAAATATACAAGGGTTCTCCATAACTGTGAATCATTGCTGATACAAGGCATTCAAATGAGTGTGCGTTTTACGTAGATGTCATTAATGACTCTTTTTCTCACTCGTGATGCTAAACATGTGACAGTCATACTGATTCCATTTTTATAACCTTTCCTTTATAAGTGCACGGGAATCAATCTGCAAGCTGTAGGAATTCTTTTCTTATTACAGATACTAGGTATCAGTGCTAGCATCTTGTTCACAGGTTTTTTTTTTTCTGGCGACGGAAACACTTGATTCAGTTTTGAAATGTTCATATCTATCTTCACCTGCTTGATCCCAGAAAAATGAGTGCAATGCCCTTTTTGGTGTCGCTAAATAACTATGGACTAAATTAGTCTGCTTCTTCTTCTTCTATTTTATTGGGTGTTATTCCATTGCCCTCAAATGGCCCATTGCGTTTCAGTTAAAATACTCGTTATTGCTTGGAAATTTATCTGCGCTTGGTGGATGGATATTACATTATCCGTGCAGGTTATTCGAATGGGTCTAAATAACCTTCCTGTTGGAACTCTGTACAGTCGGTTGGTGCCACTGGTTCTTCTTTTTGTTGAAGGTACTAACTTTTTGCATTTTAATTTGGAACTATTTATCTCATCCCAACTAACTTTCTTGTATTCTTCAACGGCGTATTAATTTATCATAACTAGTTGTCATGGCGCAGGTGGCAGGTCCGTTGACATTACTGATCCGGGGTGGGACATCTATTTTGTGGTGAAGAAGACGTCCGATCAAACAGGGGACACTCTTATTGAATTACTTGGCTTTGCCACAGTTTACCGGTTTTATCATTATCCTGACAGTACACGACTACGAATAAGCCAGGTTTTTCCTCCAGCTTCGTCTGTGAATATTGATAATTCTCATTCGCATTGTGTTCTTCTTTTTAGTATCTGTGTGGATGATTTTGTTGGCCGGCCCATGTCCGTCAATTGGGTTGGGTCATCTTTTCTATGCGGATCTATCCGCTGACTTCCAATTGATGCTTCACGCTTCATCATTCAAATATGTTGCATTACGTTGGCGTCTGGCTCTGTATGTTCCTCATTTATATATGATTCTATGCAAGACCATGCTTCTTTCCGGTGAAAGCATCAAGGATTCCCTACATTTTTTTTCCTCATTTAGATATCCATTCATTTTTTTATTTCCCGAATGACGTGAAATTCAGGAACTGCAGTCTCTTTCATCTATTTTAATTCTAAGTAAATTGATAGGTATCATGTGCGTTTATCTTGTATGGGCGGCCGCAACATGCGGCGTTCTACTTCAATTCGTGATTTTGATTGATATTTCTACAATTTTATATGATAAAAGGGACATTAATCTCGTTCTTTCCTCTGTGAGGCTGGCGTGTGGCCAATCTCATTGGAGCGGTGAATGAACTGATGCTTCCTTCTCTTGTCAGATACTGGTGCTGCCTCCTTATCAAGGCCAAGGCCATGGCCGCCACCTCATTGAGTCCGTGAACTCTATCGCCATATCGGAGAACCTCCACGACGTGACAGCCGAAGAGCCCTCTGACTACCTCCAACACCTCCGCTTGTGCATGGACTCGCTACGCCTCCTCACCTTCAGCCCGGTGAGGACTGCTGTCACCTCAGCTGCCGCTCATCTCCAGGAAGTCAACCCCCCCAAGAAAGCCAGCAAAGCCCAGCTAGCTCCCCCCGCCCACTTGGCAGAAGATGTCCGGGACAAGCTGAAGATCGGCAGGAAGCAGCTTCTCAGGTGCTGGGAAGTCCTTCTCTACTTGAGCGTTGACCCGAAAGACAGCAAGTCTTTGGAGAGCTTCCGGAGCTGGGTCTCTGACCGGGTGAGGGACGAGATTCTGGGCAAGGACTTTGGCGGCAAGGAGAAGCAGCTCGTGGAGGTGCCCAACGACTACAATCCGGAGATGAGCTTTGTAGTGTTCATGTCTCAGGATGGCTCGGAGGGCAGTGGAAGAGGGCAGGAGCAAGACCAGGAGGAGCTGCTGAATAAGGTGGTAGACGAGGAGATGGAGGAGATTGCAGAGAGTGCTAAAAGGGTTTCTTCTCTGCGGGAGACCCAGGAGGTACTTCATATTTTAGGTTAAATCTAGGAATGTATCATCTCTCTGTTCTAGGTTAGATATGGGCTCTCCACATTGGTAGATGGATGGGTCTCTGGCTCTATGGCAAGATGTTATGTGCGGAATGTGTCTCAGAGAATATAATGCTCATTCCAGGGAAGAGTGGTGGATGTGTGCATGCCTTTGTGGCCAATCAATCAATCAATCAATCAATCAATCAATCATGGGATTGCATGCTTTGCTAGCTCGTGAATGTGATCATCTTAAGACGACCAGGGTAGCATCATGTGGTCAAGTTTTCACACATATTTGCCCATTCGATGTTACACAGTAGCAATTTTCATCTTCATTCGGCATGGGTTCAGATTTTAGGCACACATTCTTATTTTTTTACCATAACTGGAAACAAATGTAGCACAGTTCTTGTCGGGTGTTTCTAGATTTGGATAAGAAACATCAGGTTTGGAGTAGAAAAATAGGATTTCGCCCCCATTAGTTATGGATTTAGCTCTTGTCCGTAGCACATTTTTTTACCCAAAGTAGAAACAAATGTACCACAGTTCTTGTCTGTTGATTCTAGATTTGGATGAGAAACATCATGTTTGAATCAAAAAAATATCATTTCGCCGCCATCGGTGGTATATTTGATTATTGATCACAATATAATTATAAATTAACGTTATTCTACGATAATGTGCTGAAAAATTGAAGACATGAGAGGGGGGGAGAGGCAAAAGCTCCATAATTAGTAAATAGAGAGAGTATGTATGCATGCATGCATGCATGCATTTCGACCTTTTTCAGTGTGTAATATTCTTTTCTTGAAAAATATTAATAATTTCTTAATAAAGTATAGTTTAATGGAGGACATAAATTTGAGAGGTTTATTAGGATATATATCTAAATAAAATTTCCCACCCGAGTACAAATAGCACGTAAAAAAAGGTCTCCTCCACTCGTCGCTTTACTTCTCATATAGTAGTTGAAAAGTACAATTCTGTCATATATGGATCGTCTCTGGGTTTATTTGCAAATGTTCCCCATCTTACGGCCGCCGTCCATCTGTGCTGCCATTTCGCGTTTGACGGCATCGAAGTCGTGGGTGGATCCGTTTCAGTCTCCAGGAGTCCCCTAGAAACATACACGCCCTTTCCCCGAGCGGAATCGGGAGCCTGGTGGGGTGCTAGGGTTCGTCCTCGGAGAAATCTTTGGGTGCTTCCCGATCGGACTCTGCCATCGCGACGTAGTCTCCGGTGGGCCTTACCTTTCAGCTCAGATCGCGTGTTAGAAGCGTGCGGCGTAATCAACTATGGCATTGGCGCTGGTGAGTTGATCTGCATCATCTATCCACCTGCCTGTTTGTGCATTCCCTCCATTCCGTGGGAGCTCGGCGGGTTTCGTTGGCGACCCCTTTCGTCTTGCCTATGGTAGCTGTATTGAAAGTATTACGTTTCGCGTTGTGAGTCTATTGGTTGGGGAAATCATGTTTTGCCTTTTCCTTCATCAGAGACGCTCAATTAACAGGAGAAACATAGGGTTCGCGGTTGCCCGACTTGCGAGCACGAGCGTTGCCAAGAGGTCTTCGGGTGGCTTTTTTGGATGGCTCACCGGGGAAAGGTCAAATCCGCTTCCCCCTCTTGGTTCTCCTCTTCCCGGTGTCTCTCTGCCTCCCCCTTTGCCAGATTACGTGGAACCCGGAAAGACCAAAATCACAACTCTTCCCAATGGCGTGAAGATCGCATCCGAAACATCAGCAGTAAGGCTTAGTTTTCTTGTTTTTGTAATATATTGTACAGTGCAGGCACCAAATTTATTAAGCTAGCTTATGCGTGGAATTATCTTGACAGAGCCCTGCTGCCTCAATAGGATTGTATGTTGACTGTGGTTCAGTCTATGAATCGCCATTCTCATTCGGGGCCACACACTTGTTGGAAAGGATGGCATTTAAGAGTACGACGAACAGGAGCCATTTACGCATTGTACGTGAAGTGGAAGCAATTGGAGGAAATGTCACAGCATCTGCTTCTCGAGAGCAGATGAGCTATTCTTTTGATGCTTTGAGGACATATCTGCCCCAGATGGTTGAAGTGCTTGTTGATTGTGTCAGGAATCCTGTTTTCCTGGATTGGGAAGTTAATGAGCAGGTAGTCCATCTCATTAAATTCGACTTTTTGTTCTTGGTGCTATAATTTTTGTGATGAGGGCAACTTTTCTTCTTTCCTTTGCAGTTACAGAAAGTAAAGGGGGAAATAGCAGAAATTTCCAACAACCCGCAGGGTCTGCTTTTGGAAGCTATTCATTCTGCGGGCTACACTGGTGCCCTTGCAAATCCACTGATGGCTTCTGAATCTTCCATACACAGACTCGATAGCACAGTCCTTGAAGAATTTGTTGCTGTATGCTAGCAATCCGTTTCCCATTCTCAGAAGATATTTTTTATTTCTCCTTTTCGTGCATCTTTATTCTGTATTATCTCTTTGAAGATCTCACTCTTGTCTGCTTCGTGATATTCAGGAGAATTACACTGCTCCCCGCATGGTTCTTGCAGCATCAGGAGTTGAACATGAGGATCTTGTATCATACGCTGAACCTCTTTTGTCCGACCTTCCAAAAGTTCCTCCTCCTGAGGTGCCAAAGTCTGCTTATCTTGGAGGAGATTATCGGTGTCAAGCAGATTCAGAGGTGAATGATGAGAATGCACATGCCATCTTCATCTTTTTGACTTTTTTCACGTATTTATGTAGTTCATTTTTATACAGAAGACACATGTTGCCCTCGCTTTTGAAGTTCCAGGTGGGTGGTTGAAAGACAAAGATGCTATGACATTGACTGTACTGCAGGTATTTGATTCGTACTTTTAGAAGCATAAAGCGTCCCAGATATTAATGTTGAAATCATATCATAGAGCAATTTTTTATTTTCCCATATAAATGAAATCAATTTCATTCTTATTTTCCAGATGCTTATGGGAGGAGGTGGTTCCTTCTCTGCTGGGGGCCCCGGAAAAGGAATGTACTCTAGGCTATGTAAGAATATTTGTTGTTTTAAGATTTTCTACTTAAGGGTTGTGTACATCCACATCAACCGAGATTAATTTTGATGCTTATGCATCTTATTTTAGTCTCTATGAATACATTTTCGTAAAATCTCTTCTGATATCTTTCCAAAACGACTTAATCCAACAGATCTCCGTGTTTTGAATGAATTTCAAGAAGTTCACTCCTTCTCTGCGTTCAACAGTATCTACAACAATACTGGGATATTTGGAATTCATGCAACTACTGTGAGTCCTCTTCTCTCACTTGGAAGATATATAAATTGCTAACACAATGCTTCTGTTCACAGTAATTTTTTATGTGCTGTATCCTTCTTTATACTTCCTAGTTGGTTGCATGTGTGTTTCTTTTCTCTACGATACTCTACCCTTGCATTCTCTGCTTACAACGTGGTTTAAGTGTGTATATGTATTTTTCTATGATTGTGTTCGACCTCTGTTTGTGTAAGTTATGTTCTCAAGGATATCAACAAGGATAGACAAAATATTCTGTTCTCAACAAGTGGTTGGTCCAGGTTAACCCATGTACACATCCTGAGGGAAACAAGCACATTTGTTGCTCAAGATTTTCATGCACCAATGGACATTGAGTTCTCGCTTGGGCTGGTCTCGTTCTCTTGATAAAAAGCAATTTCCCTGTGTAGATAGAGGAAGTCACATGACTAGTGAGAAGTTGTAATCCTCTTACTGTGGTTACACATGTCGAATGTTCGTCATCAACCCATTAAGAGGGTGGCCCGAGATAGGAGGGAGCCCTCCACTTTTACCTGCTCCTGGAAAGAAGTCCAATACAAACTCTCTAATGATCCAGATAAATTCGGACGGGGCGAAAATGGGGATCATGTTTTATACTTTTCACTTTTCGTTGCCCAGTTTGTGTTGAGTTACTTAATGTGTAAGGAATTGATGCTCTTATGTATGGCTCTTTGATCCTCCGGGCTGTAGCGAATGAATGCTATAACATTCCCTTGGTGGTTGGTGGGCCAACATTGGACTGGTTGTTGGCTGTAGTTCAAAGCATCGTATGAAACATGACATTTTTTGAAAGAAGATCCTAGTTTGACCTACGTGATGCTTCTGAATTACTCGTTTGGGCGTTGTGTTAGGATCAAATTTCACTTTTCACCTCTTTTTTTTTTTTTTTGCACTTTTTGTACTGACCGCACTTTATACAAATGTCAACCTGGAAAGGATGCCCTCGTTTTTAAACATGGGCTTAGGCCTTCTTTTGCGGCAGTGCTCCTGTGTCCAGTTAATTTGTAGGTTGTGAATTTGTGGGTTTGCTAGTATTCATTTCAGTTTCTCTTGTATGAACAGATGATGTGCATTCTTACTTCTGATCTAAATCTTGTCTCGTTACCAGGGACCTGGTTTTGTGTCAAAAGCTGTTGATTTGGCTGCAAGAGAACTCCTTTCAGTGGCGACGCCGGGGCAAGGTTTGTTGATTTGCCTTTATTGTAAATAATATTATTTGGCAACCTTATGGTGTCAACTGAGATACGATCTTCATTTTTTGCAGTTAGCCAGTTGGAGTTGGATCGTGCCAAACAGTCAACGAAATCTGCAGTTTTGATGAATCTTGAATCAAGAGTATCCATCTTAATACTCACCGATCTTTTGGTCTCTACGTGGGCGTATTTTCCTCCTCTAACACTCTTTTCTCACAGATGGTGGCTGCAGAGGACATTGGGCGGCAGATTCTTACGTATGGAGAGAGGTTTGTCTAATTTCCATTATGGCTGTGTTTGACTTTTTTTTTTCCCCCTCCATTTTTGAAGAGTCTTCAAACGTATGATTTCAAGAAATTACATGGATAATACGAAGTTTTTGATCTCATCCCTCCGTGATATACTTTTTTTAAGAGTGGGATATCTTTAAGCTGGCAGAGTCCATGAAGCCCATTCTCTCTCTCTCTCTCTCTCTCTCTCTCTCTCTCTCTCTCTCTCTCTCTCTCTCTCTCTAGAGGCATTTTCTTGAGCAGCCTCGGTGGGTTTCTCTCCGCTGTTGATCTTGTCCTGTTCATCAAGATCCAGTCTTCTTTTCACAGAAAAAATTGCTCATTTTGTTATCCCAGGAAGCCCATCGAGCACTTTCTCAAAGCCGTCGAGGAAGTGAGTCTCAAGGACATCACCTCCATGTCAGAGAAGCTGATCTCTTCGCCGCTTACGATGGCATCTTGGGGAGACGGTAACCTTCAGTGTGCCCATAGTTACTGACCATTATGTGCGCTTAATCTAAGATCACAGACTCATCCAGTTTCTTCTGAATTTTCTCGCAGTGATTCATGTTCCAAGTTACGATGCTGTCAGCCAGAAATTCCGTGCTTAGTGACCTCCCCTTCTTTCTCACTCTAAAGCATTGGGCTTGAATCAACCCTTTTGCCTCTCTCTCTCGCTCCCCAGGCATTTTCTAGGTGCCCATTGGAGCACCGGCTGGTGGGTTTCAAAGAGTGGAATAAGCTGTTCGACAAAAGGGCTGTAGGAGGTCTCTACAGATCCTCTTCTGGCCCGAAGGAAATTCGTCATACATTAAATTTATTTCTCATGAGGTCGGACTCGCCCTTGTTTCCTCTTTCATAAAAATCTGCAGCCTCGTTGTTGTGTTTTCTGAAGATCCTCCTCATCTTCCAAACCAAGAGGCTGTTTCGGTCTGAAGAATTTCGGTCTGACTTTCCTGTGCTCGGGGTTTCAGAATCAGACTTGGAATGAAAGATGAACCTTGCCCAGTTCTCTCACTTACGCCTTCGTAGAGGTTTTCAAATGGGCTTCACTAGACGGTTTTTGGGTTAGTCTTGGGAAAGACAGATGAACCTTGTCCAGTGCCCAGTTCTCTCTCTCTCTCTCTCTCTCTCTCTCTCTCTCTCTCTCTCTCTCTCTCTCTCTCTCTCTCTCTTTCTTTTATGCCTTTATAGAGATTTTCAAATGGGCTCCACTAGATGGTTTTTGGGTTCGTCTTGGGAAAGGCAGATGAACCTTGTCCAGTGCTGCCCAGCTCTCTCTCTCTCTCTCTCTTATATGCCTTACAGAGATTTCCAAATGGGCTCCACTAGATAGTTTTTGGGTTAGTCTTGGGACCTTTTAACAGGATTTTTGGACTTTTGTGAGGTCTCAGCTTAGCGCGACCTGCCGATACTCCTGCGCTCCTATCTTATGTCCGAGGTACATCGCACCATAGTACTTGTAGAATGCGGTGAATTAATAGACCAAAGTAGAATGAATTGAAATCTCTTCAAGAAGAAATAAGATATCTTTAAATAGTATCAACGTATCAGCTTAAGGAAGTCAACCACACAGTAGAGGCTATGGAAAAATGTAATCATCATCCTTAAGAGCAAACAGGGTGCGGTCCAATAATTGAAGAAAATGAATAAATGCAACAACATCAATGTCGGGTAAATGAAGGCATCTCTACTAGCCGGAAATAATTGGCTTTGACTTTTTCTCTCCTTAAGTCAATGCTCAATAGCAGCAGCACAGAAAGGGTTGGAAAATATTTGCCTGGTCGTCTCCCTGGAGTTCTTCATCTGTGGACCTCTTTGATGAAAGCGACCTCTCCTGCTGAAGATGGCGAGAGAAGAGATCTATCTTGATCGGCATCGTCGCTCTCCGTTGGTTCACGCGCAGTGATCATCGACATAGATTCCGACCCGTCTTCTGGATATGGAAAGAGATGTGAGAGAAACGCCCCCTCCCAAGAGATGGTTCTCTCTTTGGGTGAGATGCTATAGATTAAGGGAGGCTGTCAATGAGCCTACCTGAATAGACATGATACTCAGGCGTCTGCTTCACGACTGGTAGCTGAAGGCTTTCAGGTAGCAGGCAACTGCATACTTCCCCTGCAATACACCGCTCACTTTATACCTCTGTAATTTAAATACCCAAGCTGAATAAAACAGAAATTTCCTCGCAGAATTTGAAAGACTGGCTTAAAAAGGAAGGAGCTGAGGGAAATGTACCTAGATGAGCAAGGCGATTGACCCAACCAGGGATTCTTTTCCCTGTCAGTCTCGAACAGATATCATCAGTAAAATGATTGCAATTTTTGAAGATAAGGTGGTATGTATCTCCATGATAGTCTGAAACTATATGCTCCATGAATGCACGGAATTCAGAACGGATCATCTTTGTATACCCAAGAAAAATGGAGCATCTGTATATAAAGCCAGGGCAATTCCTTGGTTCCACTTCAAACACTCCACTTAGGGGCAGATCATGCGCACCGAACCCATACTCAAAACCATGAACTGTTGCGAATCACAAGATGATAAATTTTCAGTACTCTTTTACCAGATTTTGATGATAACATCAATAAGCAATCGCGGATCTTAACTTAATTGGTTTCAGTAGAGAATGTAAACCATAAACAAAATCAAATTAGGAGCCGTCAGTGACGGAAACTGATGTAATCCACCTCATCTGAAATTCAGATGTTCCCAGAAGATTTACGACATCTATTCAGATTACTACCTCCCTCTGTCGATTCAGGTCCAATATTCTCAAACCTACTGCCATACTGTTGTGATGAGCAAACCTATGACTGAAAATGACATCCCGTCTGGCTTAAAGACTGGGTTTATAGGGATCGAGAATCCACAAGTCAAGGAGATTATCTATTCTAAACAATGCACCAGGCAACTAAATAGTTCCCTTGGCATGGGTTGTGACCTATGGGAGACAGGTCCTAGCCAGAAGACCTGTCCCATCAGACGACATATGAGATCAAGGGCTATAGCAATCTCCCCTAAAAAGTAGCAGAGTCCAAGTTCTGACCAATTTACGTTCAAGGATGTCGAAATATGGCCAGGCTGTTCCCCTGTTGCCAAAAGGACAATGCACAGTCACAAGAAAAGTTTCAAACCTTAATTCCCCATCAACAGCACTTTAAGGATCTAGGAGGCCACAAACGTGTTTTTCTCCACCTATGTCAAGCTGATAAATGCCGAATTAATGGAAGCAAGTTCGAGGTCACTCGCAGCGCATTCCATGACCAAAATCACCTCTCGCTAAAATGCATGATCAGAGTTTCTGTTTCCATGTCTTCAAGGCCATTTTTTTCAGATAGAGAAGAACGCAAAAAAATCTCCAGAAAAAAAATGTATGTCGTCATCATCCCATTGCCAACATATTCCCATGCAGAAGCTAAGAATCACGATTACAACTTATAAACCTAAAAGAATTTTAGGCAGCTGATCATGATATTTTGTTTAAAATATGGATATGCGTTGAGGTCAATGAGAACTAGTTGGAGAAAGAAAACCAGTTCAGTCACCTAGGAAAATTAGATAGGACAGTCGAAGGCAGAGTGCGTCCCAAGGGGATGCAAAATCTACAGAATGTTGGCATTTTAAGAATCTATACAGATGATCTAGGCGTCAAAATGTAGAAACTCCTCAGAATTCCTCAGTACTGCGTCAGTTAATATCAGAAGCTCGCTAATACCGCGTACACCGAAATTTCCCAAAATGGTTTAGGATCTCCACCAGGAACGATGTCTCAACTGAAGAGGAATGAAATCAAAATGGATAGACGGGCACATTTCTAGCGGTTTCAACTCACTCACCTTCGATTCCGGAGTGGAAAATCCCTAACCCGCACCAGTACGAGTAGTTATTCCAGGTTGTCAGATCGTACACGTTCAAGATGACCGGAATCTCGCAGTGCCCCCCCTCCGAGGTCGACGGCACATTCAAAGGTCTCGAAGAGAACCAAGACCCCATCAATCTGGTTCCCCAATCGCCACACTCCCCCGATAATGGCCTCTCCAGACAGTTCTTCCCCCCGGGTGGGTATGGGAAAAGATCTGGCGAGAGCGAGCGAGCGAGCGAGCGAGAGAGAGAGAGAGAGAGATTGAGAGAGAGAAGGACGCATGATTGCGATGAGGGTACAAGATAATGACCACTATGACCACGAGAAACGACAGAATCAGGCCGGGACCTGGACAGACAAAATGGGCGGCTGCTTGTCACTGTGTTGACTAGTTGATGTCCATCTCTGCCCGCGGAGAAGTCGAACACTATGCTGTGCCCTCCTCGCACTCCCAAACGGGTCCAACCCGACCCGTTTCGGAAGGCGGTATACTCACCTCCCAGTGGCAATTGGAATCCGGGAGGTTCCCGCCAATGTTGTGACTGCCACGCGTCATCTGAACGAGCGCTGGGACCTTCGCTGTAAGAATCTCCAGAGATTCTTATTCCCCCCGCTTTCTCTCTCTTCGACTCGTCGGCTTCCGCTGTTTCATCGTCTCCCCCATTTCGCCGTCGCCGGAGAGCCGGAACCAGCGGAGAGATCTCGAGACGTGCCGTCGCCGCCGTGATCTCCGTTCAGATCTCGAATGAGGCTCACTGATGGAGTGAAGTTAGGAGGTAGTCGGTGCCGTTAATGTCGTTTGTCGTTTTGTCTGCCTCCTCCTCCCTCTATATAATGGGTCCCCCTCCAAGAAGTTCAGCAGCGAATCAGTCTCTTCTCCCCCACGACCGGCAGGGAACCCTCTCCGTTCTCCTCGATGGGATCCTTGCCACATAGAGCAGCCGCCACGGCAATCTTCTGCGCGGACTGCGATTCCGACGGTTCGAGTGAGAAACGTCTGCTGAATACCGGGGGCTCTCCCCCTCCCTCCCTCAAGGTCGCAGTGAGCTCTCCCCAGAGCGGCGACCTGAAGTTTAGATCCCGGAGAGGGATGGAGTCCAAGGGGAAACCCTTCTCGAAGCTTGTCACAGGGGACAACGGATACGTGCTCGAAGATGTACCGCACTTAATGGATTACATTGCAGATCTCCATGTAAGTTTTGGATGCAATTTTCTCATGATCCTTCCTGCGCTAGTCGATTCTGTTTTGCTTTCGTTTTTGGCGCAGTTTCTCGGTATGCTGCTTGCTAGATGGCTTAGCTTTGAACCGAGATGTGGAATCGTGTGTGCATTCCAATGGCTGTTTCTTGTATCTTAATTCATTGAAATAGATGTTGTCATCCTTCGAAACCTTCGTCGTATTGCACCCGTCATTGATATTTATCTAGTTCTAATAGGGGCCATCGTTACTTTCTTTTTTGTCCGCCGTTTGCTCTTTGTGGTTCAGTTTCGATGTTGAACCTAACAGCATAGCTTGACCAAGAGAGACAGTATTTCAGTGTTTTTTCCTGCTTTCGTGGCAATTGTCCATCACGAATGCCCCGTTATTTTTTTAATCCTTTATTAACACCAAGACTTCCGTTCTGCTAAATTTCCTTGAGGAATTCTACTTATTTACATTTTGTTCCGCAGGCCCATCCAAACCCATTGCAAAGTAATCCATCCTATTCAGTTGTGAAGTAAGGCTATTTCTATTGCTTAATTCTTTCAGCTTTGTTCAACAAACTTGCGCTGACTTATTCTTAGCAATTACTTCATGCTTCAATGACTAACTGGTTAAGTCGTGCGTTTGACAGGCAGTACTTCGTCAATGATGACGATAGCGTCGCTCAGAAGGTAGATACTTATGCTAATTTTTATACGTCTATAATCGGGGAATCAAATTTGGATTAATACCAACTTTATAGTAATTTTCTGCTTATATTTTCCGGGTACATATACTGTACTTTTACACCCTTAATATCCACACCAAGGATTTTTGGACCCTTACATAAAAATCGTAACTTTCATGTCACTGAACATTTGAAATTACGCTTTTGGAGATTGATTTCTGATTGGCTGTTTAATGAAAAAAAAAATTCAATGCCGAAACTTATGGCGGGAAACGCTGAAGTCATGAGCATCTGTGTATTGATTTATTGTGCGTTGTTATCCATTGATTTGTTGTGCTCTGCACCTTTCTTTACAGATTGTGGTTCACATATCCAGCCCGAGAGGGACTCACTTCAGGCGTGCTGGTCCACGGCAGAAGGTGCATTTCTAGTATTTTGGTGCTGGAAAACGTATTTTTCTTGTAAACTTATTCCTTTGTTCTTTCTATTAGGTGTACTTCGAATCAGATGAAGTTCATGCTTGCATTGTCACATGTGGTGGCCTGTGCCCTGGACTTAACACCGTGATCAGGGAAATAGTTTGTGGACTATCCTACATGTACGGCGTGCACAAAGTTCTGGGAATAGAGGTGAGCAGTTCGTTTTGGTCCAGTGTACCACACATTACTTTTATAAAATTTTCATGTTCATCCGGAAGTTGGGAAATTTACGTTAGCAGAGCCATTATATTGCCTGTCCTTGAGGATATGACTTTCTAAGCCGTTTATTGGGTAACCTCTAAGGGTTTAGAACGCAGTTAGTCTTTTGAAAATGGCCAAATGATGAAACTTCCAAGCACCTGATACATTTAATCCTTCCAAAATTAGATGAAAAACAGAGATGAAATATAAGTTACAGTTTACTCAAGAGAAAGATATAAGAAAAGTGTGAAAGATTTTTACCAGATTTTGATGCTACGTTTCTATTTAAAATCATCAACATCATTTCATTACGATTCATCACATGTAATTATCCTCCCTGATGTTGACCAAGAAAGAATCGACAGAAGGGTGGCTTATGGTACGTGATCTTTGCACCAAAAAAGTCTTCAAATTAGTTAGTTTCTGGGTTCTAAATGTCCAAGTGAAAAATTAATTTATTTAAATATACTCTAGGTTTCTTTGCGATATGGGCCAGGAGCCCTTCCCAGAAGTATTACTAAACCGCAGTGTGACGAATAATATGTTGTATGCCACAGAAATATTTACGAGTTCTTCGTATCTTTTGGGTGAATCAGAATATTAGAAATTCAATTGACTCTGTGTTTTCTTCGTTTTCTTCTTATTATTACTAAATAATTGAGATAAATGGGCAGAATGGTGCCTTCTGGTTTGCCTTCGCACCATCTTCGCTATGTATGCGATATATAATTTTCTTGTCGATGGGCTACCGTCCAAGTCACGGCCTTGGTTAACAGGCTAGCATTATGAAGGTTCTATGCTTTGTCATCCTTGGCTCTCATTTCGTTTCCCTTTTTGAATTAGTCAATAAAAAAGAGATATGTCATGTCCCCCAGCACAATGACTGACACTGTACCTAAAGAAGAAAAAGGTACAGGTTGGATTAGGTCGAAGTCAACTTGTTTTGACTGGGTATGTGGGCTATGGTTATGGAACCGGTATTGAAATTCTATGTGTATTGTGTTAAACTAGAGAACTGTAGCTCTTACAGCAGCAGCAGCAGCAGCAGCAGCAGCTTTGCTTTCCAATTTCATTGTATGTAAAATGCTTTGACGATTCTTTATCATTTTTAATGTTCTTCTTTACTATTTTCCATCTTAGTGAAGAAATCAGATGTTAAAAGTCGTGTACGATACTTATAGGATTTATGGCACGTGTAGGGAGGATACAGGGGCTTTTATGCGCGCAACACCATTACGTTAACACCTAAATCTGTCAATGATATCCACAAACGAGGGGGCACAGTCCTTGGCACGTCACGAGGTGGCCATGATACCATGAAGATAGTGGATAGTATTCAAGATCGTGGGATAAACCAGGTAAATGTAGTGTGAACAATATACCATTTTCCCCATTTTCTCTTATTCATGAGAAAAATAATTTACATATTTTTATTTATTCCGCCTTTCAGGTCTATATAATTGGAGGTGATGGGACACAGAAAGGGGCATCAGTAATCTTCGAGGTAGCCATGCTTACAAGGGACTTTTAAAAAAAGAAAAATTGAAAGAAAAATGTCGTTGGAAGATAGAAATGACCTCTGTTCCAAGCCTCTGTGTTTATTTATTTTTGTTTATTTATTTTATTTTTCTCTGGCCACACAGGAAATTGAAAGACGTGGCCTGAAGGTTTCTGTTGTTGGAATCCCCAAGACCATTGATAATGACATCACGGTACTTGAAAGAATACTTATGATACTTACTATCCATGGGAACTACTTGTACTTAATCAGTATCTTGCAGTCTATTTCCATTTCATTACTTTTTTTCATTCACTTTTACAGGTTATTGACAAGTCCTTTGGTTTTGATACCGCCGTTGAAGAGGCCCAGCGAGCCATTAATGCCGCACATGTTGAAGCTGAAAGTACCGAGAATGGGATAGGTGTTGTGAAACTGATGGGCCGCGACAGTGGTGAGTTTCGTATCTCATCTGTCTGACTTATTGTTAGCATCGTGATCATCACATAGTTCTCTCGCTGACATCTTTGCCGAAACCTACCTTCAGCCTCAATATGAGTCAACCCCCCTCTTGGTTTTTCTTGGTTGACATGGGTTTTGACAATTTTTTATAATCTTATTATCTATAACTTTCGAACCTTTTGAATTCTTTTTTCTGCAATTAGAAAATGGAGTGTGGATTTTTGGTTTTCTAGAGAGAGAAAGAGAGAATGCAGAGAGATTTGACTTTAATTTCTCGCCCCCTCTTTTTTTTTGTCTCCAGGGTTTATTGCAATGTATGCTACTCTTGCCAGCCGAGACGTGGTATGCTTTTCGTTATTTATCTCCGGCCAATCAACCAGATTAATAATATAATAAGAAGAAAAACTCGTGCTTTCCGCAGGACTGCTGCTTGATTCCAGAATCACCCTTTTACTTGGAAGGGCCGGGAGGGCTTTTCGAGTTCATAGAGAGACGGATCAAGGAAAACGGCCACATGGTCCTCGTTGTGGCGGAGGGCGCAGGCCAGGATCTCGTATCTGAGAGCATGCGGTCAACGGATGTGAAGGATCCTTCTGGGAATAAGCTCCTCCATGACGTCGGACTCTGGCTTTCCCACAAGATAAAGGTCAACTCGAACCCATCCCCTCCCCAGTGATCTACATCAGTTGACTTTTTTTCTATTCAATTTCTTTTATATAATACTCCCTCTCTGCAGGAACACTTCGCTAAGAAGCCCAATATCTTCATAAACCTGAAATACATAGGTTCACACCCCCCGCTTTTTATTATTATTATTAAAAATATATATCATTAAATGAGGGGGTAATTCTGTGAATAATTCTGCCGCAGATCCAACGTACATGGTCCGGGCGGTTCCAGGCAACGCATCCGACAACGTGTACTGCACGCTGCTGGCTCACAGCGCCATCCACGGCGCGATGGCGGGCTACACGGGCTTCACCGTGGGGCCCGTAAATGGGAGGCACGCTTACATACCCTTCTACGTAAGTTCTTTTCTTTTTCCGTTCAATAGCCGAAAGTTTGGCTACGGGCGTCTCACAGCATGGGCCTAGCCACCGCAGGCCCATACTAGCCCACCAATCAGTTCCCTTAATAACGGCCCACAGTGAATTTATTTTATTTTATTTTATTTTTTAACTGATTTGGCAGAGGGTGACCGAGGGTCAGAAGAAGGTGGTGATCACCGATAGGATGTGGGCCAGGTTGCTCTCCTCCACGAATCAGCCGAGCTTCCTCATTCCCTAGAACGCGGAGGATCTGGAGGCCGGTCAACGGCAGGGTTATGTGATGTATAGATGCCCCCGAGGTCTCCTCACTCGCCGGTGCACATTGGTTACCACCACCGCCCATTTTTTTGCAACATATGGGGTGGCGGTTTCAAGGTGTTTGTTCTTTACAAAAATGGCGCCCCATTGGTATGAGTCGGGGGTTCCTCAGGGGTCTGGTGCTCTGAAGAGCCTGTTGATGACTGCCGTAAGGTTACCGCACGCCAGGATATCGATGTCTAGGTGGAGGCCCGAGAGTGACTTCTCCGCCGAAGTGGGGACCACACATTTTTTGTACCCTAATTTGGCGACGGCCGTCACCCTCTTGTCCATTCTCGGTACCTTTCCAAGAACAACGGAGGTCAACCATGGTGTCTGTAGCAAGAGAGAGAGAGAGAGAGAGAGAGAGAGAGTGTATACTTACTGTGCGGAGCTCGCCACCGAGGCCGACCTCCCCGATAAATGCGACGTCATTGGGGAGGGGGAACTCCAAGAAGCTGGACCAAAAGGAAGGGGTTGGAAGTTTATCAGAAACGTAGTGTCCACATTGAGCTTGAGAGGGTAAGGGCTCAAAACAAAGAGCCTAGATGCGTTTTTTGTTCTCATCTACTGCGCCCTTCCCTTCTGGGAAAGGGGTGGGTGGGTGGTGCTACGTGGCATGTTGACCCACTGTTTCGATCTTACTCAAAGGTCAAATTGGAAGAACAAGTTAGCCCAGCTCACTGCAGGGTGTTGACTTTGGTGAGTGAGTAAACACTCCCTAGGCCATCCACAGAATCTTACTTACCGATGAGCATGCCTACATCTACATCAGTTTCAGCTGGAGATCCACTTAAAAAGCCTACAAAAAGATGTAGCCCAGGTCATGGAGGAGGGTTTCTATTATATTACCATCCGATCTAGGCAAGGACCTTCATTCATCAGATATTTGCCCAGAATGGCTAATGCCACCATTGGTCAACTGGGTCTTAAGACTACGGCTAGGGCTGTATTTGTCTGCCTGTTTAGTTGACCTTAGTTGAGGCCTTGACCAATTGGTCTACTCGGGATAGATTCCCCATGAAATCTATTAGTCAAACTATAGATGAAGAGCATCGATTTACTCCCGAAATCGTTGACTTCCAGAGGAGCAGCTCAGCGAGCAGTAGTAGAACTAACGGTTAGGATTATACCAGTTCAATGAGAATAGGACCACCATCGAGGGCGTTCGATGATGATTCAGTAAAGTAAGGGAAGCAGGAAAATATTTACAAATATTATAAAGAGAAAGAAAACTATATGCAAAGTACCTGCTGCAAATTGCTGCTGCCAATGCAAGATCTCCTGCAGTGTCCGTCAACTTAAATCCGCTGACAACATTTATAAAAATCGACTGGAGACGAGAACAATGATTAGAGTTCGATGCTCCCCCGATGAAATAATAATAATAATAATAATAATAATAATAATAAAAGGATGCACCAATCGAGCAAAGTATTTCAAAACAAATGGAGAAGTTTCAGCCACCAAGTAACAGTCATAAGAACCAGACGTGTCATAATGGTATGTTTGCTCCAGGATGTGATTGCATAAGGTAACACACCTGCTGGTCACAGTTCTAGCTTTCAAGGAGGCTCGCCAGCAGTCAGCTATCAGATGGTGAACAACGTTTTGGATTTGGTGGCATATTAAGTGATGCGTATAGAGAGCGCATGAATTCGATAATTCAGATGGAAGTAATTCCAATACACCAAGCTTTTAAAAATGCAGACATTTTTTCCTTTTAAAGACTAGTAAAAATTGACATCAGAAGCATAAAAACGTGATGTTCTTCTTTTCAGAAAAAGAAAACTATCAGCGAAGCAGATTGTCAAGATATCTGCAGGTACCTTCGAGTTTGAAGTGCTAGACAATGTCTGCACCTCCATCTGTGCACAGTTCTAGAGATCAGGAACTGAGCACTGAATGCCAGGAAGAAAACCCTTCGACATATATGCAATGTAGATAGTTTAAGATATAAGACTAAACTCTATTTTCTAAATAAATAAATAAATAAATAAAAGGCCTCACACAACAAGAATCAGTAATATTACAACACGCTGAAAATGAAAGAATTGTGGAGGAAAAAAAAACTTACAGTGTTCTCGAGTTTCAGACCTGCCTGCCTCATTAGAACCTAGGAAATTGAACCATTCCAAGAGTCAATTATCGAATGGGGAGGGTTTCCGAATCAGAGGAACGGCTTTAGAAGATCCATAATGCTATGTTCAGTGGCAAATTATCCGATCCCTTACAAATAGCAAACGATACAAAATTGTATCATTAAACTGATTTTCGGAATTATCATGATACTTATGCTGCTAGCAACAGTAGCCATTTTTTTTATTTTTTACAAAACTAAGTATTGAGCACAATATACGATTAAAAAGGACTTGTCAGAAATCAATGTTGCATTCCGTCGATTAGAAATGCAACTTCATAGGGATTTAATTATCCATAAGAATATTCTGTCAGGAACAACTAGAAGAACGCAAACAAGAAACCAGCCTGTGCCAATCTCAACATGTAAAATTTAGAATATCCTATGTTTTAAGGTCTCAACTTCAGGGTTTAACACTGCTACTAAAATGATGATGAAGATGACGATGGTCATGATACCATGGGGTACACCCTTTCTCTGCTTTGAGCAAATAATCATTTGAAACCCCAATGCATAGTTGTTGTAAATTAAGGAAAGAAAGGTCATTTCGTTGACTAAATCTCCCAAAAGGTCTGAGAGGAAACAAATGCTCACAGAAATAATCATGTCAGCTCTGTTAGCTGAGATCCCATTGATATGTCTCACAACTGTTGATCCAGATGCACAGAGAGCCTGCAGAGAATTACTGAATGCGTCACACAATTTCATGGAGCAAAAGAGAACTGGTAGGAAAATTGATGAAATGAAGGTAAAATTCAAGTGGCGTTGACAATTCATAAGAGGAGTTACAAATTTTTTCATGAAATATTTAGGAAAATACAAGGCTAAGAGAATGTCTTCTAAGGGAGATGTAGAAAACTAGCTCCTTGCTATCATTGGTTGGAAATTTCGGGTGCCCACACTCACATCAAGGCATCATTCAGTTACTACCATAACGGAAAATGACCAACTGAAGAACTAGCACACATAAACACAAATCTACTTTTAAGCAAGGGCAATTAGAAATAAGTTATAAAGACTTGTTCAATATCATCGCCTACGCGGGGCAAAGACCTCCAAGGGTCTGACGAGACTTGGCAAACCGGAATACTTGAGACAGAAATGTGATGGATTGACTCAAGAGTCACCCGAAACAAATAACTAAATATCTCTTTTATGCTCATTTCAAAGCAAAACTCAATGTTTCATGTTAAATACCTGTGATTTTAGAAAATTAAAGTTTCACATCACATGTTTAATGTGCCATCCTCATTTTTTGTGGGGGATTAAATATTTTGTACATAAAATGTAAAAAAAATATATGTTTTACTCGCCTTGTGATTTGTGAAATAAATAATTAATACAAGAAATCCAAAAATCACACGAATTTTTTTATCAAAATGGAACCACTCAGAGTATAAAATAGTAAATGACACAACATAATACCGTAAAAGGCCATCTACAACAATGCCTCTGACACCCACTGTGTGTGTGTGTGTGTGTGTGTGTGTGAGAGAGAGAGAGAGAGAGAGAGAGAGAGAGAGAGATTCCTTTATCAAATATCTCTTATCAAGTGAAACAACTAATGAGGATTTTCTCTTAATGAAGTTTCTATTTTTAGAAATCAGAGGTAGGCTGTATGCATGTATTACTAAGAGAAAACGTAACGCTAAGTATAAAAGTAATTTCATAAAATTCGATTCCTTTGGCTTATAATCACCAGATGCCCTGGTGAAACAATAATTAACAAGTCAAATCTCGCAACCAAAATTATTGCTACCAAAGAATTAACGGATAAAATTCAACACCACAAGCTCTTCAAAAACAATACCAGTGTCGTGTGGTTTTAAAAAATACAAGTTATTTGCACTTTAGTAGGTTTCATAAGTAAAACTTCATGGAAGTGGGACAAACGAAGGAAATACCTGAATCTCTAGAAGAAAAGTTCTAGACCCATCTACTATGACAGAAACTGCAAGTCCGGCTAGAACTTCCGAACCAGGGTGATTCTCGCTGAGAAACAGCTCACTTGGATTTAAGACAGCTTGTAGGCCAGATTCCGACATTTCAAATACACCAAGCTAAAGTAAAAAAGGATGATTCAATGAGTCATTACTATGAATCAGCAAGCATGCCATATTAAAATGAAAGCGAGAACAGCTTCAAGAAGGGTTTAAGGCGTGAATCGGTCGTATACAATGAAAAATCCTTTCACTGAGCAAGATGACCATGAACATCCACACGAAGCAACATTCAATATCTCTGAACGGAGATCATAAGGTGGTATTAATTTTTAAAAAAAAGTAGATATGTAAACTTTGATTTGTTAAGTAAATGATAAGCGGCAACTACCTACCAACATTGCAAATTCATAATACATGGCTTAATCCCCAGACACGTTTCACATGTAGATCATTTTTGACCTACGAAGCTCAGCTTATGAAATCTAAACCAGTACAGAAGAAACTTCTCTCAAACAGACATAATAAAAATCAAACACATATTACAGTTACCCATTCCACACTTTTCGGCTATCTTGGAGTACATTCACAGTGGGACAGACCTCAGACAGAACAGGACATTGAATTGGTGGAAGCTTTTAGTCATATCCACGAGACCTAGAGTATGTACAAACTGATAGAAAAATTAAGCTATTATGTTCCTGTCCGTGGAGTTGCATGTCACTGTATGGATGAATGGATTTTTAAAAGAAAGCATTCCACATCACATTAAACTGTGAGAAGAGCTTGACAGCATCCCTGAAGGTAGAGACAAATCAATAATTAAGGTAAACTATGGTGCTGGGCAATAACATGGAATATTCGATCTCTTACCTAGGGATACTGATCACTACACAAGCCTTACATTGAAAAGATTAGAGAAAGATTGTGTTGAAGTTGAAAGAAGAGTCATAAGCTGCAATAATGATTACTCCTGAAATGGAAGCTTACATCAGGCATGGATGTACTGTCCATCTTCCAATTTTCTATTTACAGAGATTCAGGATCCGAACTAAAGTGGTAAAGCACTTGAAAGGAACACCACTAGATTTATTTGCCTGGACAGACGATCTGAGACGCCAACTTTTAATGAAAAATCTGAATATCCCTTCACCATCGCTATTTTCAAGGTCTTTCATGCATGGGAAGAGCAAGTAGGGTGGTATCCAAGGTTAATAAAGAATTTTATGGAGGCGAAAAAGAGATCTGTCAACTAGGAGATCTACAAGGCTGTCTACGTGATTGGTCATTACCATTGTTAGAGAGGAACATGTAGAGTTAAAAATGGGAGAAAAGAAGAAGATTACTTAAGACAGCATTATGCATCATCACAAATGAATGTGTTTGTACCATAAGTGGAAACCACATCAACTGGAGGTGAGAATATTGATATGGAGGTTCCCCAAAGAGAGACTCTCTACACGTAATCAACAAGCAAAATTTAGAGGTAGTATAAACAATACTAGATGCTTAGCACACCCGTGCTTTTATTAAAGCTATACCTTATTCTTCAATCTCTCTTCACTAGCAAAGTCGACTAAGTGATCTCAGTCTAAGAATCAAAGCAATCCATTTCCGTGTCTCAACATCTTTTTAATGCTAGGCTTTTGAGTCAGGCTACTACTGGTCTTTTTTTACCTCTAGAACTCTCAAAGAGAGATCTACTCTTTTTACATTAGTCTATTACGATGTACGAGGACATTGTTAGACTACCAGAGTAACCAGATGACTTCACAAGTATGATAACTTGATTTGTAAGAGAGAAGATGTAAGTTCTTCACATTCTGGAATATTTCACAAAGAAATGGCAACACTTGAGTTTTTTGTATTGACCATGCATTATAATGCATGGTCAATACAAAGAATTCGCAACTTATTGTGCTTCTCAAAGAATCATTCATCGTACATCATGCGCACATACTCATACAATAATGTTACAGATGGAAGTTCCTAAACATTTATGGGATGATGTCGTTCTCACCTTTAGTTATCTCATTATTCGTTCAATTTTCATGGTCTCAAATGAAATTTTTCCATATTTATTCATCCATGTTTCCTTCACCACTAAGCCTTTGGTTGTGTTTTTTTTCATTCGTGTGCTAGGAATGGGGGAGGATAAACTTTCCCATTGTTTTGCCAAGTGTATTTTACTTGGATACCTAACAACATAAAAAAGGACCACTCTTTTGACCCTACAGCTTTGAGACAATGTTTAAGTGGCAATGTTATCTTTGAGATCACACCTTGTTTCGCCCCGAATGTAGAGATATTGCTATTGACCTTTATATTATTAAGTAGCTACCTTTTGATGAACCTTTAACCAACTCTTGCAAGAGTTTTACGATTCCTCTGTATGTGCATCATTAGTAATCGTATTCACATGCTCCAGCTCATACCTCCATCATTCTATCTCATTTAGGTCGATCTTTGTTAACCTCCACTAGTCCAAAATTGCCTTCTGCTATCTGGAAAGGTCCTCAGTTTCTACTTATCATTCCATCTATTATTTAATCTCCTTCAAAAAATCTTGGCCGGTCTTACTACTAGTTTGGTTTGCCTTCAACATCTATTTCTATACCCAGAATGTACAAAGAAGCCATACAACATCATGCTTAGAAGGATTATCATCCAAAATTGATGCAGACATTATGCATCACATAAAAACGGAGGAGAGAAAACTAAGATTTCAGGCTTGAACGCAAGAAAATTTTCCTTTTTCATTAGTTTAGAGGCTCTAGTTGGAGGACATGTATCAAGGTTTCTTTATTGCTGATAATGCAACCTATAATGAATAAAGGAAGTCCGACAGCTTTCAAAATCACAACCGAGCATCGAACCCCTTCATAAATGCAGTGACACAGTAAAGCATAGGCAAAACAAGCTTAGGAAATTAAAAAGCTTCCGGTGATAAATAAACCTCATCTGTTGATCCGAAACGATTCTTCACAGATCGCAGCAACCGATAAGATGAACACCTCTCTCCCTACAACATTCGCAAACCATTAAAGCTGATGTTAGAAATCAATAACGGGTCAGGAAATTTTAAGCAACTACAGTTTGGAATGAAAAAAAAAATACTCGTGATACATAGCCTAAAGTGCTAAATCATCATATCAAAAAAAATAAATTGGAATTCGACTTCAGTTTGAAGCATAATATATATTCCATGACAACGTAGCTGTTTTTAAAGCCTAATGAAATCATAGACATTTTCAGTCCATGTAACTGATAAATCAAGTAAAGAATACGATGCCTCAATCTGGTAGAGTTGAAGCATTCGCACAACGTATTAAAAACTGTATTCACACAATGTATAACCCAAGGAAGATTAATATACTGAGATATCCCTAAGTGAATACCTTATGTTATGTAAATTGTCAGCCCATTGTAAGAGGATCATGTTTTAAATCTCAAAATAGGTAAAAATTCTAGCAATAATGCGATCATATCAAAAAATGTGAAGCACCAGTTCTGACCTCCAAGTATAAAACAACATCCACAATGTGCTCCAATATACGAGGTCCTGCTATGTCGCCAGTTTTTGTCACATGCCCAATCTAAAGAAAACGAAAAGATATATAAGACTCAAACATAGACCTCAAAAAACTATAATCTGAGCACAGGACAACATCTGGGATAACATATAAAACCACCAAGGCAAGAAAGTGTGATTTCTACAAAAGGCTCGGGTGCTGCGTTGAAGCTAATTACATTCAGACATTAATATTACGTAAGTAAAAGGGTTGAATATCTAATATGACATACACAAGATTTTCGAAGTCCGATCACGTTGAAAAACCTAAAATGCATTAAAATGGGCCATGATGACAGCATACCAAAAGAACAGGTATACTTGTTTGTTTTGCAAAACGTAGCAATGCTGAGGTACACTCCTTCACCTGTAAAGCACAAATGGAAGAAACATTACAGACAGTTAGCCAATAGATTGAAGATAATCAGTTCATCATTAACCAAAAAAAAGTCAGATTTTCCATTAAAAAATATGAATTATTCTTTAAAAAAAATTGGAGTAACCGAGATAAAGGAGATTGATTTTCCAGAGACTTTTCTAGAGTTATTTTTCAAACATAATCTACTCCAGAAGTTCTGGACAGATATTATACTCACACTAGATTACATTTGACACAACAATACCTGAAAAGTAGACTACATCTTACATTGACAAACGTGAGATTTCCTATTGTGATATAAACACGTGCACCTTTTGCAAACATGTACTTCCTATTGTTGAAATTTTTCCCTAACGTATACAATACATGCATTCGTTGGGTCAAATTACTCCTCGGGCATTTACCCGTACAAGTTGCACAGCATAGGTTGTGTGCCACACGATGGGCAAACAACACCCATTTACATTTGATGCGACATGTAAAGCAGTGGATCAGTTTGAGGTTTTCAGAATTTCTAGAAACCATGCCCAGGTGCCACAGCCCAAGCAAACGCATTATTGGGCCGCTCAACTAGGTACCCTAGATGCCTTGGGCATCTAGACTGCCTCACTGCCCAGCTGATACCTTGAAAATAAGTCGCATTAAATCAGTAGTAATTTCTGGGGGATTATTTTCAACTAACATGACGGATTTTTTCCCTAAGTTCAGTAGTTTGCAAGGTTATCATAATATGAGTAAAAACCAACCTTATAAATATATCATAATATGGCATGCAGCACCCAACTCCAGATCAATGGGCTATATTTTCAAGATCTTCCTTCACCTTTCCACCACTTTCAAAATTCATCAAGAATACATCATTGTGAATAATAAAGTCATATCAATGCCATTGATTTCCAAAACACGTTATTCATAAAGGGAAAACCTGAACGATACAAATAAAAAATTTGGAATATACAATTCCACTTTTATTATCTAGAACACCAAGCTATGGCTGTCAAACATCCACGTTGGACATATATGTCGGATAAACCACAAACTTCAAAGTAAGTCGCATATGTACATACATCTTTAAGTATATATGTTATACTAAAGTCGTATCAGCTCCAACCTATTTTGACGAAGGTTGTTAAATTCTGAAAGATATTCAAATCTGGTGTTATACAAGTCTCCAATATGTTGGTAAGATTTTCCTTTTAGACTAAATATTTTTATTTTTTCCCAAATTTAATTAAAAACAACTGCTGTTGATCATTTTTCGTCAACCTGCAAAATAATTTTCATTTGATCATTTTTCAAAGATTGAATATTGATACCGATGAGATTTTCCATATTAGGTTGTGCAGAACTTCATTTCAGTCTATAAATTCCTCGTCTAACTCTAAAAAAGAACACCCTTTATGAGAAAAACTAAAACTCAGAGCGTATGAGCAAAACCTGCATGATATTTCCAGCACTACCAGTAACTCCCCTCAAGTAGACTGTTTGTATAGAATCAATAACCAGAACCCTGGGAGAGAATCCACGAATTTTTTCCAGTATGTCCTGAAACAGAGAGCAACAACTGATGGTGCCAGCCTCGGAGATTATTTATATCACACATACTACGATTTTTTTCAAAAGAGCATGAAAACAAAATTAAGTACTGGGGAAACGTAAACAGGATTCATACATAAGTTACTGTGCAAAACACAGTTATATTGTAGCTTCAAAGCCAGTCTCAACCAACCAAAGTAGTGTAAATGGCAAGTAAAAATGAGGCTGGGATCTGTAATTGGATGAGCCTGATCCAGATCAACCAAGTTGACCATGTTTGGGGAACAAGTGCCTAATCCATGACCCATATTCCGGGAGGAAGCAAAAAGGCGGGATGATTTTTTTCCTTTTGTTTTCTCGTTTTTTTCCTATCGTTGCTATGCTGCTGACTTCTCTGTCTGTGTTGAGCTTCCTCAGTTAACAGATCGCTCTTCTGCGGCTGCAAGAAGGCAGGACACTTCAACTTCTGAAAGACATGACTGACTGCGAATTAGATAATACTTGGGAAACGAGTGTTAATTTCAATTTCAGGGGAGATCAGGAAAAGTCTTAAAATCAGATCAACGGCAACTGATTATGTTCTAAATCAGTTGATCGAATTGGCCTATGCTTGCTGCCATCACATGAAATATGGCCTTAAACCACCCATTCTGCAAACAATGAGTAAATGTACTCCTTGTTCTGAAACAATAAGCAAACAATGTTACTAACAACACTGCCCAGTGCCTAATGTTCTCAAACAATTTTAGTATTATCTGGAGTGATGTGGTTGAGGAACCTTCATTCCGTTCCCTCTCGGTGATCCACATGGGAACCGAAGAAAATTCCGCCAGCAAGAGGGGGCAACACTTTTCCACACCGACTTCAGTCTGCTGATAATCAGCCATGTTTACTTTGATATGAACTGCATAAAATATCAAGCCAGAAATTCCAAAATATCAAAATTAATCCAATATGGACTGATATATTCGTTCTACATATCACTAGTTGGTATATATTTCCCCAATTAAAGGGTTGATGAAGATCTTATCCTAAGAAAATAAAAGAAAAACTAAATAAGGCCCTGCCCGTTTTGGTTAATCTGATTATCCCATTGACACCACTGGATATGTTGTCTCGGTAGCAGATTAATACATCTATATACATTTATATATACATCTGTTTTATAGAAAAGAACGAGCAATGTTCATCTCACACAAAAATACCATCCATATTTTAAAATCCGAGTACTCTTATTTTCATACATGGCCATTACTTAAGATGATGAATGTAAATATTCATTGAAGAACCTATCAAATTATTTTCACGCTGAAAAGAGAATCGGCCATTTAAACTGTTACAGTACATAATGAACGTTTAGTGCCGGATAAAAATAAAACCACAAATAAAATCAACACTGGCAATGTCAAGAATATTTGGCACTTATATCCTGCAGCACCCATCTGTGTCCTGCACGTAATTCACTGAATCAGCCGTTGCATTAAATGGGCAGCAATAGGCCATAGACCTTAATATGATGCATCAGAGAACAGTAAGTGGTCACCAGATAGTACTATAAGAAAAAAGTAGGCAGTGGCATTTAAAAGCCAAAGACTAGTGATACCTCAATGTCAGTGCTTGAATACAAATACAGTCCAGGAGCATGAATTCGCATACGATCAGCTCTATTACCAATTTGATCAATGCTCTGCCACATTAAAAAGAGAAAACTTCTTTCAATTGTATATCGTTCATTTTACTTGTATAATCAATCCTGATATGACTCACATTGCTGGAAAAATCTGCTTAGTTTCAAATGTCTTAAAAAATACGCCTATTCTGTTACACAAACTTTCCTGTCGTGTGCATAGGCAAAGCATATGCAAAACGAAAATAGTGCAAATTCCAAGAACATTAAATTCCCAGTTAAAAAATATTTTTCTGAATATGCATCAATTAAAATTTCTAAGAATATATGAGATACATTAGAAAGACATCACAAGTAAACGTGGCATGCATTGGAGCCAGAAAAGGCACAGGAAGCACATTCAAGTTTCATACTTCATTCCCAGAATATTTAATTCCCAGCGATAAAAAAATGTTATAAATTCTGAAGAATATACAAGCCTTTAACTTTACAACTATACTCTCATAGAATACCTGAACGCATCAGACCAAGAAATAGCATACCAACTCAATCAATAACTGACCTCCTCGCCAGAAACATAAATAACTCGAGCAGGGCCTTCTGAGCCAAGTCCTTCGGCTAGAATACCAGCAATCTTCACATTCCAGTTCCAAAAAGTGCGTAGTTATAAATGAGGGTTCATGAATTGAGATCATAGAAAACATAACAAACAGTCGAGATCAGGTACAAGGTTTCACTATTATATCGATAAGCATCCACTAAAATGCAGAAAGAGAATCAAAAGTATTTTGAATATTAGGTATACCTGCAATAATAAAGTACTCTTCCCAACGCCAGGATCACCACCAAATAAAACCAAGGAACCTACAAAATCCAAAAAATAGGTATTGCTATTATAGTCATGTGCTTATGCTTGGAAGTCATGCATAGAAGTGTCAATGGCTGGCCCATCTGGATCGTACCTTGTCAAGCCCACCCCAAGACTACTTTAAAAGGCCCAAACCCATCCTAAGTTGAGAGAAAAGTCCAAAAAATAGGCCTCAAGCCAAACGCCTATGAAGTCCAAACCCCAACCAGAGGGGCTGACGGTTTTCACATATATATATCTGACGGTTTTCACAGACAACCAGAGGGGCTGGTGAACGGAATGCAGGAGGCAAGAGAGCTGACGCAGAAAATGTTGCCACTTATGGAAGGGGCTGATGGTAGAATGGGTTAGGACAAAAGAAAATGGATGGGGGCTCGCATCAGGGCTTACACAGCCAAACGTAAATAGGGCTAGCAAAGAGTTGGTAACACTCACCAGGGGAAGGGGTGACAGCACAGGTACAGTCTAACATGATAGGAGGAGGCGATTATCAGACTAAAGAAATGCAAGCAGGAGGAATGGAGAAGAAAAAAGGACATGATTGGCAAGATAAGGAAAAAGAAAGGGGGAAAAAGAAGGGGGGTTGTGTTGCAATTTAGGGGAAGGATTTCCCTAATCAACATAGAAAGTACCTTAACCTTCTGGAAAGTCATGGATATCCTCTTTCGAAATTGCCGGTTTATAAGATGTAGTACTCAAGACAAAGGATGAAGCAACATCAATTCTGACACAATTGCCACCATGACCACTATTTTTCATAGCCCCGACCATTTAGATCCGCATGCGTTGTACCCTAATTATGCTTTTGTAGTTGTGAAATAACTTGCCATGAAAATCTTTTTAACGCCCATTATTTAGACAGATAAACCCACATATATGGTTTGAAACAGAACTCACTATTATTATTCTGTCTCTTTTGGTTTCCCTCCTTATGGCTAAAGGTCCATGAGACTCTACTAGAAAGTCCACGGACGTCATTTTGTTATGCTTTCTACTAGGCAAATCTTTTTTGTTGCATGTTGGCAAACATGATGTGTCCGAGGATGGAAGGGAAGATCAAAGAATACGATAAGAGAGAACTAGTCATATAAAAGAGTATTCATATTTTGAAACTCCTCAGTAGTGATTGGCATGGATCCCTTCCCCAGGATTTGCTTCTCGTCCTCACCCAAGAAACAAACAAGGAGATGGGTTCTTTTATATAAAATGTATACTAGAGGCTCCTATTTATTATATAGACTTTCGAAATTGAAGATGCATCCATTTCACGTTACAAACTTGATTTTGGCTCGATCCATCTGGGTTGGCCTCAAACCAGACCAGATCTGGAGTAGATGACCTCAACTACTGAGCTGATATTGCATACCACTGTATATTGTGTCCATGTGCCGTTAGGTATGGTGACTCTGAGGGGATCAGGGAGCATGTTCCACAGAATAAGCACTTTTTCAACTTAATGGGCACCTGATCGTGTACCCATGGGGAGAAATAATCCTTCTTTTTAACTTGAAAAAAAGGGATTTCCCAGAAATCAGATGATCACATGAATCGTCAGGCCTCTAATTGCCATCTCACTTTGCAGTCAGAGAAATAAAAACTGAGAACGAGAAGAAGAAAAAGTCCTGTGGGGTGTGGAGAAAGAAAAAGATGAGCGGTTGCACATAAAAACTTCAAAAAAAGAAAAAAGAAAACAAACAGAAAAGAGGAAACCTTGCCACAACTCGCTACCATGAGGTACTGCAGGGGAGAATAGGTCCATGTGAATAAACATCAACAGATTGAGGAGAGGTGTTACTTTTTTAAGCTTACGGTAAGATATGTATTGTCGTCCCCACAACCCCTAAGTTGTCCAAATATATTTTCTTATATATTTAACCATATTGAGTTTCTTCTGCTGAATTAGACAATTTGGCTGCCAGATAAAAACTGAATCTGAAGAGATTGACCAATTCGAGACTCAACTCCGCACTACCAATCTTGGCAGGGAACATGAAATGGAGTCTGAGATATCTTTCGATGTCCAACATTCTATTAACCTAAGCAAATAGAAAAGTGTCCACAAATAAAATGTCCAAAGAATACAACCAATAAAAAAACCAATATAAAGACTAAAATGATCAGCCAACAACAAATCAGGCAAGATGAGCCCCATGGCTACGCCTAGCATATTGATATACACTTATCTATCTTTAAGTTTGATGCTCAAAAAGCAGATTTCATCTACGTAACTCATATTCCAAGCAGAAACCTAAAAAGAAACACCAATTAAATTCAGACTCAAAATATCTAAGAAACAAGTAAAACATTATTACAAAGAAAACATGCCCAGTTGAAATGGATTATTCACACAACTGCACACGCGAGAAACACTATTTGATAGGAATAAATATACCTGGCACAAGACCACCACCAAGAACCCTTGCAACCTCCATTCCAAAGTGTCCAGGCCTAGAAATTCAACCAAAATTGGTAACCACGAAATCTGAGGTACGACTACCATAACCATCAGTTAAACACAGATTAAAATGTACCTCAAAATAAAGATGCCAAAGAAAACAGAAAGAGCATGAGTGCTGTGGCATTCCATGATTGACAGTTTTTACAAAAGGAAGTATGCCTGAAGACCATACAGTAGAGGAAACAATACTTGTAATTATAAGTTCCTCATGTCATGTTTTAAGGATTTGTGATTTTCATTTATATAACAGGCGAAACATGTAACATAACGCATCGTGAATTTTACCCCGTCAAGTCATAGCTCTTTAGCACTATTTACAGACATCATTTTACTAGGGTCAATTTGGATAGATATCATATATTAGGATTCTGATGAGGTTCACGATCCTAAAACGAATTGGGCAAGAATAGTGACATTGTCAACCTAAAGCCATGACTCAGCTTCAGTAGCACATTTGAAAGGATTTTGAAAATGAAAGGGATTGCGTAAAATTTACAACAACTTCAAAAGGGGAGATGACGTTAGTTCTCACACGTTTTCTCTGTTTAGCATAAATATCATAATTCCTGGACGCAATCGGCTCCAAATATATGATTTTTTTATCATAGAAGATATCGAGAAAATAACTTTAAAATGTTAAAATATTACATCATTGCCAGGAAGAATATAGAAGACCAAATAGAGACCTTTAAACATAAAAAACTATGCACGAATCAATAAAACAAGCACATCCTTTGAAACACCAAACTTGGTTTTACTCCACATTTTCTTTGGTCTCCTTGCCCTTCCAGAGGCATCCAATTTTGTGATATTACCTCTCCTTACTTGGATACAGTGTGCCATTCGTAGCACATGTATGTTTCACATTGATCAGTTCTATCCAATCATGTCTACCTAGAACCAACGACAAATTTATCTTTTAACTCCAAATTTTATTAGAGCCTTTAACAGTCCGTCTTCCCACAATAACCCCTTACTATTGTCATCTCATTCTCATGGGAATGGTTTATGATCTAAAACCCTGTGCAGGACTGTTGGTCATAGCCGTTTCCCGGAACTTAAACCTAACCAAACTCAGCCAAATAAAGTCCTCAGGGAATATTCTTAAGGAATAAATCTAATTATTTACTTAACGATCAGAATCAGGCATCCTTCCAAGAATATACCACTGGTACGAATTCTCTGAGATATTTTGCCACCATTTGGCAAGAATTTGAACAATAAGCGCTTTGAATTTAAGGTTAAATACTTTGACAACTGGGTGTTTCAGTCCTTTTCAGAGGGCCCCTCATCAGCACAGAAGAAGATCATTGTGACAAGTTAGGACCATGGCGTGCTGGAAACCTCCCCTAGCACGTACATATACTTTAAAAAGCAGTTACACATGATGAAGTTAGTCTGACAAGGAAAGTCAAAAAGAAAAACTCAGATGGGAATCCTCACAGTGGACAAGCTATGACTATGGTACCAACAGAAGCACCTGAATTGAACTCCTTAAGCCTTGGTCTTATGCAATTCTATGCTATCTAAAGATCATTATGCTGGTCAAATCCTAGGGCATTGACAACTAATAGCATGGCGACTGATGCATCACAGATCAATGGCACCGCAGAAAAGAGAGATTGAAGATCAATCTGACTGTGGGATAGAAGAAACTCACTGGCTCTGCCAAATGTGAGGTGCTTAAATCTCAGTTAGCCCAAAAAGAGCTACTTAGAAGCTTGTTCTATCTAGATGTTAATGCATATGGTAACCATAGAAGAGTCCTCTGTCTATACCTTTTTGTATGCAGGGAATAAGGTGAGTACTAAGAATCGCTGGAAACGAGAAATGAGCAAAAAGTACAGCCCAAAAAGCCCGAGCAAGTGAAATTCAGACAGCTTATATGTTCTAGATCCTACATTTCAGGCGATTTTGTTGTCTTTAACTCTCCCTAGGAGATCTTTTCTTTTTTGCTTTTTCTATTAGCATATCATATTTTTTAGGTGATCCGCGACTAATTTTTGTCTGTTTCAATGAGGATGAAATGTAGAAGATGGTTTTTTCGACAAAAACATTCTCTCTCTCTCTCTCTCTCTCTCTCTCTCTCTCTCTCTCTCTCTCTCTCTCTCTCTCTCTCTCTCTCTCCCTCTCTCTCTCTCTCCCTCTCACTCACTCTCTCTCTCTCCCTCTCACTCACTCTCTCTCACTCACTCACACACGCACACACACTTCATGTCTTTCGAGGATCACATCAATCATGCATTGTGGTTCAAGGATTCTGACATATAGATAGATAGGTAGAGAGAGAGAGAGAGCATATTGATCCTGAAAAGCAAAAGAAATAAAAAAGAAAATAATTATTGTGAAATATAGACGGGCATCTTATCTCTAAAGCCTGTCACAGCTTCTGACATTTTTACGAATAGCAACGAATATGGGATTTTTTTTTCTGATATTTTAAAGAGTGTCGGTACGCGGGCGCACAGATATATTGCATCATCAGATAAAAAAATCGACCGCCCAACCCTTCTTATATTGAGAGTGTGATGAACGAGGACTTACAGAGGAATGCGCCATTCCAGCTGGTTCATCCCTTTCTTCACCTCCTCCAGGCTCTGGGGGACCAAATCCCCCGGACCCTGCGGCAGCCATGATCGAGTAACTGCTTCAGACACCTCGAACCCAACAGACCCCCTGCTCTCGTACTCCGAGAACTGCCTCACTGTGTTCACGGCCTGGCATGAAGGGCAAGTTCCCCACCACTGCCCCGGTGTTGCTCCACAACTCTCACAGACCCACGAAACCTTCGCCTTTCCCGACTTCTTCCTGGCAGTAATGGGAGCCCAAGCCGACGCCGAACCCAAACTGGAAGCAGCCCGCGAGTTGTTGTCTCGCTTTCCACCCTCCGTTTCCGGTTTCCTGACCCTCGGAGTCGGATTCTTCGCGCCCTCGCCGGCGCCTTCCCCTCCCACCCGCGTCACCAGACTCCCCTGCAGAGGATCGTAGAGAGTCCATACTTTGCGAGCTTCCCCATGATCGTCCCCCTCCGGAGGGACCGCCGGCTCATCGTCGGAGCGCCGGCCGGCACGGTTGACGGCTCCCCAGCCTGCTGAATATCGGCGGGAGGACCTCCACGGGCCCGTCGTCTTCCCGGCGACTGGGCGGGGGGAGACAGACCCAAAACGGACGTTGGTGGAACCAGGAAGCACCCTGTTGAGCAGGAGCCTACCAGCTGAGAGCATCCTAGGGGAACTGGGAAGGTGAGAGCAGGTCGTTTGCATCAAAGAGGGAGGAAGAACACAGAGAGAGAGAGAGAGAGAGAGAGAGAGAGAGAGAGAGAGAGAGAACAAGCGCGCGGGAGCTACGAGGCTCGTCCTTCTCCCAGCCTGGACATTTACAGTAACCAAAAAATTCAAACACATGAAAACACGGGACAACGCTGATTAAATCATAAACCGTCAAAACATAAGAGATTAGCAGAAGTGCACCAACAACATATGAAACTCTGGGCATATCTTTTCTACCTGAGACTAGCGTACGGATCAAGAGTCGCATGCAAATGATCAGCCACATGCAGAGTTACTCACCTTTGGTTTAGTCTCAATAGATCGGTCAACTGGGTCGTCTCACTTCCTTCCCCAACAGAAAATGAATTCCAAGACTTCAAGAAATCACGTATCGGTGTTATTTTTTATCCCGCTTTTCTTGTGAGGATGTAGAAAAATTATTATTAGCCTTTTTTTCTATAATAAAAGTTTTTTTCATCTAATCGGAAATGCCCCGAATGGAATCGAAAGAATTGGCAACTCATGCGACTGAAGTAAATAAAAGTTATCAACCAATTGGTTCTTTGACAGATATTTCTTTTCTCTTTATTTATCACTATTGCATCTGTTTACTGATAATATCTACTGTAATTCCGCACTCTGCCAGATAGCTAAAAGGTGGAAGCCCTCTCATGCCCTGTCAAAATAACGAAAAAAACAAAATGATTGATATTTATATTTTATTGTAAATCAATAATATAGTTTATGTCAAAAATCTTCAACTTCAATTTTTCAAAATCGTCGACGAAAAAGTTATCTCTTCATAAGTGTACAACGTTTAAATGATTTGCTTCAAAATTCTTTTTCCATCTTTTTTTGTCAACTATTAAATAATTGATGTATCTAAACAAGGTATCTTTTTGAATTTTCATGATTGATATGATCTATCATAATATCAAAGTCCAAGGACAACACATTTTGCCAAAAAGAACCAAAGCCAAATCCTACTATCTTGGTTTATCTTTTGAAATGTGATGTATCAAATTACCAAGCGCATCTTGTTTAATAACTTTGAAATAAATTACAAAAGTAAATTTCAAGGATGAATCAAATATTTGGCAAAGAGTAAGCCATTAATACAGCAAAAACCTTGTATCCCAATGAAAGGCGATTTATTGTGGGACTCAACAATTTAGATCAATTGCATGTTACATACTAGAATTATAAAAAGAAAACAATATGAATTTGACCATATAGATTGATCTTGATTGATATCATATTAATTTCTTGCTGTGATTCTATTGTACAATATGAGATAACCTTCAACTATTAGTCTCACCTCCCCTATCCCTAGCAATTTAGTAAAAGAGCCTCTTAGCTGTACTTTAGAGAATAAATAAATATAAAACAAGGAATAAGTCAAAGTTAAATAAACCTTCATTAAGATAGCCCATGAAATCAAATAGAGGGGATGAGTGTAAAGATGAGCAAACATCTATTCACTGTTGATGACGTCACCACATAGCTGAAGGAAGTTGTGATTTGACAAAATTCAGTAGAATCCAAGGAAGAGGGAGATGACTTCAACCCAAACAGTTAGAAATCGAAGTAACAGCTGAAAACATTCAAAATGATTGATTTCTTTATTTATTATGACCTCGAATATCCCATGAAATCACTTTCTTGAGGACAAAAGATGTCATAATTTAGGTTGTTTCGAATTCGCAGGATTCCAATTCTGAACTATGTATTCCATCCAAGAGCCCAGAAAGTCAGGCGGGGACACCTTGCCTACCTACCCTTCATGATAGGCTCCCAGGATGCCTGCCATCAAAGGACGAGGCCAAAAGAGGCACCAAGCGCACAACTTGAGACGGGGGATAGTCTGCAAGTGACGGCTGAGCCAGGCCCACGAGTACAATGGGCCGGATGATGCTGCCACCCGGCCTCTATTCAGACCAGCACTGACGGCATTTTCCAGACTTTTCTCCACACTTAGTGGGGACCATAGACACTAGAATGGGAGCTCTCCAAAAGATTTTTCAGATGACTGAAATTTCATTATTATTATTTACTGCTAGGCTTCGTAATTGGGCAAAAAGAAGCAGAGAGGAAAACCACGGGCGAGGAAGAGCGCAAAATAGTCAATTCCAAACCATCCGAATGACGAACAAACCCACATTAAAAAATTATATATATATATATATATATATATATATATATAGTTGCTAGCGGACAACCGATTCCGCTGAAGGCCCAGAACCTGCTTAGTGGGCCCCACCATGGAATATATATATATATTCCGTTGACCCGTGGTTTTTCTTTAATTTTTCACGATCGTCTAAGGTTATGGAGCCAGGGCAGGGCCGCAACGTAAAGCCCCAAAAGGCGTGGGCCTCGTCAACAAAACGGAGACGGTCAGGACAGCCTGTACCCCATTCTTTAGGCTTGCAAGGGACGAACGGACTTGGGCTGGAGTAGACAAGGCCTAGATGCTGAGACTCCAAGTTTCAGGCACATCATCAAGAATTGCCAAAAAAGGGAAAGAAAAACCGTTACCTGAAGAAACCCAGCAATTAGAGGCTTCACATGATCACTGCAAGTACTCAAAATCTTCATTAATTCCGGCCTGCAAGTTCCACATTAGACGACGTCAGATAACATAGACTATCTTCCAAGAGTGGCGACTTTCATATCCAGATATATAGCACAGTGACATATGAGATAAAAGGATGATAATAACGTGGCATCATCTTCTAATCAGCACGATGAAATGGTTTGAACTGGACATATATTCATATAAAGAAGAAAATATAGCACCTTTTGACTCAACCACATGGGTGAAGATAATGAAACAGGGTTACTCTGAACTCATCAAATTACAAATTACAATATATTTTATTTTATTTTATTTTTTCCATCTTGGCTTCTTTCTCTACCATAATTTCATGAGCATGGGCTTACTCATAGTTCCAATTAAGAATCAAATAAAATGATTAAAATGGAATTATTACCTCCCTGTATAAGTGCACCAACTGTTCCTTGGCCTGGGGAAAGCTTGTTGAGCACCAATGCTGCAATGTAAATATGTTGTCTGGGAGGAGATTTACAAAATCAGCAAGAGCCAATGGTAGAAAGGAGAGAGGGCAGGTGAAGGGAGATTATGGTGGACCACCGACCGGTCCATCTGTTGGCAGCAGAATGAGCAACCTCAATTGCGTTCCCTGTTGAACGGCCAAGAAAATCATTACACTACTGTTTGTAAATATGAAAGAAGCACATAAATATCCGTTATCCAGAAATTAAATGAGAAGACAAATTAATTAATGCCATTTGAAATTTTCAATTAAAAAAAAAAAGAAGAAGAAGAGGGAATGCATTGAGGCCAATTGTAAAGAGGAGAGAAGTGGTGGGGTTCCTACTCATTGCTTCGATTGTAGCTGGATCATTGTCTGCATAGCAGCTTAGTTGCTCCTAAAATACAATACAAAAAATGATTAGTATCTATTCAGACAACAGCAAACTTGCTCCGAACTGAGGTTTGTCGAGCACGAATACAACCAGTTCGAGTGATTTCTTGAAGAGTCGATCTATGTAGGGGTTGGTGGGAGGGAGGCATTGTTGATATGGTCAGAAAATATCTGGTGACAAGTATCTAGATAGAGGTTGAAGAGGAGAAGATCTAAACTGAATCACAAAAGAGGGGAAGCGATATAAACCTTGAGCCGTTTATGTTGCATTTCAACCGTCTTCAGCTCATCTAAGGCAGTCACTCGCTCGTCCTGTAAAAGAAATACAAGCATATTCATGGACCTCGAAAATGCCAATAATCTGATTCAAGGATAAGAAGGGTGGGTCAGCTATTCTATAAGTAAGTCTCACAGATTCTTCCCTGCCTCTCTTCAAACTATCACGCTGTTCAACTAGCTCTTTCAATCTCTTTGTACGGTTTGCGAGGTCAGACTCAAGTTTCCTGTATGTGTTCTTTAGCTGTTTCAAATAAAGCACCCCAGTCGAAACTAAGAACATCGTTAAAAACAGAAGGCATATGTCTCCTATCTAATAACATTATCGTTGGAAAGTGTTTTGACTCGTCACCTGATTGCTAGCACAACTTGGAAGACTCCAAAAGTATACCTGCAAATGGACATATATGGGCATGGATTCAATTTTCAAGCATAAGCAATCATTCTCATTGAATGCTTAGATAACTGAACTGAAAGTTCATAGTTCAAAAACTCGTTCGAAGAGATAAACTCACAGAGGTGCCTATTTTGTCTTTCAAGACAAGGTCATCGTCAACTAGGCTTTGAACAACATCCTTTACAGACTGGCTGATGACACCCCTTTTTGGGCCCAGTTTTTCTAGCTCCTTCAGCTAAAATACGGAAGCATTTAGAGAAACAAAAATAATGCACAAAGAAAACAAGACATTAACGGAAAAAGGAGCTTAAAGGCATTAATAATTCTCTACAAGAAAATGAGGCCGAATTTATTTTTTCTTTACGATTCTCTTCAATATCAACCAATTCAGGTTATTGTCCATGTTTCCTGCACTCTCCTAAATTTCTAAACTTATATATGACACCACATTTCCCTTAGCAGCGTGTGAGCTTGTGCTCATTTCTGCACTAGATGTTTTACCCTATTAGATTTGGAAAAAATTGACCATGCTGATCCCTGGAGATTAGAGAAACTTTACGAACATACTCCAAACTAATATTCCACCGTTGGCAGGGCCTGGGAGGACATGCACTTGTGAACATATTTCAAAATCCTACTTTTAGCTATTTGGCACAGCACGGAACTACAACATTAGACAATGTGCCGGATAGAATGAGCAAATAATATAAATAAATATGTGCAATATTGATACTAATAGAAAACAAATAAAGATCTGCCAAGCTGTCAAACTCAAAACCAATTGGTAGAGAACTTTTATGTATTTCAGTCCCATGAATTGTCAAATCTTTTGGATTAATGTGGTGCATTTCCAATTAGATGAAAAAAACTCGAGAAAAAGGGCTAATAAGAAGTACTTTTCTACATCCGTACGAGAATAATAAAATAACATAACGCTGAAATGTGATTTCTTGAAGTTTTAGGATTCTTTTCTGTTGGGGAAGGGAGTGAGACGATCCATTTGACCGAGCTATAAACTCACGGATTTGTAATATCAACCAGGAAGACCTGCTACTAAGACTAAACTAAAGATAAATATCTCTGCATGGGACTCTTGATCCATATGAAAATCCGTACGCTGCGGGATTTAGGTAGCAAAGTATGATCACGAAAGATAGACTACCAAGGAGCTTAAAAATATAAATTTTCTAACCTAAACGTGGCAGGAATGAGCTAACACCAATGCTCCTCAATTATCCAAGTGACAGGCTTGAGAACAGAGGGGAAAACCTGGAATGAATTTCTACTGTGGAAAATAAATTTCTAGAATCGTTTTATTCCACTACCAAGCAAGAATCTGGAAGAAATTTTTAATAAAAACTAAAAAAAGACACATGTTTTCCAAAATTAAAGCTATACAACAAATTACTATTTTGAGCGTTCTTGGTAATGTAATATATAACAAGTCCAATAAGACAAATAAACCATTTTTTTCTCGCTTACAAAGACATAATACTCACAAGATAGAAGTTTTTTGAGTCGTAAAATATTTGAAGAATCTGCTCCCGCTTCTCATCCAAAGAAAGGCCCCTCTTCTTTGACTGAAACATGTAAGCAACCATTGCATTGAAAGAAAATACATGGCGCAACATATAGATAAATAAACTATCTGATTCATTAAACGGTAGAAGTGTCGGGTCAAAAATGTAAAAGTCATAAATCTTCTTACAGGCACCACGGGATGATAATCAATGGGGAGACATTTTGCCGATACATTAGATAGTTAACGTCTCTGATAACATGACTACGTACAAAACTTATCCCTTGTTAATGAATCATCCAGACAAGGCGTCATTCACTTGTCTCAAGCATACTCTTGCCCCATCATCCCGTTCCCGTTCCCGTTCCCGTTTACGTTCACATATGTCAATCTCTAGTCTGAATACTTGGGGTCTCACCGCTGCAGACTTGCTCTGCAGATGTTACAATTTTAAGTTTCCCTCACTTAAAGATTAACAGGTTTCCTGTTACGAAGAGCTAAATCTGCGTCATATATTCTTCAAAAAGTATGAAAAACTAGATGAGCGCATGGCAGAGATTCCGTCGAATTGGGATGGAGAGATGAATCTGCCTTGTTCCGCAGACACAACAGAAAACATTGCCCAAACGCGATACTGAATTGAAAATCTATCTTAGCAACAATCATCTAAGGATGACGACGATGACATGTGGTCCTCTGACGCTAAAACGATGATACCCTAAGGAGTTAAAAGCACCACAGGTACCTAGGTCGCGATAACCATTAACAGACTGAAGAGAGGATCTGATGAGCGAGACCATGACGATTCAAGCTTGTAATTGCAACGAAACGCAGACAAGAATCTACCATTGGGAGCTACGCGGGGTTCACGGCTGTGTTCACGGGTTCGCGAGCGAGAAGGCGACGGCTCCTCTCTTTGGCGGGAACTCCAGCCGAAAACAGACTACACGTTTCACGTCGGTGGGATTTGAATCCTTATATATTCACATAATAAATACCGGTAAAAAGACATTATTTTTATGTTTTCTCTTGACTGTCCGATACTGTCCGATCTGAAAAAGCTTAAGATCAGCGGCTCAGATCGCATCTCCCTCCTCCAATCAGATAAGACCATACATAAAATAAAGGGGTTTTGTACGAGGTCAGAGACCGGGTGGCGGAATCGTCAATGAATCGGATTCTGCTCTGGGCCGGGCACACCGGCCCACTATGAACACGTCGTCCCGAGCCCCGTGACGACTCGGTTCAGTAGGACCCGGACGATTCCACGGGTCATACTTCAACAAATTGGCAATCAAAAATATTACCAATAAGAAATAAATAGGCCGGTGGATTCGATCTTATCCGGTTAAAAATTTTATTTAAAAATATCTGACTAGAATAATAAAGTCCGTACATCTGCTCCCCTCCCACCCTCCATGTGAGACACTTCTCCGAGTCTTTACGTCGTCTGAGACGTGCCGCCGGCGCCTCCCACGGGCGCCTTCACGTGCAGATGTCTGCCGGCCCAAACCGGACAGCGCAGGGAAGTGTCGGTGGCAGGGATAGCCATCGCATGGGATCTACAATATTAATATTTATTTATAATATTATTTTTTCGTGTGACTATTTGAAAATGGAAATAACTCGGATCGATTGACGAATGAGATTGTCGACGGATCGTGCGAGGTCAACGTCATCATCCAGCCAGGGTTGACTTCTGATTCGTATGCAAACCGGGCTAGATGGATTCAGGGTAGCTTAAAATTAGTTTTAGAAAGTAAACTATTTTCGTGAAAAATTAATATTTCGGGTATTAATAAACAGGAGCAAGTTGCGGCGAACGTGGACTTTAGTGAAAGAAAAGTAAGCTCCCCCCGAGAAGAGATAAGAACGGCGGCAGTGGTCGGGTCAAACCGTGTGTCGTTATCGAAAGATGTACCGTACACGTGGCGGAACGCGAGATGTCGGCAGGATTCGGGACGCGAATCCCACTTCCCCGAGGGAGGTGGATCAACGACCCGGATTAAGAAAGGCTGAGGCCAGCGCGGGGCGCCCACGTCAACCGCTGAGCTGGACAGAGAGAATGGCGGGAAGAAAATGCGAAGGCATCGAATGGTCGAGAAGTTGCATTCTTGGAAACCGATTTGCACAGTTGGCAAGCAAGAGGATTACAGTTGACGGATTCGAATGGGGAAATGATACAAGGAGAAACGGTCAAGACGAGATCCGAAACACGGATCCGGCAGACCGGTCACATCTGCTGTACAAAAAATACAGGAAATCAAGTCAGTTGATCGGGGAGGAAAGGAGGATGCACAGATCGGACGGTCAGAACTCGGTAATGGCGTTATTCGCCGCTTTGACTTGGAGGAGCGAACTCGGGGCGGCGGCGGACTCACATCACCAGATCAGAAACCCAGCCGACGTCGGGGGCCATGGCCGCCGCTGCCCTGGCCTCCTCTTCTTCCTCATGGGCCCGCCCCATGGAGAACTCCCTGCTCAGCTTCTCGTAGATCTTCACCCTCAGGTCCCTACCGGACTCCACCCTCTCCGTCGGCTCCGCCCACTCGTCGAAAAGCCCACCGGGGCTCGCCGCCGTGGGGGTTGTCGGCAAGCTGCAGAAACCGGGCCTTACATTCACCACTCCGCGAGGGGATCCCACGCCGGAGACCTGCTGAAGGCCCCAGGAAGAGGGGACGGACTTTGCCTTGCTCAGCTGCAATCGCCGGAGGGATGCAAGGACGCCGTTGATGGGCGAAGAACCCAGGGGAACCGGGGACCGGCGGAGGGAATGACCGCTGGGAGAGAGCGGCGGGGAATCCGACGGCGGCGACGTCGGCGGCGACATCAGAGTCGATGTGGGGGACGACGCGAGCCCCTTGGAGAAGTAGCCATCCAATACCGACGACGCCGGCGCGCTCTGCTGCTGCTGCGCCTGGGGGACGACGCGCAGCTGCTCCGGCGTGTGGGCGAAGAAGCAGACGCGGCGTCGGCAGTTGACGCCGTCCTTGCAGACCTGTGTGCGGTACCTGGAGGGATGGAGCCAGCACTCGAACACCCCGTGGGCGTACTCGCAGGCGTCACCCCTCTTGCAGACGCCCTTGCGGAAGTCGGGGCAGGCGACGCCGGAGTAGTGGAACTTGCGGGGGTCCCTGCGCCTGGCCTTCTCCCCCGGGTGGGCGTAGGGGCACTCAGTCCAATCGTGGGACCGGCCGCGCACGCAGCGCCGCACCTTGAACTCGTACATGCGGAACTCGTCGCAGGAGTAGGCGTCCACCGGCGAGTCCATAAGGTCGTCCTCCTCCGCCTCCTCCCCCTGCTCCTCCTCCCTCCGTCGCATCTCCTCGGAGGCGTACGGCTCGTTGGAGGGGAGGAACCGCTGCAGAGCCGCCAGCGCCGCCTCGCTGAGGAGGAAGGAGGACAAGTCCCCTCCATTACCCCCTGCGACCCCGCTCACGGGGATCGAGTAGGACATCCCGGTCACCGGGTCGTCGCACATCTGCCATGGAGGAACCTGAAACATTGCCGAGGGACGTGGCCCTTCTCCCAGAATCATCGTCTCTCTCTCCCTCTCCCTCCTACCAGCTTTCCTCTCACCCCCTCCTCCTTGCTCTCTTCGCACCAGATTCCTCTTCTTAGTAGAAGCCTACCCACCCACAGGCTGCCTTGCGGGAGACAGCAATATAAAGGGCCAAGATGACCATAGTCGGGTCAAGCTAACCACGGTTGGGACTAATCAATTCCGCTCGAAGCGAAAACCACGACGTGGCACGAGCACAGTAGCGGTGACCGGACCGGCCGGATGCCTCCGCAGAGGGAGATCCCCCGAGACTGAGGTGGGCCCCTGACGCCAAGAGGTGTTTATACCGGCAGTCTGACATGCCTCGCTTTAGGGACGCGAATCGAATTCCCGTGGGAGGCGGTTTGCAGATATTTCCGGCGACCGCGTCACCCGGTGAGAAGGGGAGGAACGAGTTCGGCGATCCGTGGGCCGAGTCGCGAGTTAAATCGGCCCCCCGAGAATCGCTCCATTACCTTCCACGTGATTTGGACCACCCCCCACATGACGCAGCAACTCAGCTGCTGCCACGTCTGCGCCTCGCCAGCTTTCCTCGGTCGTTGGACGAGCTACTTGCAGTTCACGAGAAGCTTTAAAGATAAGCACGCCTTCTAGGCTTTGCGGGGGAGCGGCGCCCGACACGCGGAGCGATCCTGCGGCATCCTTGCCATGTGTTAGATAATCGGGGCGCCGCTTCCGTTCTGCCTCGTGAGGCGCGCTACCGGACGGATATCGGTTCGGAGCTAATCAAATCCGGTGCAGCGGAATTCCGACCAAAGGATACGTCGGATTCCACGGTGATCTCCTCGATTTCCGCACATCACCTCCTCTCTGACAGCTGGACGGTGTTCGTCAGAAGCCGACCAATCCTCAAGTCGCCCTCTCTCCCGTCATCCTTAGCGGTTTCCCTCCCCATGTGGGCCCCAGCCCAATTTTTTAAATATAAATCCTTCCGTCGTCGGACCCGAGCTCTCGGGGAGGGGTGGATTTCCGGAGACTGCGACTCGCCAACGGGCCCACAGATTTCTCTCTCTCTCCGGATAAACTGGGTCGGTGAGCCCGGGGATGGGCCCCACTGTACAGGACGCATCCCGAATATCTTGGCCCCACGGGCCTCCGCGTATAGTTCGGGCCACACAGTGCTCTGGGCCCGCGAGCATGGGCGGCCTACTCGTCCAAATCCATATGTTCTTCGAAAACCATATGAAATCCAGGTCTCATATTCATTCCCTCCCTAACCTATGTTATTCCCTAGGCTTTTATTAGATGGGCGTAGATTTCCCGCCTGTCACCTCGTGCTTACCCGTTATGATCGACTGGGCCTAATATGGAATTGTGGCCCATGGAGGTGCGGGCGAGCAACGTGTCCGGCCTGTTAGATGGGGCGGGGGGTGGGATTCGTGGGATTCCGGTGGGCGTGGAGGGTCAGGGGGGCCGGCCCATTTTATATTATGTACGGGCCCGAGCATCTCCTGTGGGCGGCTCGCGGGCGATCTTATCCAGTGAGCCTCGTCAGTTCATTCTTCGAACTCGTCCTCATCCCGATGGGACACTTTAAAATACTAATTTTAAATGGTGTACAGAAGGTGGGCGCAGCTTAATTTGGACGTCACCTACGTCTGCTTTAGTCCCATATCGGAAGAAAAAAAGCTTAAGGGTGCTTCGATTGGCTATAAGAACGAGTAACAGGCGAGCTGTCAACTCATACCTTTCTCGGCCTTTTGGCTAAGATCAAGTGTAGTATCTGTTCTTATCAGTTTAATATCTGATACGTGGGCCATCGGCCCACATGATATTAAATTAATTTCTCGTGGGGGAGGGCCCACCACAGTGGCTTGCCACTGGGGCCCTCGCGCGTCGTCCTTGCGTTGCACTACCGCTCGGGCCCGGCGAACCTCTCACCAATTCAAAGACAAGATTTTTACGCTACGCGAAGGCACTACTTATCCCCGAACTGTGGAAGAAAAGAAAGCCATTTCTCAAGATCTGTGTAAGTACGGGGGCGGGGATCGAATATGTTTCAGAGAGTATTAGGGTTCTAAGGAGATCTGCTTACCGGATGCTTACCTACTCTCCGGCAATGGCCATGGTCTTCCGAAAGAAGGCTCGCCGGATGGTCTGCCCTTCCTCTGTCTTGTGCCGAGCGTCTGAGGTGGTATGAGAAGACAGACAGAGATATGGAGAGACGCACAGAGACAGAGAAGCTTTGAAGGGCGCAACGGTAGATAATATAGAAAACGAGTGGGATGTGGACGTAGTGAGGACTCGGTGGGATCCATTAATGGGCCAGCTCCGTTTCCACTTGTACCCTCCGTCTGTCCGTCCATGGGATCCCCGGCAGCGGGGTAGATCCTGCTCCGCCACGCGACAGCTTCCTCGACGGAGAGGGGAGAAGACGATAACGACGAGGTACAGAAAGAGGAAGCAACCCGTCCCGAGCTTTGTCCTCACGGAGGAGGCAGCCGCCCAGCTGAAGCCCGCCCCCGAAGAACCGCGTTATTTCCACTCACGAGCATAGCGAGAGAGAGAGAGAGAGAGATGGGGCTCCGTTAGAATCGCGGAGGGAATGGATTTCGGAGAATCGCGCAGCCAGCCGCCTCCCGGAGCGGCAGAAGTCGACGGAAGCAATTCTGCCGAATCCCTTCCAAAGGGCTAAAAATTCATCTCGGGAGTAGAAAATTAGAACAACATCTTCTTACGTGGACCCATAATTTTTATATTTTATTTATACCCATATTTTCTCCAGAATGTGCGGTTGGGTTAAGTAACCGTGGTTATAACTTCATGAGGTGTCTTGGAGGATCAGACGATAATACCCTCAGACCCCCGGTCCCTTTAACACTTGAAAATTTTCTATAGAAGAAAGCAGGGGAAAAGTGCTCATCATCTTATCAGGCCCATTAAAGGCCCATTTAGTTGGGATCGGTAGATTTCTTTGATGGGTTGAGTCCATTTCCATTTACCGTCTGTCCATGGGCTCTAAAAGCCGGCGCCTATATTAAGACCATTTAGATGTGTTTATTACCGTGCGTACATGGGCCGTGCCAACGTACTCACTGAATTCTCCTCTGAAGGCCCATTAAAAGGCCGACAACTACGACACGGTCGAGATATAACGGGATTCCTAAATGGGCCTGCTCCATTCTCTCTTCGGCAGCCCGTTAATGTGCCCAAATAGGGGATTATGGGCCGAATAAGACCACTAAGTGGCTCTATGAATTGGGATACTATTCACCAAGTTACGTGGACGTCTATTATTGGTAGGGCGATCATGGGGCCCTCAAAGTCAACTAAGACATGTACCATCATAAACCCGACTTCTGAGGGACTCGCTCAGAGGCTGGGGCAGCAAGAGATGGAGAGAAGATTTGAATGTCTCCCTGTGCATTGAACAGGCCGTCATCCTTGAGAAACATAGAAATAATTAATGAAGGAAGGATAGCTGATTACCGAAGCAGAGGAGGAGAAGAGCTGCAGAGGAAGACAGTTCAGAGGAATCTTTGATTGTCTTCTTTTATTTGCTCACAGGAAGCTCCCGCACGGAGAGGGAGGGGTTGGGCAGCCCCCTGCTAGGCCAGAAAATCTTCTGGCTGCGGCACCTTTCGCGGTGGCAGCGCCGCGGCGGCGCTGTATGTGGAGCTGCGAAGATCGAAGGTGCCCAATTCCGGTGCCTCCTCGTGGAAGCTGCCCAGAAGATTTCCGAACTGGGCCTCCGAGAAGAGAAGGGCGGTGAAGCTCCCCGTCGTGTTCAGCATGAGACGGTCGATATCGGCGGCGGAGGCATGGAGAGAGGAGACGGGCTCCATGTTCAGGACGTCAAGCGGCGGCGGCGCTGGGACGGCGGCCGGAAAGGTGGCCGCGTGGTGGGCGGAGCGCTTGTTATGCGAGGAGGCGGTGGCGGCGCTGCGCTTGGTGTTCTTGCGGGAGGCGCCGCCGACGGGGATGTTGCGGAGGGAGCCGCCCCTGGTCCAGTAGCGGCGGCAGGCCTTGCAGAAATGGCGGGGCTGCGCGAAGTTGTAATTGTTATAGTAGCAGAACTTGGTGTTGGTGGACTCACAGCGCGGGCACCTAAGGTTCCTCTCCTCCGCTGGCACACGCGGTGGTACCTCCATGTTTGACTTCAGCACAGCCGCAGCCGCCGCCGCCGCCGCCGTTGGATTCTGGATCTTCTCTCCTGTCTCTCCTCTCTCTCTCTCTCTCTCTCTCTCTCTCTCTCTCTCTCTCTCTCTCTTTCTCTTGCTGTCCAAATTCCCGGCGAGCGCTTCTCCCGACAGTGAGTGAGAGAGAGAGAGAGATCTACGAGGACGATAAGCTGGTTCTCTAGTCCACAAGAGAGGAGACTATTACACGAAAGGCGTAGAGTTAAACGGGATCTAGTTCTCTCAAGTTCTAAGAGGATTCCACGAGAAAGAGCAGCTGGAAGAACAACCCGAGAGAGAGAAAGAGAGAGAGAGATCTACGAGGACGATAACCTGGTTCTCGAATCCACAAGGGAGGAGATTGTCACTCACATAAAGGCCGGAGATTTAAACGGGATCTCTTTCTCTCAGTCTCTGCGAGGATCCCACGAGAAAGAGGAGCTGCAGCTGGAAGAACAGCCGAACCCCCCCAAGCGATTGCACCAGGAGGACGGAGGGCCGACTGACTGACACGGTTTACGGCGCCCCTGAAACCCAGTTCTTCCCGGCGAGGAGGGGGCCTAATGATGAGACCACGGTGGGCGGCGGGGGGTTGATTGCTTACGAAGCAAGCTAACGCCGGCCACCGCACGCTCCCCGTGCCAACCCCACCACCGGCTGGCGCTAGCTCTGGCCCCGGCGCCGCGTGGCGGCGGACCTCTGCCATCCTCCTGGCAATGGCCGTGCCCCGCCGCCCATCTGGCGGTTCTCGAGGCGGGGAATCGTCGCCAATGGGGGCCCCTCCCTCCCTTCCTCAATCCGGGCCAGCAGAATGTGCACGATGAGCATACCACCTGTGAGTGAATCGTGGAGACGAAAACCTAAAACCTAAACGAGGCATTAATGATGTGTGTGAGCCACTCTTTAGGTGAGGGTGAGAGGTTTATTAGACTGCACCTGGAATGGGTCACCACCGTTTATTAGTACGCGTTTGAGGCTGGAGGGCGAATCTCTGCCAGCCAGGAATGGAATGGGAAGAGAGTCTTCCTCATTTGAAAGGGCCTTACCTTTCCTGATAGATTTTTGGACCTCTCACCCTTCTATGGAGCACAAGAGCTCTACCTCTTGCATGCACGCAAGCTCCATCTTTGGCATTCAAAGACAATTATTGTCGACTTGATGGGATGCCACCCTCTCTATAACGTATTATTAAATCCTCTCATTCAAGTTGTGTTGGTATGCTTAGTTTATCCAAGTTATTAAATCCTAGCGGGTGTTTATTCATACATCGCATTGAAACTCGGATGGTTGACCATGAAGGAAGAACTCGTGGTTCACAAGATCACATAAACTTAGATAAGTATTAAGATTATCTTTATTTAAATATAATAATTTAATTTATCTGAGCTAAAGAAATTAACGTGCATGAGGTAGAAGGTGTTAAGTGCTAAAGATGAAAATATATTGACTTCAGATAAATTGTCGAAAGGAGATTGCATAATGCCATTGGGTGAAGAGTTGCACTAATCGAGTGAGAAAGAAATCAGGAGTCCCTCTAAGAGTTGGGTTCATGGACATGACCTTGATTGGGTGGTGTCCAAGTGGGTTGAGTGGAATGAAGACCTCCTAACAAGTAACATGTCTATACTTACAATATGATCACACTTTATAGATAATTCAAGAGGAAATGGACATGAAAGTGAAAAGTCAACGGAATGTGCATTAAAAATTCAAATGGTGGAAACCTTATCATGAATTGGTGATTTAATGCAAATAAGATACATTACCTTGTTGAAAACTTGTACCCACTTTATGCAAACTCATTTTATGGTCAACTCCGTCCTATGAATTGCAACATAATAAAAAAAATGTAGTAGGATAAGAGTAGCATTTTTATAGATCATGGAGCCAGGGGGTGAGTTGATTTAAGTTACATAAAAGTATATGTTTATGAGCTCGATAATTCAAATCAGGATGTAGAAAATGTTGGATATAGGATGGTGCTACATTCGGTTCGAACGCCGAAGCATCTTAACCCCTACATGACGCAAATAAACCATTTTTTCTCTCCAAAAAGATGCAAGAAACCATGATTCAGGTAAGACATGAACCAATTGAGAAGACGCACTGATGAGGAAAATAGTCTGGAGGTCTGGAGGAATTATTCAATCCATCCGGGTATGTGAAAATTTTCTCTTTTTCATTCAATCACTGAAATCTCACCAGTAGACGGCGAGGTCGCACCAGATGCTGCTCGAGTCCCCAAAAAAATGCCTGGGAAGACGGAGCAGTCCACATTGCTGCCACGGACGGCGAAGGCCGGCTCTAACCCGGGGAAGCTTCCCAGAATACATCCAAGGTGGCCATGAGGGGGGGAGCAGGGCTATGAAGCTCCACTACAGATTCAGCATCAGATGGTAGATATCGGAGGTGGATGCGCAGAGAGAGGCAGCTCCGAGATCGGGGTGGAGTGGAAGCTGCGGCTGCGGGGGACCAGCGGGTATCGAGTCCGGCTGGTTGTTGGAGTATATTGCCTTGGAAGAGGCAGCGCCAGCGCTGCGATTGTTCTTCTTCCGGAAGCCAGAACCAATTGGGATGCGCCGGAGGGACCCGCCCCTGTTCCAGAGGCGGTCGCGGCTCTTGCAGAGGGTGGCGGCCCACGGTGATGCCATGGCTGTTATGGTAGCAGAACTTGGCGTTAGTCGACTCGCATGGGTGACACCACAGGTTCTGCACCGAAGCGTTTCTCCGGCGAAAGCGAGAAGGGGGAAGAGGGTGGGGGAGGTGAGGATTTAAACCCGCTTGACTTGGGATATCAGACATCAAAAGACGGGAAATGAGAGAGATCAGAAAACGCTAATACGATCCAAAGAGAGAGTCCACACGAGTCCCCGACGAGGGGGGGGGGAGGCGGGGTTGGGGTGTTCATTGCTTATGACGTAAGCTAACACGCTCTCCAACCCACTGCCACTGTGTGGGTCTGACGCCGCGTGGCGGCTGGCCTCCCGTGAGCCGAGCAACGTCCCTGACCCACCGCCCATCCGGCGGCTCTCGAGGAGAAGAATCGTAGCTTCTAAGGTTGTAATGCCGGGGCGCCGGCAAGGGGCAACCGTCAACCCAGCACGGAGCTTCTAGACCGAACCATTGACGATCTCCAAGCCAAGAGATCTAATGGCTATCGTAAAACACAACGCCCCCCCGCGGATGCATCCGGGAGAAGGTCGTCTAGTTCGTGATTATTGTAAATAGGGAATGTGGTTTCTAAGGATGCACTTGGCGTAGTAGGTTGGCGGCATCGAAGTTAGCGACTTTTATTGCTCACGATGAGGTGCACCCACTTGCATTAATGCCAAGAGTTCTGATTAAGAGGGTAAATCTCTGATGGTCAATCCTGGAGAGAGAGTTGTGTAGATAAACAGTGAGAGACCGAGTAAATTTTTTGTCATCGCTACATCGGAAAATGTCAATGTAGGCAAAAGTGGCAAAGTAGACACCTTTGGGCAAGTCATATGCTTTGCTAGGCAGCATATGGGGTCCACCAAGTTCTCTCGACAAGTTGATATGATGAACTAGCTTTCATGGTTGAAGGCATGGTTGAGATTTGGGTATGTACTTCCTCTTCCCCTCCTTGATATGCTTAAGTTGTATATGGCACCATAAAATTTGTTTAGGGAAAAAATATGGGCCCTCTCTCTTTCTCTTTACCCCTTACTCCCTACCATTCAAAATAGACCAATATTATCTTGAGCGTATGATAACTCACTCTTCATATAGGCCATGGAACAAGTTTGAAAACAACTTTTTTGTTGATTGCATTACAATCATTTTTGTTAAATAGAAAATCAAAGATCTAGATACTTAATTTGCATCATTTAAAGACAACCCAATTAGATATACCACATTGCGAGATATAGTTCCACTATTTTTATATTGAAACACAAATGTTTGATAATAAATGAAGAACTGTAGACTTGGTCATACTTCATACGTTTATACAATAATTATTAATTACCATGCATAGATGAAGTTTGTATTGATTATGAGGACCAAAGTGAATATTTATGATGCCAAACTTTCTAGCTGGTGGTTGAAGACATCAGAATTGACATTGTGGTGACGAGACAATGGCATGAAGCAAAGAGACAACATTGTTGAAAATAAATCTTTATTCATTCAATACCACATAATATTATAGTTTTTTATATTCTCAAATATTTTATAATGATCACACGATGTATACTTTTTGACTTTATGTCTAACATTGGTAAGGACTAGATAAGTAAATCTCCATTGTATTCAGGTTGTCTTAAGCAGGCACATTGAGTATCTTAGCTTATGTTAGATGTTTAATTAGCACTTATTGGAAGGCATGAAAAATATTTCAACTATAATTATTTAAGAAAAAATTATGGACGAGTAAGTTGAAGTTATTAATTAAACCATGAAAGTTTTCTTTTGTCGTCTCGTGTTTGATCAAATTGTATTATTTGAATGAATTTATTTATATTTTAGTGATAAAGGTGTATATTATTTATCTAGTTCCAAAAAAATACCAAATCATGAGGTTCTCGTTTGAGGAGACTACAATGATCTAAACTGGAGTACATGGTCAGTTATTTAAGAATGTCAATAACGTAGAAAATAACGCTCGGATTTTAATCGTAGAATAAATGAATGTCTGGTAATGTAAAGTCCTGACGACGACAGGGTGCTGATGAATAGTCACCAGGTAGTCTCATTGCCTAGGTTCGCCGGTTGTCCTGTGATAATATTTCTTCGAGGCCAATCAAGGGGAGAGGGGCGGAGGACCTCGTCGCCATCCTCCTTCCCACACCGCTTAGTGTACGTGAAGGGAACTTCACGAAGACCGCCTCATGATGGTTTAACCGAAGGGGAAAACTCCTCAAAGAGACCCTCCCCCTTCCTCGCTCCACGAAGCATCAAAGAGCCATTATTCGTAAAAAGCAACTAACAGAGAGATAAGCTAGTACAAAAGGGGGAGAAGAGGCGATGACAAAAGTATTCCGGAAAATTTGCAGATCCATGGTGTTCATTACATCCAAGCAAATGAAAATCCTTCGCTCTCCTAAGATGGGCAAAACAAGAGAGATAGCGGTACGGCTGTCCGTTCCGTTTTATTCAGCAGAATCCTAGTTCCCTCTGGCATTCATCCATTGGAAGCTTCCCCATGTAGACGGCAGAGGTCGCGTCAGCCGCTGCTGGGGTTCCCTGAAAGCTTTTATGGCGTTGGCGGCGGCGGGGGTGTCGACGCACCTCCATTGGGGAACCTCAGAAGATCAAGGGTGGTACATCCCACACTGCTTACACCACGAGGGGCGATGAAGCCCGGCTCCTCCTGGAAGTTACCCATAACGTTGCGGAAGATGGCATCCGAGGAGAGAAGGGCGGTGAAGCTCCCCGTCATATTCAGCATCAGGTGGTCGATTTCGGTCGTCGATGCGTACAGCGAGGAGATGGACTCGGTGTTAGGGTGGTAGAGTGGCGGCTGTGGCTGCGGGATGGCGGTGGGGATTATGGCTGGGTGGTTGTTGGAGCGCTTGGCGGCGCCACCGCCGCGCTTCGTGTTCTTCCGGGACCGCCCCCCGATGGGGATGTTCCGGAGGGAGCCGCCTTGGGTCCAGTGGCGGCCACAGCCCTTGCAGAGGTACCGGGGCTGGGTGATACTGTGGTTATTAAAGTAGCAGAACTTGGTGTTGGTAGACTCGCACCGGGGACACTGCAGCTTCTGCTCCGCCACCACCACAGCCGCCGCCGCCGCCGCCGTTGGATGCTGCATCTTCTCTCCTCCCCCTCTTTCCTTCCTCCGAGGCGTCGATTCCTCCAGAGGCGTTACTCTCTCCTGCCTTAGAGAGAGACAGAGAGAGGGAGAGAGAGGAAGAGAACAGTGTGAGAAGAACGCTCGCTCAGCGGCATCATATAGAGAACGGGGGGGTGTAATAAAAGGAGAAAATAGGGATTCTTTGTCATCCTCGACGACAGCTCCACGAGGAAGAGCAGCTTGAATATCCATGCAATTGCACCGGGATGAGGATTGCCTGACACGGGTTAAAGCCTGCGTTAAAACCGCTGTTCCGCCTGAGCTGGTTCAGATGGGGGGGTTTAATGACCAGTCCACACAAACCTTCGGCGAGGGAGTCGCGGCATTGCGTTCGAGGGAAGATAACGCTGGCCGCCGCACGCTTCCCGCACCACCCCCCACCGAGCTGAGCCGCGGACGCGTGGTGGCGCGCACCCACTGTCCGCCGAGCGCCCGCTGTGACCCGACCCTGCCCATCTGGCGGTTCTCGAGGCGCGGAATTGCGGCTTGTGGCTCCTAACGGGGGCCTTAGCACAACACGGCCAAGGGAATTATAGTCAACGAAGGCATACTAGTTGAGTCTTAAGCACAAGATAAACTAAACCATTCATTGTTGTTGAGTGGGGGAGATGGTTTATTGTGATTATGATAGTTGAGGGGGAGTGGTTTCTTAAGTTGTACTCACGTCGTAGGTTATCTCTGAGGTTGTCGTCATCGAAGAAACCTCAAAGAATTAGTGCTCAAGATGTGGTGCAACGACCCACATTAATGTTAAGATTTGTGATTTGAAGGTGAATCCATGATGCCAAAAATGGAAGGAGAGCCTTTGGATAAGCAGCGTGATACGTGAGATATGACATTAGTAACTGTCGGCGACACCAGTGTGAAGATGACACATTGGCTCTCTAGGCATGCAATTTGAAAATTGGGTCCCACATGGAAGAAAAATTGTCAAGCAGAATTATTATGTGAAAGAGTAATCATGTCCTTTTTGAATCGTGAAAGTGTAAAGAAAAAATAAATGATATCATAAGAATTTACAACTCAAAGTAGATGATGATATCTTATACAAGTAACTGAACCAATCACTCAAATTTATCTTCATAAGAATTTCCCCAAGGTTATTGGAATAAGACATAGAACCAACAAGTTGTGCAAACGTAGTAGTGGAGGTAAATGCAATGATGGTGAATTGATTTTAGAAGTTATATCTTGATGATAATAAATATGATGTTTAATATATTAGTTCTGAAGAGGTTGTAATAGGAACCAAAAAAAGGGGAGCTGAAATGATATTCCTTATGTCACTCTTGAATTCGTTGTTGTCTTCTCAAATTATAGAAGTTAGAATTTATAGCAATTCAGTTCATTTTACCTACTCCACTCTTTAAGGGACATGTTCTTATGTTTCATTAAACTACTAAAGTGGTACAAATGTTGACCAAAGTTGTAGTTTATATCCACTAATTTTCATGGCTTCAACCAACAAAGATAGCATTTAGAAATGGTTCTTTTAGATTCACAACTCCAAAGGGCCACCAAGATCAATACTTGACTAATTATTTATAAATTCATAGCTTTGAGTTGACTAATATTAGAATTATTCAATTATAAATCAAGAAAAAAAATAATATATTATTTTTTCAATTTGACATATGACTCATATGGAATGAATTACTTAGCCTAAATAGGTGGAAACAACATATAGAAGAGTTTTGAATAGTTGATGTGGTGTAGAAGCTATTGGATTTAAAAACAATATATGACTAAAAAAGGGGTTGTGAATTAGTTGTTGCTTAATTTTTAGCCTCACCTCTTTCGTTAAAATTTTATTTTCTCTATTTCCATTCTGATAAAATTCTTATGGAGAAAATAAGATTTATTTTAGTTTGATTTACCCAACCTACTACATTCCTTATGAGCTAGTCTTTGGGTTCAATAACACTTAATTGAATTTGACACTTCAAAGACCTACTATTTCCATATTTATGAATTTATGAGATTTAAAAAACTTAAAAGAAACTATTTTCTACATTTATGACATTTAGAGGCCATTGCTTCAAATTTCTCTTGAAAATTATCTTCTTAATTTATGATTCTATGAGGCTAAAATCATATAGAATAACTATTCTACTCAAATAAGTTACCATATTTCTAATATTTTGGGATTTGACCCACACTAAGATCAAGAATGGGGAGTTGAAGTGGATTGTTCTTATATTTTCATTCAATTGAATCTATTTTAATATATTTAGCTCCTCCTTTCTTTTATGATTAGTATATCTTTTATAGTTTAGCAAACATAAGATTGTTTTTTATAGTTGTTCAGTTCAGTACTTATGTCCACTCTCTAAGAACAACTTTGTTATTGGGTTTTACTAATTATGATTATCTAATCACACATCACTAATAACTGAGTTTAATTTCTACATAATTAAAATTCTTTTCTAGTTTCATAACTCTATGAGGTCAATTAATGTTTAGGAGAATAACTCCTAGAAGTGATTAAAAAATCTCACATTTTTTATGACAATAGATATGTATGAAATGATTTCACTGTAAGTAGTATTTTGAGATGATGTAGACTTTAAGTAATTTCCAAATTTCTAATGAAGAGGATGATATATGTTGTCTTCTGATCATGGTCTTCTTCTTGTTTGAATTTTAGCTATAAATTAAATAATCTTTAAACTTCAAACAAGTTGAGAATGATCTTTCATTACCCGAACAATTCTCTTTGAGTAATGACTTCATGTAGCTTGACTTACCAACACAAACCTCATTGTTTCTTGCTTGAATTTCCTATGAGAAAGATGTAATGTGAAGCTAAAAGTTGTTGAGATGACAAAGATAATCATTCTCTCTTAATCTGATTGTTGGAAGATAGTAAAATTTATAAGCAAATTTTGTATGAAAATCTTTGTGATCTTCATGATTTCCTAACAACTATGTTCTCCAAAAATATTATTAATTAAAATAACTTAAAAATTAATATGATGTCCTTTAAACAATTCATATATATTAATGAGAATCAATAGGTAGTTCCTTTATCACATAACATTTATATCCGAATCATATCAATTCATAATAATCTATTAAGGATACAATATTGTAAGAGTATAATTGATAAAACATATCTCATCAAAATCAAGATAAAATGGTCAAAATTGATTCAAATCATTTCAAATAAAGTGTGAAGTTCAAGATGACATCTTGATTAATGATCTCAATATATCATATCATGATTTCAGTGATTAGATAATAAATGTGATTTTATATATATTTATTACTATTTAGAAAATCTTATTTTTAGATATACTCCATTAATTCAAGGTTAAAATATTTCAAAACCTATAATGTAAAATCATGGATTCATAAATTATTGATTAATAATTATTCATACTATTATCACTCAGTTAACATCATGAATCAAAAATACACTTGATAAGTTTTCAAATGAAATTTGATTATTAATACTTTTAATTAAACTTGATTATACATAAACTATTCATAATTGGTTAATTTAATTGTTATTAAACTTATTTGTCATAATCAAAGCATCATACACATAATGTTTCAACACAATCAATACATTATACCGCAACAAGAATAAGGAACATTTGTTGTTATTGTTTTGATGCTTCTTGAAATAATTTATCATTATGTTTTGAAGTATAATATAAATATTCAATCAGATATCTATAAAATCTTTTGATCTATTATTGAATAATCTTTGTGTAGAAGATAGGTTGAATACCTCGAGTAATTATGTTTTGTTCTTATTTTATAGATCTTTAAGATTAGTAGATACAATATCATTATAGGATTTAATGTATATTATTTTATGACAGTAGATACTCAAGAATGATTAAAGATATCATTATACTTAATAAGCTTAATCTATGATATAAGAACACAATATTTCTTGAAGTTTAAAAATAACTCAAAGTAATAACATCATATATTTAAATATAAATTCAAAGAACATAATAATAATTCATAATGCTAAATTATGTAATTTAGTGATTTTTTTTTTAAAATATTATTTTATATATTACTATAAAAATGTCAATATTTATAGAAATTGTCATAATTAGAAAGTAAAAGTTATCTCATCTAAATCAATGAGGATATTTAAAGTGTAACATGAGTTGAAAGCCTATTTAATCTATTATGTGTTCATGATATTAGATTATTATTTCAATTAATTTTAATATCAAATTAATTGATAGAGCTTCCACTCATATTGTCAATTATTATTTTTTAAATTATTAAATATAAAACTATTTCAAATATTTATAATATTAAAATTATAATATTACATATTGAGGTTGTGATTCAATTTGTTTACTTGACGATTGTAATTTATTTGAGATGATTTAGATCAGTTTCTATTGAAAATGATTACTTTATTTTGAGATATCTTATTGATTCTATTTCAAAGACGATGGATTTCTAATAAACTTTATGGAATTGATAAGTTTTAGAAATATATGTTGGTACTTAACCTTCAGAGATTGATTTCTCAAAAAGATATTTGAACCTTTAGAGATCATGTCGTATTGGTTTTAGTAATTTGAATTTCCTACTAATTTCAAAATGTAAATGTGTAAAGACTGTAGAAAATATTAGAAGTTTTTAAACAAACATATTTATAAATTCAGCATGAGTCCAATGACTAGTTAATTTGAGCATTCATCTCACACTCCTCTATCATCTAGAGAGTTCTGCTAACGTTTTATGTAGATATTTCTATGCAAACTTGAAAAATCTTCCTACCAAAGTCAAATGAAATATCGTTGTGTAAATAAGGTAACTTGATGTTGATTTACATTTTAGGGTTTAAATAAAAATATGATGTGAAAACTATTGATTTTTGGTCGTGTAAACTTGGGGGTCCTCAGCTCTTGACTAGGTGAGCTTGTTAACGAACAGCCACTTGGGGTTGTAGAATTTGTCTGATAATTGTTCTTAGGTGGAAGATCTCAGAAAGAAGATCATGTGTGTGCGTGTGTGTGTGTGTGTGTGTGTGTATGTGAGAGAGAGAGAGAGAGAGAGAGAGAGAGAGAGAATCACATGGATCTAAATCCTGTGAGGAAGAAGATCACCAAATGGAAAAAATCCCCAAAACTAAGAGAATTACTAAACTACTTCGGCAATTGCAGTTCTTCCTTCACAGGGCACCCGACACCCATCTACATCTTTATGAAAACATAGGATTGACCTAAAATCCCATGCCCCGAGAAAAAAAATCCCATCGAGATCATGCGTCTAATATGATTAATGGGTAAGGTCATCGGACGTAGTAACCAGCGAAGGCAAACCCTCTTCCTATTATCTCAACAACGCAGAACTGGGGCATCCTCGACACTGATATCAGCTTTGTTCTCCATATCTGCTCCACACAATCTAGTTCTTTCAAAAACGATCATGGCGACTAGGAACTCCGTCGATATTGAACAGACAAACTGAGAAGAGAAACTTTAGATTCATTCCTAATGGGTTGTTCTGTAAATGACTTAAATAGAATACTGAGATAGAGACATTTCAATTTATCCCTAGATGCATGGTTATTCGAATGATTTTGATAGAAAACCGAGGAGAGAGATTTTCTACTCAGAAAACCCCAGAATCGGAGTCAGGGAGGGATCTCTCTGAAGCAATGTATCAGTAAATAAATATAGAAGAGAGTGCACTCACGTTGCCACACATCATTCCACAAGAGGATAGAAACTTTGCCGATCAGCGTGCAGGTCAATCTGTTCAAAAAAAAGATGACTGCGAGAGTCTGAAAATAAATGACTTCCTCATCAGTGCTGCGAACAGTGAAACATTACAGTGCTGTGTTGCAGATACCAAAGTAATGCCACCCATGGTCAAATCCAAATCCAAATCCAAACCTCTTTATCTTCGGAAAGATGATAGCCAGCAGTTAGGTTAGACCTACTAATTTCACTGTTCACTCCGATTTGATTATCCCGGCAGACATAGATTTCCAAAAAGCGGACTAGAAAAAAGGAACTCGAGATCGCAAGTGGCCGATTGAATGTGAGAAAAAACGTCATGTGTTAGCAGATCATCGATATCTCCAGGTCTCCGCGGGATACTAGAAACTATAGCCGATTGCAGAAACAAGCCTGACAACTCCTCGTCCGGCATTGAAGCCCAAGCCTCATTGCCGAGATACCGCCCTTAGACAAACAGACAGGCAAGATATCGCAATCCGAGCCTAACCCCGGGGTGCCACGGCCAGGGATCACAACCCTGAAATAACAATTTAGAAACCACCGCTCTGTGCGCCAAATCAGGGGAGCAGAACCCGGAGCGAAGATCGGCGCGCACCGGATTCCCCCTCTCTTGACAGCCGCCGGAGAGGTGGAGGTCGAAGATGGTCTCTGCATTGATAAGAGACCTCCGGCAGAGTTGGAAGGCCACTGTAGCTTCCACCTCCCTTCACCGCCGGTTTCGTCACTCAAATCGGGGGAGGGAGAGACTCCCGCAAAAGCGGTTACGATCGGTCAACTGTCTGTTCGGTCCCGGCCCACAAAAAAAGCACGGCCCAGAGGTAGATGGGCCGGATTATTGGGTCCGGTAACCATAAAAGGCCCACAGCCCGTTGGCACATATGACGAGGATTCTCTTGCACCGCCTCATCGGACGAGGAGGGGTGGCCCATGTGGCTCGTAGCGCGGTGAGCTGGCGAGAGTCAATCGGGAGCTGCCATCAGGCAAGCGCACGTGTGCGTCCTTAGTGGGTGGGGTATATTTGTCTTTGCACTAGGGACATTAACGTTGGGCTCACAGTAGTGACTTAACTCGCTTTCAGGAGCTGGAGCGATGGTTTCCGTCGAGGGAGGGGATCATATAAATAGGGAATTAGGGGAGTGGAAGTTTCGCTAGGGCGAAAGAGGAAGAGGAGAGGAGGGAGACGTCGTCATTCCTCCGTTTTGTCGATCGATCGATCGCCGATCAGGTCCTCTGCTCCCCTCTCCGCGTTTCTCTCTGAATCCGTTCCGATGAGGGGTGGCTGGACGGGGGGTGTGGAGGCGTGGGTCGGCCGATCGGAGCAGCTGAGCAGGGGGGAGGGGATCTGATCTGGGGAGCAGTCGTCGTCGATGGTTGCCTGTAGGCGTCACTGATTCTGCGAACGGTTTCTGTCGAATTTGATCGGAGTATGAGCGGCAAGAGCGGGGAGGACGCCGGACAGCTGGCCCCGGGGCCGCGGCCGCCGCCGTTGGAGTGGAAATTTTCTCAAGTGTTCGGCGAACGGACGGCGGGAGAGGAGGTCCAGGAAGGTACGCCCTTTTTCGCCTTATGCCGCTATTTGGTGGCAGTATCTGTCGCTATCTGGTCTGCTGTAATTTTTTCATCGTTTCCTCATATTGCTGTCCTCTCTTCTCAAGATTCCTCAGGAGCGTAGGTTGCATTCCCCTCTTCGTTCGAATTTTCTTTTGGGATATTCGTCGGATTTTGATCACGTTTTATGAGTTTGCTTGCTTAACTCTTTGGACAGCGGGTATATTTGGTGCAGAATTTCATCCCATTGATAGCCGGGTAATTTTTGAAATATATATATATATATCTCTGAAGGGAGCCGTACATCTGTTGTGTGCTGAAATATTGTAGCCTCAGTTGCTGGGATCTTTATTTTCCTTCTCCCATCCCGATAAATAGGTCAATCAAGTGGAGCTCTAATTCTCGATCGTCACCAAAGCAAGCATGATTTAGTATTTACCTTTCACTGTCAAAAATATGTGCGAGTTTATCTTAGTAGTATGACTGTTCAGTCTGTACTAAGACTATGAAATGCGATTTTTCAAGAATTAAACCATTCATACAGAAGTATTTCAGGACATAATTGCCTCCATCCTCATTCTTCCTGCTTCCACCCCAAATGATTTTTTTTTTGGTTTGGCAGTATATTCCATGTACAGCGTAGATGTGCATCTCTTTTCAACGTATCATATCATCTGTATTTTGTGTCTCTAAAGTTTAAGCTGAATTTATCTAACTTAGTTTATATTCAATAAATGAGACGAGTAATAAATGAGGCAAAATTCAAGCAGATGTTCTCAAAAAAATGTGCTCACCCCAGAGTAATCTCGGTCAAGTCTCTCAAGCCTTGTATCCTTAAAATATTGGACGGGAATCTTTCATAGAAATTTCTCTTTTGGGTATTTTCCAACTGCTCATTTTACACCTAGGCAGGTTTTAGTTTGGATGAAGAAGTTCAAATGAGAACTCATTAACCAAAGGAATCTTATGTTATTTTGCCCATCTCAAATTGCCAGTCTCCTTTAAAGATTAATGAAATCTAACAAAATCAGTAGTAACTTTTACGTCCATAATTTAGGACATTTTTGATTCATTATGCTAATTTCACTTATAGGAGCAGTGTATTGAGTTTTTCTGTACAAATCTTGTCTTATGACATAAGTAACTCCATATCACCGTGTAATAATTGAGCATAAACTGTCCTGTTACAGCTCAGTTAGCTTCTTCTTTTTTTACCATTTTAGCTCCTTTTTATCATTTAGTATTAGAACCCCGTTTGGGTGCTCTAACACTTGACATTAGCTGCTCTAATATAGATTGCCAAATTCCTGTTTTCTTACTGACTATCTTTGTTGCTTGCCGCCTCCTGCAGTTGACATCATCTCTGCAATTGAATTTGACAAATCTGGTGGTCATCTTGCTACTGGTGACCGAGGAGGCCGTGTTGTTCTGTTTGAAAGAACAGATATCAGAGATGTATGTCTAGCTGCTAGTAACTTTTTTCTCTTACTTTAATGTCTTCTGTACCTTGTTTGTCACGCTTTCACTATTTTCAGTTCCCTTATACCTTTTTAATCTCTTCATGCTATTACATCTCCTGAATAATTGATGATGTAATTTGCAGCAAAGCGGTCAAAGATCTCTAGAAAGGTTAGATTATCCAGTTAGGCATCCTGAATTTCGCTACAAAACTGAGTTCCAAAGCCATGAACCAGAGGTACTTATCATTTGTATTGTTTGTGATCAAAGTGTCGACTATTCATTCCTTTATACAATTTTGACTGACCACGCTCTCTCTCTCTCTCTCACACACACACACACACACACACACAGTTTGACTATCTCAAAAGTTTGGAGATAGAAGAGAAGATAAACAAGATTCGCTGGTGCCAAACAGCTAATGGCGCCCTGTTTATTTTATCAACTAATGACAAAACGATAAAACTATGGAAGGTATCTCCTGTTCATTAAGCAAGTATACTAATCTCCTTTGGAATCAGTGAATCTGCGGACAATATTCCTTATCTTTCATAGATGTACACACATGAATTTGCTGGGCATGGTGACTATGTTTCTTATGTTGTTTCACGTGATGCCTACTATGATGCTAGTTGGAGGCCATAAGGTGAATGTGTTCACGTTTTGCTATTTATCTACGAATTTCGTCTGAGTTTCTATTGCATCACTCTTTTTGTATTTGGTAACTTTTGTTTGAAGATGACATAGTCTTGTTTGATAGAATATGTGTCAGGCTTTTAATGATCTTTCTTGTTGCAAGGATTTATTTCTTGTTGTTTCCATTGGGTTCAGAGAGAAAAGCGTTTTTTCAACGATAATACATCTTCGAGAGGTAATGTCGGGGGTCTAAGGTAGACTGATATGATATGTTACGGTGGAGGAGTGGTTGCATTTTTTTTTGCATTTTAATGAGTATCCTCTACTATTTTTACATGAGTCTAGGAATTGTCTTTTACTAGATTTTGATGTGTTATATTAATATTTATGCATGTTAAAAACGTATACAAGGATTTATTCTATTTATTTATGTGGATTCATCAAATTTCAGGGTAAGATTTAAGAGTTGTTTGCATAATATTATGTGAATTAATTTTAACATATATTAATGCGTACACCCTTATTATGCATATTTTGGGAAACTATGCCGATTTTCTTGATCATCATCCCTACTTTTCTTCACCTGTTTTGAGCTGATTTCGACGTTCAAACAATGAGCAGCATCCATATTTGCAAATAAAATGCTCTTTATTTTGATCCTATTTTTGGTTTTTTTCCTGTTCAGGTTCAAGAAAAGAAAGTGAAAAGAATTTCAGAAATGAATTTGAATGTATCACAAGGTTTAGGAAATGGTAGCATTGCGAGTTCAAGTACAGCTAGTTCAAAGGCATTTCTTCCAAATGGCACTTACTCAGAAAGTCGCTACAATTATCTGACCAAGGATTTCTCATTTCCTCCTGGAGGATTTCCTTCACTCCGTTTACCTGTGGTAGTTGTATTCAACATATTCCTTATATTTTATAATGTTTCAGATAGCGTATGCTGTTTTCTGTAGAGTGGAGTATCTTGTTCCTGACCATTATGGAATTTCTACATGTTGTGTTGAATTCTAAAATCCACTTGCGGGTTTTTTGGCTAGAGTATCAATCAAACTTGCAAACCTGAAAACAGGTGCAGGCTTCATGAAACTTGGTTGCTTCTTGTATATATATCATATGACTGGGAAACATAGAGTGTCAGGATACTTTGATTCAAAATGCCAGAACTTTCTGTAAACAACTTACTTGCTTAGCATTTCGTTTCAGTGTTTAGATGTGTATGAAACCTTCGTATTTGTTGATAGGCTATGTAATTTAAGGGTGAACTTTCTCGTCTTTGTGCTCTTAAACATAAATATGAGGGAATAAACTAATATTCTGTGCATCTCTATGTTTAGGTAATTGAGAATGAGACAAGCCTTGCTGCTAGATGTCGAAGGATCTATGCTCATGCGCATGATTATCATATCAACTCCATCTCGAATAACAGGTGTGCATAATCTGTACATTTGACAGAATTATGGTTGTAAATTGTCAAGCTTTCTTTTACTCTGCCATTTAATCTGAGGATAGTATTTTCCCTGAATTTTTAACAGGTTGTTCTACTTTTTCCAAATTCTTAGTTGTCCTGTGACATTAGATATCTATAAAAGAGGTGCTTGTTACCTGAGAGTTATGCCGGGCTTAAAGTATTTATATTTATCATGATATGTCGTATGGAGCTGACCTCTGAGTAGAATCTGTTGTTTTGGGCTGTCTGGACATAGTCTACAAGTTGGTTCAGGTTGGTCCGAGCCTCAGCTTCTTAGCGATAATCTTTGACTCCAATCTACTATTTTTCTAGCAACTTCACGATACCAGTTTTGGCCAATCTTAAACTTTAGTCAAACTTGATCATCTCACTGAAGACGTAAATTTGCATAGGTTAATGTTATCCTTTTTTTTCTTGCAACGAGTGTTGTTATACTTTCTGCAACAAATATGCCACGTTTTGAAGCTAATGTCTTGCTGTGAAGGCACATGGTTGTGTTGTTGAAGTCAACTCTTTTTATGTTGAATAATAGATAAGTATGTCCCAGAGAATCACTTTGAAGAAAGGTTGATTCTCCTGAGCTCAGTATTTTTCTGATGCTAACTTAGATGTCGCAGACAGTCCTTTCATCGTGTTGAAATTAAGACTGATGAAGACACGCATGGTTGACTATTATTTAATTCAATTTTATTTAATTTAAGGCTTCAAGAAACGCTGCTGAGTTGTCCCCCCGGAAATCATTTAAAGGTCATGACAACTTTAAGGAATAGTTTTCTTTTAGAAAGGACCTTTTTGACATCTAGGTCAGTGTTTGGTCTCTGAGATAGGTATTCACTTGTAGGACAGCTCATACTTGCTTATATTCATGAATATGCCAGGATTGGACGGCAGCTGATTATTGTGTTTCTCCTTGTAACACCCAATTACCTTTGGCGTTTTGTTCATGCGCATGCTATGTAGGTTTCTTCAGTCAATGAATCGAGGTTGGAAAACTTTATTTATGGATAAAACCCACGTTGTGAAAATAGGCTGGCTTATCCATGACAATGATTGTTTCATTGTTTTATTTGGTGCCTGTTGGTTCTTATTGTACATTAGAGTCGTCGTTCAGGATGCCCTGACTAAACGGATTTTCACCATGAAATTGGTCCCTCCCTGTTAGCATGAAACGCTTTTTGTTGATCTTACTGTTAAAACCCAATCCCCCCACTACAGCGCGCACACACATCCCCAGAGAAAAAAAGAAGTAAAAAGCACATTCACGCACACGCACATGCACACGCACAGAGGTTTTTGAAGGGTCGTCACTAATTATATCACTTTTCCAAGGAGGAAAAGGAGAACTCTTCAGCCATCTGACCTCATAAGAGAAGGTCTTTGGTGCTAATTATCAAGTGCCATGCAAGATCCAAGCAATAGACTGTCATACTCATGACACGGAAAAGTGCAAAGTTTTCTTTTCTTGATTTTCATCTGCATGAATAGAGACATTTATGTACCGTGAAGATAGAAGTAGCCCAATTTAATGCGCTGTATCTTGTTTGAAATATCGTCCTGCTCATCTGCTGTGTCATACTTCCAGTCAAGTTTGAATATCACCAACGTTATCCTATTTTATTTGCAGTGATGGTGAAACATTTATCTCAGCTGACGATCTACGAATAAATCTCTGGAATTTGGAGATAAGCAACCAGAGCTTTAACATTGTCGATGTGAAACCTGCGAACATGGAGGATCTTACTGGTATACATTTCATGAGTTTTGAATGAGATCTATTGTATTTGAGTTTGTTCTTTGGCAGTTCATTTAAATAAAAGTTTCGTAACCATATCAGATGATTTCCATTAAAGTTAAAAACACAGATGCGAGGGGCTTTCTTAAATAGAAATTTGGTTGGATTTCTTAATTCTTTTTTGGAGGTTGGATGTAGGATTAGAAACAAGCAACCCCTAGTTATATGATTAAATAGTTTAACTTTTTCATGATAATTTTTGTTATCTTTGAAAGTCTGATGGCTGTCGATGTTGTTGTTTCCTTTACTGCACCGTGGGATATATCAGAGGCAGTTTTTTTTTTTTTAGTCTATTGCCTGTTTCTAAACAGTCCCTTTTTCCTTATGGTGTGTTTCTATTTTTCATTCATCTTTGACTTGGTGTTCAATCTAAAGCACACGTTTTTACAAGTGTGTACAAGTTATGCTGTTTTGTTTACTTGGTGCTCATCCAAGGCCACTATGAAAGCCATAATTTTGGAAACTCGCCTATGCTAAGTTAATGCTTGCTCTTAGACCCTGTTTACATTAATAAACGTGTTTGGCTGGGTGCCTTCCCATGGATGAATTTGTGTGCGATTGGGGCTTGCAAAAAATCATTTATGCGTCATTGCATTAGCCATTTAAAAATGTGTTATTTATCAGTGCCCATATTCAAAGGATATCATTCACAAATGCAGTCCCCAACTGAGGAAGCGGAATACTCATTCGCAAATGCAGCAATTGGCAGATGGCTGATGTTCTACTGAACGTGAACAGGCATTGAGCCAGTAAAAAAATGGGAATTTTAGAAAAAAAAAGTTACTTTTAAACGAGAGTTAATGCTTGAGTTATCAAATAATACAAGATATATTATTTAGTATGTATGTATAAATAAAATAAGATTTGAATGTATGAGTCGATAGTGTTTACGTATGAAATAATGTATAAATACTTATGATGCTAGTTATCAACATTCGCACATGTGTTATTTTATTTATTAAATACTTTTTTTAGTGATGATATGAGTATCGACAAAGAGGATCATCCAACCTTTGTGAAAATGAAATAACTTATCTACGTGTTTTCTTTCATAAATCAGGTTTGAAAATTGAATCGTCGACTCCTATTCTTATTGCTATTTTTCAAGTTCAGGTAAGGTTCATGTGGGTATTAGAATGAGCTCAGAATCTAGATTCGAGCAGGGAAACCCAAAGACAACCCTCCCTATATTTCTCTCACCTTCTTCCTTGTATCTTCGCTTCCTCATGACCTTAATCTGAGATTACCTCTGTTCGAAGAATGCCTATTACCCATTTTTAATGTTATCACGACGAATAGAAAGAATACGGAGAACTTGAGAGCCCACATCTTCTGTGGAATTGGTTTATATACCTTTGTACGTTTACGTTTGTCTACATATATGTCTAATATGAGCTCAAGGAAGTGCGAAAAGAAAAATACTTGTCAGGATCGTATCTGGAGGGTTTCCCAATGAACCTGTGATAACAATGAAGAAAATATTAATGGCTTGCTTTGCTTGCAGCTTTTTTGAAAATAGGGAGATGGCTCTAACCCTGTGTTATGACTAGAGAGAATAAGGAGAGTGGGAGAGCCCTGTTCTCAAACAATATTGTTTTGCATTTATGCAAGTACGAGAATTCAAAGAAGGGAAAAAAAGAAGAAGGAAAAAGTAGGAAATATGGGACAATTGTCCAGCGAATATATTATCATCTCTTAAGGTATTTTAGCTGGTGAAATTTATCTCAATTTTGACTGTGCACCTTGTCAAGAACGGTGATACCCACCACTGTTGAAGGGGAAAAAATCGCCAGATGAAGTCAACATTGTCATCTGTTTTGACCGATGTATTATACCAGTTTAGAGAAAAAAAATGGTTTTTATTTGGTATTTTAGCCACCCTTGGATTCTAGTGGATTTTAATTATCACATGATCTTTTTTTTTAATCTTTTTGAATTTCGCATAGATGATGAATGTTTAGTCCTCCTTTTTTTTATTTAGTTGTTTTTTATTTTTTGAAAAGCTTAGCAATATAATTTCCATGTTCTTGGAATGACAAGTCTTAAAGTCAGATGCATATGAGCTTGACCTCGCATATTGTTGCAGAGGTGATAACATGCGCAGAATTCCATCCTTCCCACTGCCATACGTTGGCATATAGCAGTTCAAAGGGATCTATCCGGCTTATTGACCTGCGGCAATCGGCATTATGTGACAATCATAGTCAGTTGTAAGCTATTGCCTGCGACATATCCTCGCTTTGTTGATCTTCTTATGTCCGCACGCCTGCTTAGCTAAAGCCATCGTTGAACTGCTTGAACGTAGATTTGAAGAGCATGAGGCACCTGGTTCAAGGTCTTTTTTTACCGAGATCATTGCCTCAATATCTGATATCAAGTTTGGAAGGGATGGAAAGCACATCTTGAGTCGTGATTACATGACTCTTAAGGTCTGTTGGTAGCCGGTGGAATTTTTTTAAAAATGATTTTTAATTATTTTTTTATTTTTAAGGCACGCCTTTTGGCATTAGAATTTTTGATAAGTGACCCACATGCCTGGAATAATTAAATGCATTATATTTCTTCTTTACTTGATTACTGTTTGCAGGTGTTTTTTTCTTATTGCAGTTTTAAGAAAGAAAACTTCAGAGCTTGTTATATAGTTTTTGATTAGAAACATGGACATCTATGCGATGAGTTCACATTTCTTCACTCTGTGATCCGCTGACTCTCACCCTTCTTTCTCTCTGTCCTCAGCTCTGGGACATCAACATGAACTCTGGACCCGTCGCCACCTTCCAGGTCCATGAATACTTGAGGCCAAAGGTATATATATATATCTAGAGAGAGAGAGAGAGAGAGAGAGAGAGAGAGAGCCTTGCAGAGGTCTCTGGAGAAGCTGCGGCTGAGTTGACTTCTTCCTCTTTTGCAGCTATGCGATCTTTACGAGAACGACTCCATTTTTGACAAGTTCGAGTGCTGCCTCAGTGGAGATGGGCTCAGGGTGGCCACCGGCTCTTATAGGTAAGATCCATGCCCTTTACACAGTAGAGCGTAGATTCAGTTTCAGCAGCCAGCGATCCCCTTCCTGTTCATCCCGCAGCAACGTGTTCCGCGTCTTCGGCGTTCTTCCCGGGAGCACCGAGAACACGACCTTGGAGGCTAGCAGGACTCCCATGAGGTCCGGCCCCTAGAACATAAACTTTCCTCCTATGGAATAAAACATGATCCAATTTGCTCAAACTCGGAACCAATGCAGGAGGAACATCCAGAGCCCCGCGAGGCCGGCAAGGTCTCTGAGTAACCTGACCCGGGTCGTCCGCAGAGGTCGGTCTTCCTTCCTGGCCCCAGCAGCAGAGCCTGGTTTTCTTACTTTAAATTCTTCATTGGGAGGTGATGCCACCTTGTATGTGAATCTATGGCCGCAGGATCAGAGAGCCCCGGGGTAGACGCCAATGGGAACTCCTACGACTTCACCAGCAAGCTGCTCCATCTTGCTTGGCACCCGACTGAGAACTCCATCGCCTGTGCCGCCGCCAACAGCCTGTACATGTACTATGCCTGAAGCCGCTGCCGCCACTGCCGCCGCTGTGAAGCCCATATTTTTGGCCTGCTCCCGATCTAATCCGCCAGCCCGACCGGGAAGGTTCGCTGAATCATACCATTTCCAGGAAGATGCCGTCGGAGGGGGCAGCCCTCTGATGGAATGGGTTCTCTTCTCTCTTTTTAATCCTTTTTCTGAGGGAAGGGGAGGAGATGAGATCCGGCTAACCCTCTCTGGATTTCTGTTGTCCAGGTCAACGGCCACGCCGAAGAAGACTTTAGTCTTATTGTTCCTGCTCATTCTTTGGTCGGCCCGGCTCCCCCCCTTCCCCCCCCCCCCTCCCCCCAATAACGGTACTCCCTCTGACCCCAACACTCTGTAATCCCGTGGAGCTCCCCCTTTGCTTTCGGTCAGGCTTGTGTTTATCCCATGTGTATCAAGGAAACACCACAATTGATCAATGATTATTGCTCTCTCTCCCTCTCTCTCTCTCTCTCTCTCTGAGTCCTGTCCATGCATCTACCTACCTGCTAGGTGGGCCCTGTTCTTCCATCTCATCTCTCTCTTTCTCTCTCTCTCTCTCACTCTCACTCTCCTGCAAGCGAGAGAGAGAGAGAGAGAGAGAGACCCACATTTTAACAGACTCAATTACAGGACCAAAATGGGAAATATTTTGTCTCAGTAGGATGAAATATCAAATCCCCTCAGAATGTGGCCCATTTTGAACCGTGCAAAAGTCTCCACTAACTTGTATTTTCCCTCAAATTATTCTCCTCTTACTAGTATTTACCTCGCATTAGAGGTGACTTAATTGGATATGCTTTTAATTTGTAAAGTATTTAACCTCGTTAACTAAAAAACGGTATTTTTATTCTAATGAATACAAATAATGATGGGTATCACGATATATGGTTTCTAAAAATATTAATATTTCCCCTCCTCTCTCTCTCTCTCTCTCTCTCTCCTAATCAGCAGATGCATCAGTCCCAAGAACTCAGAGAAGGGTATTTATTGTCCTAAATAACTGAATGAATTTCTTTAAATACTAGAGGGCAAAAAGTTGTACGAAAATTTTAGAGGCATATTTACAATTTTATTTGTTACAGGGGTTATACAAGTAACGAAGGTCTGCATCGGTTCGTTTCGGAACGGCGGAGGTCCACAGTCTGTTCCTGTACGGGATCTTCGACTCTGGCGGAGGAAGAGGGAAGAGGCACGAGGACCGCCATGGCTTCCTCGCCTGGCGGCTCCACTCTGACCCCAGCCGAGGTGCGCATGGAACTCCATGCTCAGAATCGGGGGAAGCTCGTTCGGTGCCTTCGCCAGCGCCTTGCGGAGTCGTCTCGACCCGTGCACGGATTTGTCCTCCTGCAGGTGAGTGGTCACCTCATTTGGTCGTCGAGATTATCATTCCCAGCGTTCTTGTCGTCGGAGAGGTATTGGGTTGATCTGTATACTTACGCTTCAGGGCGGGGAGGAGCAAAACCGATACTGCACTGATCATGCCGAGCTTTTCAGGTATTCGTTTTCCTCACGATAGTTCTGCTCTCTTTGGGTGTCATAAATGTGGGACTATCACTAATTTATGTGATAAAAAGCTCAACCCCTCTCTATTCCTACAGAGTTGGTTTCCACGGGCTTTCTACGTATCAGGTCAGTTACGCCGTATATTCTATCGTGGGGTGGGGGAAGGAGGATAGAATTACGTTCCACATTCACCGATCGTCGGCGGATGATTGAAACACGCCGATTGTATAACCTGAGGCGTCCAGGATTTTTTTTCTTTCTTTGTTTCTCTCCTTAAACGTTCATATGCTTTTATTTGGATGTCCGAAAAGTGTAGAAAGATTGGGGTTTGAGGCTTTTAAAAACTTAAATATCAACTAGACCGAATGTAACCACAAAATTTTCAGGATAAGATAAGAGGAATTAGTGCACGTTGTGGCTTATTTTTTGACTCGTTTCCTGTTACAACCTCCAACAATGTAGCTTACCATTTTTCTTACTGAAAAAAGAAAAAGAAAAGGCATATCAACAGCTCAAATTGGACGGGACCTATGAGCTGGACTTAAAAATAAATACTAAAACTTTTGAAAATAAGACAAGAAGAACCATATTTTTCTGAATTTTACTTTCAGTTGATTGATCTTGGAATGTATCTTGGGCGTGAAATCCCTTTCTATCAACATTTTGTGCCTAGTTTCTCTGTTACGAGTTTTTAAAGTTAATTTTAGGATGACTAACATATATTGTATTAACTTCCTTGTTGATGTTATGATCCATAGGCAAGAGAGTTATTTTGCTTACTTATTTGGAGTGAGGGAACCGGGCTTTTATGGAGCAATAGTAAGTTTTTAATGCGTGTTATTTGTCTTTTTGCATATCTTTGTTGACAGGATGTGTCTAGTATATTCCAAGTTTTTGTTGTTATGAGTGTTATGTGACGATGTGTCTATAACCTCCTAGGGTCTGTTATAAATAACATAACCCACTCCCTTTGAAATGTAAGTTTGTGTTCCTTTCGAATAAGAGAATACAAATTTCTCCACGGGTTCTAGCATCACTATTCAGCACACCAAATCTGATTTTATCTTCAACATGTTATTAGAGTGAATCCAAGTGCTATCGCTCCTCTTTTCTTCTTTTGCAAAGTTACAAGTTTTTGAATCGATTTGTTGATGGGATACCAGATCTTGTGAATTTGGTTGTCCTTTCTTACTCTAAGTTGAGTATTGTTGACGGAATATCAGATCTAGGAAATCCAGCCATTTTTTTGTAATGTCAAAGGTGAGAAATCTTTCTTCCTGCTCTATGGGTGATCCTTCTTCCACAAGGGATTCTAATCCTAGTCATGGTGCTCTGCAACTATTGGTAGAACTCTTTGCAATGCATGCAGAGTCCAAATTAATTGGATACGATTTGATCCAATGTTCGTAATGTATTCGAGAGGTTTTGACTAGGAGAGGGATGTTTCATCATGTAGTAGATGGGAAACTAGATCCCTCATCTTGTGAATTCCGTAGATGGAGAGAAGAGGATGCACTAATCGAGACCTGGATCTGGGGAACTATGAGTCCTAAATTAGTCATGATTTTTTCTACTTGGCTATAGTCAAAATTTTGTGGGAAACTGTCCGCACAAAATTCTCACAGAACAATAGTGAGTCTCTTATATATGAACTAGAGATAAAATCTATGTCTACCATGATTGTTTTGCTGGGAATTTGAAAGGTTTATTGCAAAAACTTGACTATTATCTGTCTTGACACAAACAAACTTGAGGAGATTGTCATCCTATGGAACTTCATGGAACAAACAGGTGTCTTTTAATTTCTTTAGGACTTAATTCTGTTTTTGATCATGTTCGACAACAAATTTTGACCCATGACAGGAAATTCGATCTGGATTAAGTTATTTTAACTATTTTGAATGAGGTGAGCCGTCGAAAATTAATTGTATCAGTGCCTGAAATAAATAACACTACATTTATGACTAAATAGGGAGAAAATATGAAGAAAGCCACATATCAAATTCTTAGCCTCAACTAGTCATGCAAAAAATCACGTCTGATTTTTGGGATAATCTCTGATACACATGTTGCAGAAAACCTCGTCATACTAGAGATACGTGTTTTAAACTTCATGGTAAACCACAAAATTTTCAGTACTAAAAAACATGGAAGCCATGTACATTTGATAGAGGAACTACCTACTAATCAGACTCCTAATTCGCCACTAGAATCATCAAAATTCTAGCATCTCTCTTCTCTTCAAATGGTGAGATAGAATGACTTTGAGTTGAATTGAAAAAATTGAAGTCAACAATGTCACAACAATTATTGATTCAGCCTGGTAAGTTCCACTGTTCTTTTGAAATTAAAGCTTCTTCTAGAGATCTCTAATAATTAGGTAGTGGACTCATGAGTGATAGACTATATGACGAATTCTTCTCATCACTTTATCAAATATAATACTTGTCCTAGTGATCAAGAAGTATCTACTGCTAACTCTTTCCTTCTAATAATTGCTGGTATAGGAGACCTCAAACTTAAATCCTTTGGAATCCTTATCGATGTACTTCATGTCCCGAAATTATTTACCAATCTCATCTCTATAAAGAGACTTGTGAACAATTCACCTTATTGTGCATTTTTTGATGAGGATATTTGTGTGATGTTTTATAAGATACAACCTTAGAGGATTAGAGTCACTATGAAATATGGAGGACTCTATCTCCTAGAAAGACCTAGTCACACATTTATGATGGAAGTATATCAATACTTAGAGCCTCAAAAGGACCTCGTAAAGCAATTACTCCACCGAAATGGGCCATCCTTTCTTTAGAACTTTAAAATTTCTTTTACTTGATTTGTTTCAAAATGTGTCCTTAGACACCCTTAAATGTGATGTGTATGAATTTTCTAAACACACTCGTGCTTTTTTCAACCACAAGGAGAAAGGAGTGAGATTTATTTCTTCTGTATTCACAATGACATTTGGGGACCATGTCCCATTAATGACATTCAAGGAGATAAGTGGTTTGTCACCTTTATAGATGACTGTACATGGTGTATGTAGGTGTTTCTTCTAAAGCATAAGTTTGATATTTGTGAGACCTTAACATTTTTTTGTGTTATGATTAAAAATTAGTTTGGCACCTATACAAAGAAATTTAGATTTGATAATGAATACTTTAGCCAAAGTTTGGATTCTTATTTTCAAATAGATGGTATAATACACGAATCCTCGTGTATATACTCCACAGCAAAATGGTTTAGCTGAGAGAAAAAATCAACGTTTTTTAGGATTATCTTGATCGATTTTATTCCAGAGTAATATGCCAAATTTAATGGGTTGAGTCTGTCTCAACAGCCACATATCTTATCAACCAATTGCCCACTAGAACCTTTGACTTTTAGAGTCCTTTAGACTCATTGGCAATACACATTCCAAATATTCAAATTAAAACTGTATTAGAACTTAGTTTGTTTGTTTATGTTTATGTTTCCTTTGTTCATCATCACAATCAAACTAAGCCACAATTATTTAAATGCATATTTCTTGGATGTTCTTGTAATAAAAAAGGTTACAAATATGATGTCCTTTTACTCAATTTTTTTTTACGTCAATAGATGTTAAATTTCATAAATGAGAACGGTACTTTAAAAATTCTTCATCTGATGATCAAACTTTATCTTTACAGTTCATATTGATCATCATGTTGATAATTCAGCTCCTTCATCCTTTGGTAATTTGTTTGTTCCCATTTCAGTCCCTGAAAAGAGTTAATTATATTCTAGATCTCCATCCTGAAAATCTCAGATTTGGCATAGTCTACTCGAGGAGAGGAGACATTCAAGAGTGTACACGAATCCAAACCTCTGATTTGACCTTAGAGAATATCCAAAACTCAATACTTATAGCATCAGATGATTATGACATTCCAAATGATTATGACACATTTCCCATTGCCTTGAGACAAGCAATGCGAGAGTGCACAAAGAGACCTCTGTACCTATCAGACAATGTTTTATTCTATCATAGACTCTCTTCATCCTATCAATCCTTGTCTCCTTAGATAGCACTACCATTCCAAAAAATATCTCAAAAGCTTTATCTATGACGGAGTAGAAACAAGTTATGGATGATGAAATGAGAGCCCAAGAAAAAAAAATCAGGCTTGGAATCTGGTGGAATTACCAATGGATAAGAGGGCAGTTGGTTATAATTGGTTGTATATTTACAGATGTTGACTATGTAGGGTCAATGATTGATCACATATCGACCTCTAGACATCTCACACTTATTGGAAGCAACCGTGTTACATAGAAGAGTAAAAAACAAAAGATGGTTGCTCGTTCAAGTGCTGAAGCTGAATTCGAGCACTTACCCAAGGTGTATGTGAGTTATTTGGGGTGAAAAATCTACTTGATGATCTACAAATTTCTCTTACTGGTCCTATGAAGTTCTTTCTCTTACTTGTGACAATAAGTAATCAACAATTAATATTGTGCATATCCAGTACAACATAATCATACCAAATATGTGGAGGTTGATTGTCATTTCATCACAGAAAAGCTGGAGGAGTGTTGACAGGATGTGTCTAGTATATTCCGAGTTATGTGAGTGTGTCTAGAACCTTCCAGGGTCTGCTATAAATAACAAATCCCACTATCTTTGAAATGTAATTTTTTGTTTCTTTCGAATAAGATAATATTTTTTTCTCCAGGGGTTCTGGTGTCACTATTCAGTGCACTCAACCTGATTTTATCTTCAGCAATCTTCTATGTTTGCTTTTATGTTTTCGTCTGAACCTATCCACTGTCCACTTGATTAATCATGGCACGCTCAACCTTTGTTATATCCTAGCTGATGTTTGATCTTTGCACTGCATTACTTATTTTTTGCTCTTACTTTTTTTTTGGTTCTGCATTAGACTGATACCTAGAGAATTACTTCCAAGTGACTGGTTTTATTTTCATTTTTTTTGGTTTTAAATTAATGTTATTTTTTTATTTTCTTGAAGGATATTTCTTCTGGGAAGTCGATTCTGTTTGCTCCAAGATTGCCCGAAGAATATGCTGTTTGGATGGGTAAAATAAAGCCGTTGGCTTACTATAAGGTCATCTTATATCTGATATCGTTCAATTTAGATTTTTTTTAATTTTTTATTCTCACATTTTATAAAAGATCTGCAGGAATATTACATGGTTGACATAGTTTTTTATACGGATGAAATCGTGGAAGTGCTTCAGAATCATTGTGAGAATCCAGGGAAGCCTTTATTGTTTCTCTTGTATGGTTTGAACACTGATAGCGGTAATCACTCCAAGCCTGCAATGATAAAGGTAATTTTCACTATAACCTTTTTCTTAAGTAACTGTGCTACTATTCATTTGTTGAGATAGAAGGATGACTCTAATTCATTGATAGAAGGAGAGAGTACACGATTTGACCCCATCCTCGCCTCCTCAACTTTGGTAAAGAGATATGGACGAAGCAAACACATCCAGACACCTTAGAAGTTGGGTGAAAAACGGCCTAACCATGGAGAAAGACTATAAAGTACTACATACTTAAGAATAGATGTTGAAACATGAAAAATAAGAGAAGGGACACTAAGAATGGTTTGGAACATGACGTGGACCCTACACATCTGAGTGAATTTAATTTAGATGGAGATGCTTTCTGACTAACATGTCTACAGGGAAAAACATACTAGTGATGCTCAACTTCCCATCCCCTCACAAAAATCATTTGATATAATGTCTGATGTGATATATGCCTTGGAAGATAACGCTATGGGATAGTAGAAATACGATAAGAAATGGTAACCCGAGCTAGTTTAGATTGATCATCAGGATAATAGAGACTGCAACACTTATGCCTTCCACAGATCTTCGTCATCTGGAAAATTTTAAATACAATACTATATAAAGAAAGTGAGTGAACAATACAATGATTTCGTCAGGTGACTAACATGGAAGAGAGTGTCAGGGTATTTGGGAAGAGGATAGGATCAGATAAGAGTGAGGAAAAATATGATAGTTCACCCACCAAAAAATGATCTCATAGATCAATCTAGAACTGTGAGTAATAAGGTGCTAGGATGATAATCGAAAGAAGACATCAAGTACTTATCATGTAAGATATGACTCTATAATTTTTGACCTAGGAATTGGGTAAAAGTTATGAGGGCAGAATTACTTGACAATGATGGATCAACGACTGTAGATTGAGATCTTGATGGATTAGCGAATCTTTCATTCTCAATCTTAGATAGAACTATTGTAGATGACGCAGTAGTGTGCTCCACACCGCGGGTCATATTAGATGTCGGGAGACTGTTAACCCAAGTTATTATGCCGATGTTTTTCTCAGTGCTTCTCAGATATATGCCTCATACGATCTCAACTCACACATATTTGCATTCCAGCAACTCAATCACTACGTAGTACTCATTCCCTGCTACAATAATCTCCTTTGTAGTGGATATCAGGCTGCCTTTTCAATTGAAGATAGTAATGGAAGCCATACTTACTTGCTAGTGGTATGAGAGAACACTATGAAGTGATGAATTGATTCTTCAGCAAGTAGCTGGATCTAACCGTGACAAAGTTTGATGTTCAAACCAAATAAACTTTTTAAGCTTGACTTTCTTCTGATGTTGCATTTGAACATCCAGAGTGAATCACTAGAAGAGTTTGAATTCATCTCATATATTTTTCATGTTGAAAGATACTCATTTTACAGATGACTTTTTGTTGAAAGATGAAAAATAATTTCTCGTTAAGTTTATAAATTACAGCTATATTCTTATCATGGATACATTCTTAGAAACCATCCCAAATATCCTTTGCATTTTTCGTTAAATTATATGACCACTTAAACTTTTATACTATTTGAAAGTTGTGACAGAACATAATAATAGTAATAATAGTAATAATAATAATAATCTTTTGGCTATATAGTGTACCTATTATCCTTAGAATAAGCTAACCTATTAATGGATGAAATAATTTTCAGTGAGCCCCAACAAAAACTCAAAAGGACAGAGTCCACCTGGCAGTTGTGCCCATTCACGTTAATGCTTGTTCTACATCACGATTTAATATTTCCAACATTACTGCCTTGCCTGACTACAACCTTCTTTCTGAAGGATGCTTTTGGATATCTCAAAATATTCATTTCACATTTTTGCTAGATTTCCTCTCTTAAAAGAGAATTATGTGTCATACTGAGTACATATGTAATGATCTTTCCCTTTTTAAATGTGTTCATGTGATATTGGACTAAATTTTTAAATGTTTTCATGTGTTCATGTCATACTAAATTTTTGCTTAGTATTTTTTTTGATAGACCCTTTTGGTTGGCGTATGGTTGTAGATTGGCGAAAGTCGTGTGATTAATACACAGTCCTTGGGGGTCACTGGGTCGTGTATATTTTATATTAATATTCTTATACTGATATGTCTTTATGCAATATCAACAGGAGATGGAAAAGTTTGACACTGATCTAGACGTGCTTCATCCTGTCTTAACTGAATGCCGTGTTCTCAAGTCTGAAATGGAGATTGGTCTTATGCAGTATGCTAATGACATAAGCTCAGAAGCCCATGTTGAAGTAAAGCATTCAAAATTTAGCTGTACATTTGTATTATCTATCTTTTTTTACCAGATTATGCCAAGTAGATTTCTTTTTACGTTGAAGAGTTCTCTCGTATTTCTTCATTTTCTTTCAATCATAATGGTCATTAAAAAATTTATAGCTCTTACATACGAAATATTGCACGTGTTAGAAGATAAATTTTAAAGGAAGTTTAGAGGTTTTAGGTACCAGTTTTGTTCTTTCTATATGACCAATTGAGAGTGGTGTTAATTTCATAGAAAGTGCCTCAAGATCCGAGCATCAGTCAATCCCCTTTCAAGCGAAGGCTTTAAGGTTGTCTAGAAAATCAGATTAATACGACGTACTAGACTGCTAATCTTAATTGGGAATTAAGATGAAGTCTAAGCCTTTGTCTACTTCGGATTTGATGAGATCCCTTGGCATATGTGAAATTAGTTGCTTCTATGGGAGATTATTATCCAAAATCACACATTTAGACGTTTTATATGATTGAAAACCACGCACTAAAAATTAGATGTTCGCTGTGATTTTTCTTGACTTTTAGGAGTTTGACCTTCATGGCTTACAATTCCCCATAGAATTTTAGGTTTTTGTGCAATGTTAAAGTCCCTTTTTCTGGCGCCATTAACTTAGACACCAATTCTGGTCTGCCCAAAAAGCAACTATCGCTTCAGACGCACGATCCCATACATACTCGCACACAAGTCTACCCTAAATAAATTGTGATCAGAATCTTGCTTTTGTACTTTCCCAAAAAGAATTGCGAGCAGGATCCATCCCTCTTGTCTACCCCATACGAGATAAAATAACGACTCCACTTTCTGGTAGAAGGACTTAAAGGTATTCCTTTTTTCCCCTTAACTGAAGTAACAGCATTCTTCTTATTTAAATACTTTTGGATGATGACTGAATTATTGTCTTCTCAAGATGCAACAAAAACGAAGTTCCTGGTTTGCTCACACCTGTATCCTCTTTGGATGGTTTTTTATTAGTGAAATTTACTCCTTGGCTATCTCATTCCCACAATGATATCCTTCTTTGCTTCACCCGTGGATTCACTTCCAGCATGTTATGGTTAAAACCTTCTTATTTTGCAAAATGGTGGTGTTATTAAAGCGTCATCTGGTGAATTCTTTAGCATTTTATTTGCACTGCTACGTAATTCATTGTTGCTTATTCTACTAAGCTATATTAAAGTAGAGTTTTTTGTCATTTCTTGTGGGTTTTAATCCAACTAACATATTTGAATCAAGGTTATGAGGAAAGCTAGAGTGGGTATGAAGGAGTACCAGTTGGAAAGCGTCTTTCTTCATCATGTTTACATGTATGGTGGTTGCAGGCATTGCTCATACACATGCGTATGTGCTACTGGAGAAAACAGGTGCGACTTATTATCAATTTGTATTATTGTACAGATTAACATATTCATGAGTAGAGAATCTTACCTTAGTGAACTAAGTGATAGATAGGTCAATAAGGGATCCTAAGTGACTTGATATGACCCTGTCCAACTGATACAGTCTGAATGAGTTTGTCAATGTTCTCATACGTGACTTGATGTTGAAAGGTTTTCAGAAGTAGTTTAATACTCTAACAGGCTGTGTGCAGCATAGAGCTATAAGAGGTGGAGGCAGTTTAGTCCAAATCTCCTCAGTCCTCTTTTTTTTCTTTTGAGTGTCTGTACTGTCTTGAATTGGCCAACTTTATGCTTTTCAAGTACTCATAAATTCCGGTCTTCATTCAAGCAAAATGTATTTTCTTTTCTATGTTACATGCATGCACTATTTCTTCAGAAGTTTCAATCTATTTTCATACTTACATTTTTAATGTCCATTGCAGTGCAGTTCTTCATTATGGCCATGCTGCAGCTCCAAATGACAAGGTATTGTCCATACTAAGATATCCAACTAAACCATCTTGGGCCGTTGTAAATTGACATATTTTGTTGTCTATTAAAAGCTTCTTGTTCCCTGAAATTATGATACAATAATATAGATTTTCAAATCTATGCTCTGATTGCTTAACAAAGTCTGAATCCTTTGATTTTTCCTCTTTTCATATTGATGAGAGTTTCTGGTGATACTTTATTTTCATGAAGATAAGGAGTACATATCGTAACTGAAGCCAAGGAAAGACCGAAATTAATAAATTAAGAAGGTAAACTAAAACCGGCCTTTTTGAAGAGAGTCAAGATGTCATAGAGTAGAAAAGAGGCGTGTAAAATAAACCAAGTGGGGCTCAGCTTGCAGAACCACTGGGAAGCTCATAAATGCTTCCTTTACTCAGATAACTCGCTCAAGTAAAATGCAGAAACCAAAATCGATGTTAAGTGAACAATCGTTCCAAAAACTCCGAGAAAGTTTTTAACCCAAAAGTATCTTTAACTCAGAGGCGTTCAAGAGGGAAAGCATCTTTAACCAAAATCGGTCCATGGGAGACTGCCATGCATGTGGCTGTCTCATTCTTACCTATCCTCTGCAAGAAACTCTGAGATAACTTCTTCGACTAGATGAAAATCTGTACTTTGTAGCTATCTATGGTGAGGTTTTGAACTATATCCGATTCATATCGTTCAGCTCAGGTCCTGGCCCGAATAAAGTCCAAAAAAACAGAGCTTCTGGATTGTATCATTTCAATGTGTTCTTGTAGAGTTCTTTTATTTTTTAGACTAGACCCTGTGTTCTAGTTAGCCAATGCTGGTATAACGGCAGGTAAGAGCTTCAAAGACCTTCACTGCCCGAAAGCTGTTTGAATCGCCCACTTGAATTTTTTTTAGGTCCAATCGATAATATCCTATTTCTTGGTCAAATTTCCTTAGGCTGTAATCATATGGCAACATTGAGGAATCGCCCACTTGAATTTTCAATTGTCTGAAAGCTGTTTGAAAAGACAACCGTTAAGCATCACCATGTGGAGAGAACAAAACGCCTTCTTCTGGAAAAATTCCGCCCATCAGCCAAGCTGATCATTGGACCTAAATCTTTTTTGCTTGGACTTTAATCTGTCATTTATGGAGCCCAAACCATAGGCTTAGGATCAAGGCCATCCTATTTGGTTTCTTGTTGGCTCTAACTTTACGCTAGATCGAAACTTTTTGGCTCACTTCTGAGTTCGGCCTCATGACCGCTGGCAGCCATAGAAACATGCCAGCACATCTGGAGATCTTTATTTGCCCAGTTGATTGTTGATCATTTGTTTTTGTATATCTTTCTTCCCTTTAACTTTAATCCATATAAAAATTGAGACTATTATATATCCCTTTCTTATGCGTATGTACTTAGACCAAATTTTATTTGTAGACTTATTTGTAGCGGTTGTCAGGTTTGGTTTGTTTCATTTTTATCATAATTTCATTCTCTTTTGTGCAGACTTTGATAGATGGAGATATGGCATTGTTTGATATGGGAGCTGAATATCATTTTTATGGCGCGGACATAACATGCTCTTTTCCTGTAAGCTCGATTTGGCCTTCCTAGTTTGTCCCAAGTTTACTTTTCCTTGTCAGTCATCTGGTCTCCTTCCTACTCTTTGTTAATTTTCTTTTAGAAGATACCCTGCTGTCTAAGATTTTTTCCATTTCATTTCTTGAAAGGGAAGCAGTCATGTAGAGGATCAGCTAGAGGACTCGTTTTATCCTTGATTCTGTAGTTTATTCAAAAGTGTTTTCTAATCGACGGTATGGTTATGATGATATTTTGCATATAATATGTTGTAAGGAAAGTATTTTTATTGAAAAGTCTTTTATACACTTCTTTCATGGAAATCCTCATTTGAGTTCAAACTCTTGAACTAAAATTAGTTAATGTGGATTAAATCTCTTGTTATTTTATGCTATGTCACAATCTTCTGGGTTCTCATTCTATTCTTATGAGTACTAGTGTAACGGACAATCTGTGTTCCATATTATTTAAACCGCAGTTTTCTCACTGAACACATTTGATATTAAATGTGTATCAAATCCACTGTTGTTCTTGTCTAGTTCTCTAGTTTCAGCTTATTTCAGCCACCATATACATCTGACAAATTCCGGATTCTTATCCTTGTCAAGATTTGAGATCGGGTTGCTTGGGTACATGAACTATTTTCCTGTGGCTAGCAGTGAAGCCGGGTCTTACATTGCTTAGTTACACTGTTCCAGTAGGTTTAAATATTTCCTCTTTTGCAGGTCAATGGAATATTTTCAGCAGATCAACTTCTTGTTTACAACGTGAGTATTCTATTATCCTGTTATTAATGGGTATGCTTTCAGTTGGTATGCCATTTCTCTAAGCTTAGACTTGTCTAAATCAAAATTAATTATTAAAAGGATCAATGTCAGGGAAGCTAAGTCATCAGGAAACAAAATGTACGTTCTTGAATAGTTTCCTATACAATGGTAAACTAGTATAGAGATACGGAGGCAAAATTATCCAAAACGTTTTTTTGGTATATTCCAATTGAAGGACGCGGAAATGGATGTTGAAACTCTTTGCCTCTGGTAAATGTGAACGTCAATTTCACGTTGCGTTTGGGTGAGATGTTCCCTTATCAACAAACCTCAAGGACCTGAAAACTTATGAAAGTTGGGCTGAAGAAAGGATGGTGTATCCTTTTAGCTCTATGATATTCTAACTTTGTTATTTTGAGTGCAGGCCGTCCTTAAGGCTCATGATAATGTTATATCATGCATGAAGCCTGGTGATAGCTGGATCGACATGCACAAGTAAATTTGTCAATTGCATAGTAAATTTATGAAGACAAATTTCTATTGCAGCCCTATTTTTAAAAATGTTTTCGGACTGTCGTTTAAAATATTTTCTTATTCTTATTATTTTTTAAAAAATTTCACCAATTACATCGCCATCTATCAATTTGACTTTGAAAGTATGCCCAGATAACTAAAGCAAATGTGTATCCGAATTATTATTCATGGGGAAGTTCTGGCAAATCATTGCATTATTACTATTTTTTTGTCCCCCAAATGCCGGTTTCGAACTAACGAGAACTATAATCTCGTTCTTTGTTAGTAGACTCCAAATATCCCTTCATAAACTATCCCTTAAATCAGCCAGGATGCATATGCTTATGGGTGTTGAAGATAAAATCAGGTATGGTGCACTGAGTAGTGATGCCAGAGTTCGTGGAGAAAAATATATTCTCTTATTTGAAAGAGCAAAAAATTACATTTCAAAGAGAGTGGAGTCTGTTATTTAAAACAGATCCCAGAAGGTTCTGGATTCATAGTCACGTGACTTGGAATATACTGGACACATCATGTCAGTACTCAAGGTAGCGAATGAATGTCATCTATTCCTAACTTGGGATAATCTTTTCCAGTTGTGCGCTCAAGATGCCTTTAGTAAGCGTATCTATTCATTGATTGTGTGTTGAGATGTATGGCATACAAATCAAGTTTTCCTCCTACTTTCCTTTGATGAGATGACATTTAGCCTTCACATGATAGTACGATTATGATGTACTGGATTTTGCACAATATTGTCACAAAATAAAACTTCATATGATCAATAAGAGCATCAATAACATCTCTGGTCCTCTTGAGGCTTTAAGTATTGATCTGCTTTCACCTGAAATGTTTGACTAGGTCCTTCCAGGAGATAGAGTCCTCCAAGTTTTTTAGTAGTTCAAATCCTGTGAAATTTTACTTCACAAGTTTCTTTTACAGAGATGAGATTGATAAATAATTTCGGGACATGAAGTACATCGATAAGGATTCCAAAGGGTTGAAGCTTGAGGTCGCTTATATCAGCAACTGTCACTAGTAGATACTTTTAGGTCACTAGGACAAGGATTATATTTGATAATATGATGAGAAGAATTCATCGTCTGGTTTGCCACTCTTAAGTCTATTACCCATTCACTCGAAATATCTCTAGAATAAGTTCTAATTCCAAGAGACTAATGGAACTTACTAGGCTGAATCAAATAATTGTTGTTACACCGTTGACTTTAATTTTGTTAGTTCAACTCAGAGTCGTTCTTTTTCATCCATTTGTAGAGAAGAGAGATGTTAAGATTTTGACTGTTCTAATGCCAAACCGGGAGTCTAATTAGTAGGTAGTTCCACGGTCACATGTGCATGACTTTCATGTTTTTCAGTACTAAAATTGTGGTCTACCATGAAGTTTAATACACCTATCTCTAGTGTGATGGGATTTTCTACAGAATGTGCACCAGAGATTATCTTGAAAATCAGACTTTTGATTTTTTTTTCTTGACCAGGTTGAGGCTGTTGATTTGGATCTGTAGTTTTCTTCATATTTTCTCCTTATTTAGTCATAAATGCAGTGTTATCTATCTCAAGACTGATAACATTAATTTATGATGGCTCTCCTCATTCAAATAATTGAAAGAGCTTCATCCATATTATATTTCCTCTCACAGCCCAAAATTTGTTGTCTAACATGATCAAAAATAAAATTAAGTCTTGCAAGAAATTTAAAGACTCTTCTTTGTTCTATAAAGTTTTGTAAGACAGTAATCTACTCATGTTTTTCTGTGTCAAGACTGAGATAATAGTCAAGCTCTTGCGATAAACTTTTCAATTCGCCAGCATATTCAATCGTGAATTTATTACCTTGAATTATAGACATGAATTTTGTCTCTAATTCATATATATAAGCCTCATCATTTTTCCGTGATAATTTCGCATGGAAAATTTCCCACAAATTCTTGACTGTAGCTAAGAAGAAAAAATTATGACTAATTTCGGAAATCATAGTTCCCCAGGTCCAAGTCTTCATTAGTGCATCCTCCTCTCTTCATTTACAGTTCTCACGTGTTTTTTTTCCATCTACCAGGTGATGTAAACATCCCTCTCCTAGTCAGAATCTCTTAAATGTATTCTGACCATTGGATCTAATTGTAACCTAGTGGGGTCTTGGAACTTTCTATACATAGTCACATAACTCGAAAATATACTAAACACATGCCGTCCACAATGGGCCATAATTTTTCTTCTTCTATGTGATCTATTGAATGAGTGATGACATCTCTAGTGTAGTGAAAGCATCAATAACATTTACTTTGGGAGGTGGGTGAAATGTGCACCGTTTTTTATTTTTGCTACAATCTTCCTGCTGTTAGTTTCCTTGATAGAAACTCATTGGGGTTGGTACTCTCAACCAATGTTGCAGATTAGCAGAGAGAACCATTCTTGAGTCACTGAAGGAAGGTGGGCTTATTCAGGGGTAGGTTTGTGTTAAATGATTCCATCGCTGCAACAGTTTCTGAAATTCAACTTTGATGGAAATTTTATTTGCACTTGGATTTGGTTCAGTGATGTTGATGACATGATGGTTGGAAGACTGGGTGCTGTGTTCATGCCACATGGTCTTGGCCACCTCATTGGAATCGACACACATGATCCTGGGGGCTACCCAAAGGTCCCCACAACCTTATTTCCCTGAATCTGGCTCCCAAAAAATTCTGTGTTTCAAAATTGTTCTTTCGAATAGCGATTAATAATGTCCTAATCTAGGGATTGGAGCGCCCCAAAGAGCCGGGACTAAAGTCCTTGAGGACAACGAGGACACTGCAAGAGGGCTTGGTTTGTACTGATCTTCTAATGCTTGAAAATCCGTGAAAAAGTCTACAATCATGCTTTTTTCTGGTCACATTTTCACCTGAGACTTCTCAATCTATATCATCTTATTTTGTCTGGATCCAAACGTTTTTGGTAAACCAAAATGCCCAGAATCTTATTAATAAGATAAGTATTAACATAATGCATGATGCATCATTGCACATTGATCATAATATATTTCGGGTAATAACATCATTATATATTGCCTTGTTCTTACACTGCCTTATTTACATGCTCATTTCCTTCTAATTGATGCTTCTGCATAGTGTATAGTGATCCAGGTCTCTCAAGACCGAATGCCACCCTGAAATTATGAACAGTGGGAGTAATGGCTTTTTTGAAGGTGATCACGGTGGAGCCCGGCTGCTATTTCATCGACGCTCTGCTTGTTCCGGCGATGGAAGATCCAGACAAATCGAAGCACTTTAATTGCAGAGAGATCAGCAGATTCAGGGGCTTTGGCGGCGTCAGGATTGAAAGCAATGTGGTATGACGCTGTAACTTCTCCTAAGTCAGCTAGTTCATCGTCTGCCTGACTTGGAAAATTGCACTCGTATGTTCTAACCATCAGAAAATGAAGCTTTTGAGTAGGGGTGTTGTGGAGAAAATCCCCAAAAACTAGGCTCTGGGTCAACCCCTAGGTAAAAGCCCGAGAAATATAATCCGGGCCCGGCCCGATGAATCTCGGGCCAGATTGTTCTTTTTTCTCTTCTGGGCTTGGTTCATGAAACCAGGCTAATATGATGCAGTGGTTTTATTAACTGCTGAACTTATACTACATAGAACATATTATTATTCATATATCTCAAGGTCGGTGTGGCCTCTTTTTATGCTTCCCAGCTCGTCACGGCGGAGGGCTGCAGGAATCTCACCAACTGCCCTCGGAAGACCTGGGAAATCGAGGCGGTGATGGCTGGAGCACCGTGGCCGCCGCCCCCCCCTGCAACCCTCAGTCAGAACGGCGGCTACCGTTGACGTGCCCACTGTTGAAGGCACAGCTGGTCAACTGTTGCCGGATGAGAGGCCCATCTCCCTTCTGCCGCCATGTTGACCTTCGTGGAGCTGGATTTATGAAATGTTATTTCTCTTCAAGGCATCACTCTTGCCAAAAGGTGGGATCAAAATCTTCCAGTCTTCCAACCCAGATTCCAAGAGACAAATCGGTCTCGATCTCTTAGAACAATTTAAAGCAAAAAGTCAAACATTCCAAATGGCAATTCCTCTGTTTGACCAACAAATCCGTGGGTTATCTTACCGCAATTCCTGGAACTAGACATACTGTTCAGCTGATCAATGCCATTAAGAGTGTAGACCGCAAGTTTTCTCCGCCATCTGGCCTGTGTAACGGGGAGTCCGTCGGTCGTCACCATGCTTGCCGCCTCATCAAAGGGCTCTAGCCTCCGGGTAGACGTCTCCTGATCTGCTCTTTCTCTAACCACGTTTCTCGGATATCAGCCCTTTGACTGCGTGGATTGGGTGTTCTACGGCGGCGGCCGCCCCTCTCGTGGAGTTGGACTGGGAAGTCGCTATTTCCAAGAGTACGACCCAGAAGCATGTTATTCGAATCCGTGTCTATCTCTCATACCCAAACTCTGGAGTGAAGAAGTCAACGCTCATAGACCGCGAACCACAGGTCCTTCCTCTCAGCGACCCGTCATGCCGACATACCCGGCGGCACATCATACTCATTCTCCAGACTAAGATGGTGGGGGTGTTATCCAGTCCGACGGAGAAGGAGAACCTCCGCGACGCTGTCTAATGCTGACAACGCCATAGAACGATAACCCATTAATGAGGGCAGTCCCAGCAAGCAACCGCTTTTACACATACGCAACTAGATAGGTAGATAGAGCGAGAGCGAGAGCGAGGAAGCGAGAGAAAGAGAGAGAGTGAGAGAGAGGAACCAGGACTTCCGACCCTTAATTCTTCTATATAAGCCGCCTCCGACATCCGCAGACTGCAGCGAACAGCAGAAACGGTCCCCCCCTGAGAAGAAACAGAAGCTTCTCCCTCTTCATTCCCTTTCTTAATTCTGGTTGGCCTCAGCTCTCCTTGAATCTCTTCTTACGGCGAAAACAAAGAAAGAAACAGACGTTCAGCTGGGTGCCCTCCGAACCATGAAGCCAGCTACGCTCCTGGGCCTGCTGGTATCCTCTTCGCTTCTCCTCGGTGCTCGTAGTGCTACGATGCCCAAGTCAGTTTTCGCCCATGTCGTAGTCGGCATCCTTAGCAGCTACACGCAGTCGAAATGGGCCAAGGAGATCGCTGACGCAAAGGCTTCAGGCATCGATGCCTTCGCCCTGAACATCGGGAAGGACAGCTACACTAACACCCAGCTGGGCTATGCCTACGCCGCTGCTGCCGCCGCGGGCAACTTCAAGATGTTCATCTCCTTCGACTTCGCCTACTACTCGCTTCCGTCGGACTCCAATCTCATCGTTCAGATCATAAACACCTACGCATCCTCCCCCGCCCAGTTCAAGGTGGAGGGTAGACCTCTGGTCACCACCTTCATCGGAGATAACCAGGACTGGTCGAGCGTCAAGTCGATGACCAACATCTTCCTCGCTCCCAACTGGGCCGACCCCACCTTCGTGGCCTCCAATTCTCTGGTGGAGGGAGGATATCCTTGGAATGCTTGGGGGACGGTCAACAACAAGGGAGTCGCCGATCCCTATCCTAACCTTGTCAACCAGGACTCCTACTGGAAGGCGACGATAGGGAGCAAGCTCTACTTCGCCCCCGTGTCCCCCTGGTTCTTCACCCACTACCCTCCCAGCTCGTACAACAAGAACTGGCTGTTCCCGACGGAAGATCTGTACCTCCGGCGCTGGCAGAACATCTTGGTCACCTCCCCCGCCGCTGTCTACCAGCTGACCTGGAACGACTACTCGGAGAGCACATACATTGCCCCGCTCAGGACAGATTCCAACTTGTACCCTGCAGGAGCTTCTGCCTGGACGGCCGGGATGCCCCACGACGGCTTCCGCTTGATTCAGAATGCCTTCGTCAAGGCCTACAAGGCGGGGTCTTCCTCTCCGGTGATCTCCAAAGACAACATAGTATACTGGTACAGAATCCAATCGGTCAACGCCCAGTGCAACGACGCGACCGGTCGGCCGGAGGGGTACCAATATGTTTCGGACACGCTGTTCGTCGTCACGCTGTTGACCTCGCCGGCCCAGCTGGTCGTAACTTCGGGGGGGCAGTCGTCGACCTTCAACGTTGCCGCCGGCGCCGTCATGACTAAGGTAGCCATTCGAGCAGGCCAACAATCGTTCAGTCTCAAACGGAACGGGCTGACTGTCCTCTCCGGAACGTCGACTCGCTCCTTCACCATTAACTGCCCATCAAACGTCTACAATTTCAATGTCTACGTCGGAACTATATAAGTTCGGACTTTTCAGCAACGTTCTATGTAGTGTACAATAATGTCAGAATAAATATTTATGCATCAATAAAACCCCTTCTCTCTCCCTCTCTCTCTCTTTCTTCTCTCTTACTTACTTTCAGGATTTTCTTATCCTTATGAGAGAAATGATTAGTGTCCGATTACTTGCAAAAGTTATCACTGGTTCAAGGGGGTAACCCTCCACCCTAGATCATCCACACGTTGACGATCTCAATCACCTTTAGAAAAATAAGAAATCTTTTTATGGTGTAACTCTCTCTCTCTCTCTCTCTCTCTCTCTCTCTCTCTCTACATCTATTTATTTAATATTCACATTATTTATCCATTTGCATCTCTATGTCATTGAAGATTATCTGCCTTCTTATTCATATAGATATCAGGCTGGTGTATGACGTTATCTCCAAAGTTGAAACATAGTATTGTGATTTCGTAGAAGTTACGAAATTATGTAGTATAACATATAATAATTCAAAAACTAATATTAATTGGAAGAACACATGATTCAATTGGAGAGTTCCTACTTCAAAAGTATAAGGGGAAATAGATAATACTTATTGATAGTTAAAATGGATGGTAAGGAATAATAATAAATGTGGTAAGACCTTTTAAAACTGAATTAATCAAATAATTTTAATATAATATCATCTCAAGCTTGATCATATATCCTTTCAATGGCCAATGTGGAGCTTGCACTCTAATTCGGAATTTCCTATTCTAAATTTTCCTTCTAGTATAATAACTCATCAACACAATTTCACCAAAATTTGAGAAAAACTATTTGAATCATTTACCCTCATTTCTTTATCAATTTTTATAAAAGGAGGAGAATCAGTTTTATCTTCTTTGCATAAAGTCCTTGTGCTAAATTCCAACACCTGTGTAAGTTTATCTATTTAACAAATAGAAGCATGAGTCATCCTTGGATAAGATCTATATGCCTTCTTCACTCCTTTAGGTTTTATTGAGGCAATAGTTTGTCTTATTTCGTCCTCTTGCCTTTTTAATTATTTAAACAAAACATTAATGATGCCATAAATGATAAATATGTCTTTAAATTAACAAATAATTCTACCTAGTTGGGTAATACTTATTTTACATTATAAACGAAATTAAGTATTCTTTTGACCCTTGAAAATGCCCAAGATGATTGCATATATGTGCTAAAATGATATATATAGTTTATCAAGAATTTTGTTGTCAATGTATGTATTACTGTCGCCTCGATGAAAATGGAAGTTACTATTGGACATGTTACCTCTATGAAAGACCAACTTTAGACCATTGAATGAACATAGGACGTCTTTTCTATTAAAAGACCAACTTTAGAACATTAAATGATCATTGGAGAACCACAGATGCCGTGGAGACACTACATCTGTGGGTGCAAGGTCTTGCTAATGATTGGCATGGCGCAGCATAGTATTGGCATAGGAGTGGTGCAAAGCGGGTGCATGTGGTAGGTGCGCATCCGGCAGTACAATGTGGGGATGCATGGTATGAGAGTATGACAGGTGCAGCAAGTGGGGAGCAGAAGTGCAACATGCGTGCACATGACCAAGATGTGGGCGCATGACATGGGCATAATAGTCATAGGATTATCATCACGATCTAGATGTGTGTGACAACCAGAGTGTAATTGTCAGTTAGGAACATGCGGGCACCTTTGGGACTTGTTTGAACTATTCTTGAACAAAATAGGGAACCATCCAAGAAAGGGAAGATGTGACCAAGTCTTGACTAAGGAAGGCAAGTCCAACTAGGGGACATGCTCCATCCAAATTATGGAAGGAGGTTCTCCATCCTCTCCCCTAAATAGGGAGAGCCTTTGCCTAGTTGGGGCAGAGGTAGTGAGAAGATTCTCCTTATCCTTTTTCCCCCTTGTATTCTAGAACTAGAATAAAATCTACATTGATCCAAACATCTCTCTTTGTACTTCTGCATGCTTTCCTAGCACTAAAGAGAGGTTAGGTTGGTTAGGCATCCGGCACACAAGTGATTGTTGGCGAAGAGTTCGTTAAGTGCCTGCGTAATATATGACCATTTGGGGAGTAGAATATGTCAAGTAGACTGAACAACTATAAATTATAGGTGTTAAATGTGTTTTCCATTTATATTTGATGTAGCATAAGTTTTAGATGAACAAATATTCAGGTTTTCAGTTCATAAGACAAATTACTTCAATTCATGAAAAATACAACAATTGAATTTTTTTTCACAATCTTTAAAGCCATAATGATCGCTTTAATCTTCATGTAAATAAAAAATATCTCAAAGAGAATGAAGATATTATTACTGATCATCTAGAGTGTTAAAGCCTTTAATTGTGGTTGAAAAATGATCTAAATGCCCTTTAAACTCAAATTTGCTAAAAAGTCAAGAATTAAAAAGGGGCAAAGTTAAACACTACAAATCACTAGTTTGTGACACAATATCCTTAGTGTTGGGACTAGCCCAATAGATATTGGGGTTGAGGTCATTTTGGGCCTTTAGATGTTTGTATCCACATTTTCACATTTTTCAAGTCACTTGCGTGACAAATTTTAAACTAATCTTATTTCTTGAAGTTGTCCTAACATCATGATTATATAAGTATAAAGGAATTCAAGCAAAACTAATCTCCCCTTGTCCCTCTTAATACTATGTGCTGTCACGTAGAATCTAACAAGTTGATTTACCTATCTTTTGAAGGTGTCCTTATAGTGTAATGATAATAAGGTCATGCATTATATTTATGAAATTTTGAATCTATCAAACTCTATAATTCTACACTATACTACACAATTAGGCTCTGACCATTTTTATCCCTTCCTTGGACCTCCAACTTCATATCAAACAAGAATTTCTTGATGGTACAAGTTCTTTAGTTGTGTTTCCTTGGTCTTAATATGAGACTCCTTACAAGGAATGAAAGGTAAAGTATGTTGGGCCCAAAGAGGACAATACCTTGGTTTCCAATAACTGTCTATAATGATATAAAATGGTCACTTTGTATGTGTATAATTTATCAAGTATCAAAGAAGGGTTATCTCTAAAACCCAAATTTTCACCATTTTATGGTTTCAAAGTTACATAAATAGAAAATTTTAAGAAAAGAATATTTGAGAAGGATTCCATAGGTTAGAGTCAAATTAGTTACATGTAGAAAGTTTTTTTAAAAAAAGTTGAAAGAACAAAGTCATTCAAGTGTTCAAGGTACAAAATATTGGACTAATAAGAAAAAAGAAATGCTTTGAACTTGTATTAGAGTGAATATTACTAGGACTCTTTGATGCTTTGTTTTCGGTTGTTGATGAAGAAGAGGAAATGTAAAATGAGAGCATAGAATTACATTAGGGAGCTGTAACACTCTAAGCTTATAAGGAAAATATGTTTAATTTTATATAATATTAACATAAATTTATGATTAACTACATATATTTGAATTAAAATATACTTACATGTTCAAATACTATATAGAAAATTCATGATTAAACTTGTACTTTAGATCATTTATATTTATGAAATTATTTTGATATTTTAATTTACGTATTAATACAATAATCCAAAGTTTATAGCCTTGAATTGTATTTCATATTTTTCAATAATATATTCATGATGTAAGATTATAAATTAGAAATTTCTTACTTTTCTGGAAAAAAAATTGGAGTTGTGTTGAAGCGTGTGAAAAGTAGACCAAGACCTATTGATTAAGCTATTAGCCTTCTTAGCCACATCACAATAAAAAGAAAATTTAATCCATGGTTTTGACATGTATGCATTTTCGTATGAAAACTATTAAAAGCTGCATCATTGAAGCTACATCAGTTGGGTCAGCTTAAAATGGTAAGCCCACAAAAATTGAAAAGGAAAAACGTCCACACCGTGGAGTAGATTTAAAAGAATTATGAGAAAATATCCACACGATGAAGTTCCTAAGTAAAAAATTGGTTAATATTTTTATATTAGACTAATAGAACAACATAAAAAATAAAAAATACCCATGTAAAGGAAATTTTATGAATAAGAGTGAAGACAAGGCATATCATCTAGTAGAAGAACTTAGGGACACATCCTTAGGATTAGATGTAGATTTGGGACCAAATAACTATAAAATACATTCTGTTGATGATGTGAAGTTTAGGATAAGTATATCAAACTCAAATAAGGTGATCAAGCTGTGGAAGAAAGATTTAAAGTTAAACTATAGTAAATAATTTAAGTGTGGCTGTTTCAATATCAACGCTACTAGCTCTTGTTAGTACATCAATTGAACATAGTCTTCAGGCACCATCCAACTAAATTGAACAACTCTAGTGAACTCAAATATTTTTGAAAAATACTTTTTATAGGTTTCTGGAAAAAAGTTGCTCAGATACAAGAATATAATAATTTATTACTCTTACACTTTGGCGTGTTCCTTTGTTGCTATGAATTTGTAGGCTCGAGTATACATAAGTTTCTATGGGAGAAGAGTGACTTGAAATCTTGAGAGAAAACATGAAATGAAGTTCTTGGAGTACTGAGTCATCTCGTTGCATGCTGAATAATTTAATTCTCATATTGTTAAAATTAATGTATCAGCTTGTCTTATGCTTATTTTGGCTTACACTATTCTAGCCCCAACTTCTCTTTATATGAGTGAACTCATGAGTTTGACTCACTTCCTGCAAAAGGGAAAGAAATAGAATTTTTTTGAAAATAATATCTCTTAGAATATTAAAAATACTATCTAAGATCATGTAAATATTCATTTTTTAATTAAAAAATATTATTTTACCTTTGTATGCACTTTCTCTTAAGTTATCTTTTTATTTTAAAATGAGTCAACTAATTTACTTGAATGATAACTTACTGTTAGTGATTGTAGTGTTTTCCCATTATAATGACTCACTTGCTTTGTTATTTTAGAATCACAATAACAAGTGAATTGACTCCTTATTTAGTCTTACCATATAAGACTATCAAGACACTCTCATAATGGTAACTTGGGCATGTCTCATACAAAGTGAGTCAATTCACTTAATAAAATGAAGTGAATAAAGAAAACTTGTAAGCCCAAATGGGTAAAGAATATTTTCATGAGTTTAAGATATAATCTTATTAATGTGAAATCACTATTTTCCCATTAGACGATGTTTTTCTCTTTCAGTAAATTTCTTCCAATTAAGTGAGTATACTCATAAGTGGATTTTTTTTTATGAAAAGTAGGAAGAGACAATGGGCCATTCAATCACTCTTCTGATGACATATAACTATTCTAAGACTTGTAAAAACATTATGCTTAGCTCTTTCCAAAATAAATATATTTTTAACAATGTAAAGTCATCACTGAACCCTTTGACTTTTTTTTTCAACCTCAAAACTATGAAAGATCTAAAAACCAACATAGCAAACAAAATATTCTCATTTAAACCTGTTCTAAGGGCTACCCACATGTGGTTATTGGCTAGCTCATAGTTATGTATTGTAACAATTGTGAAGAAAAATTTTCATGGGTCGCAAGTATTGCAGCATACATGAGTATTATAGTTTGGGTAGTCTGCATTGTAGCACTTTCAAGTTTTTCCTTTTCTTTTCATTTCATTAGCATCAAGTTTACTCATTTTCTTGAAATGAGAATGTTAATTGAAACATTCCAAATTGCTCTAAATTTTTGTAGAAATTTTCAAAGGTTAATAAACTCTGATTTCATAAATTTTTAGACATTGAAATTTTATAATAGTGTGAAATGACCATTTTACTTGTATACACCTTTTCCCACATCAACAAACTTATAACTCCAAGAGCCAACATGCACAAGGTTATAATTCACAACCCTCCTGGTTGCCTCTTCATACAACATGTACATAGTATAGAACGTTGAACACTACTTGTAAACATACAACACGAACTGTATGAAAGTTAGAACTACCATTCTCCCTCTTTTCTCTTGTAATGCTTAAATTTCTTTTCTTGTGTCTCTTCATACAAGCTGAGTCAACTATCTAACTACACTCATTTTCCTGAAATATTGAAATAAGAAGGCAACAAAAATTATAAGTACTCGTTCATTCAAATTTATAAATATGTAATAAATTTCATGATGACATAAAATGACTACTTTACTCTTTACACATATTTACCCAACATGCAAATTAGATTGACACTAGAATTCAATAAAGAGTATGTAAGAGGAGCCAGAGAGAGAGAGAGAGAGAATGTAAAAAGGTTGTTTGTTTCATGGAATTACGCGTCTTTCCAAGAAATCGACAAGTCACATAATACTATTACAAATAGTTACATCAATGGAATAACTGTGTTTTATGTGCAGGAGTAGACGTGTTTGACTTGGCCTTTGTCCGTCGTCATCACTGCCGCCTCATTAATGGGCACATCCTCCAGGTTGGCGTCTCCGTGTATGCTTGTTCTCTAACCGCGTTTCTCGGATATCTGTTGACTCCGTGGATTGGGTGTTCTCCGTCGTTGTCTCACCGGCGGCCGCCGCCCCCTCTTCCCGGTGAGGACTCGGAAATCACTGTTCCACGAGTACAATCTAGAAACCCCTTATTCGCTTCCGACTCTTAATTCTTCTATATAATCCGCCTTCGACATCCGCAGATCGCAGCCAACAACAGAAACGGTTCCCCCTGTGAGGAAACAGAAGGTTCCTCGTCATCATTCCCTTCCTTAATGCTGGTTGGCCTCTACTCCCCTCGATCTCTTCTTACGGCGAAAAAAACAAAGAAAGAGACGGTCATCTGGGTGCCCTCCAAACATGAAGCCTGTTGCGCTCCTCGGCCTGCTGGTATCTTCTTCACTTCTCCTCGGTGTTCGCGGCGCTACAATACCCAAGTCAGTTTTCGCCCATGTCGTCGTCGGCATCCTCAGCGGCTACACGCAGTCGAATTGGGCCACGGAGATCGCTGACGCAAAGGCTTCAGGCATCGATGCCTTCGCCCTAAACATCGGGAAGGACAGCTACACTAACACCCAGCTGGGCTATGCCTACGCCGCTGCTGCCGCCGCGGGCAACTTCAAGATGTTCATCTCCTTTGACTTCGCCTACTACTCGCTTCCGTCGGACTCCAATCTCATCGTTCAGATCATAAACACCTACGCATCCTCCCCCGCCCAGTTCACGGTGGAGGGTAGACCTCTGGTCACCACCTTCATCGGAGATAACCAGGACTGGTCGAGCGTCAAGTCGATGACCAACATCTTCCTCGCTCCCAACTGGGCCGACCCCACCTTTGTGGCCTCCAATTCTCTGGTGGAGGGAGGATATCCTTGGAATGCTTGGGGGACGGTCAACAACAAGGGAGTCGCCGATCCCTATCCTAACCTTGTCAACCAGGACTCCTACTGGAAGGCGACGATAGGGAGCAAGCTCTACTTCGCCCCCGTGTCCCCCTGGTTCTTCACCCACTACCCTCCCAGCTCGTACAACAAGAACTGGCTGTTCCCGACGGAAGATCTGTACCTCCGGCGCTGGCAGAACATCTTGGTCACCTCCCCCGCCGCTGTCTACCAGCTGACCTGGAACGACTACTCGGAGAGCACATACATTGCCCCGCTCAGGACAGATTCCAACTTGTACCCTGCAGGAGCTTCGGCCTGGACGACCGGGATGCCCCACGACGGCTTCCGCTTGATTCAGAATGCCTTCGTCAAGGCCTACAAGGCGGGGTCTTCCTCTCCGGTGATCACCGGGGACAACATAGTATACTGGTACAGAATCCAATCGGTCAACGCCCAGTGCAACGACGCGACCGGTCGGCCGGAGGGATACCAATATGTTTCGGACACGCTGTTCGTCGTCACGCTGTTGACCTCGCCGGCCCAGCTGGTCGTAACTTCGGGGGGGCAGTCGTCGACCTTCAACGTTGCCGCCGGCGCCGTCATGTCTCAGGTGGCCATCGGCGCAGGTCAGCAATCGTTCAGTCTCAAACGGAACGGGCTGACTGTACTCTCCGGAACGTCGGCTCGCGACTTCACCACTGACTGCCCATCAAACGTCTATAATTTCAATGTCTACGTCGGAACTATATAAGTGTTGAGTTTTCGGCGAAGTTCTATGTAGCGAGCAATAATTTCATAATAAATATTTCTGCATCTTGTTGAATAATAAACCTTTTGATACCAAAGGCCCGTGTTTCTCTCTTTCTCTCTTTCTCTCTTTCTCTCTCTGTGGATTTTCTCATCTTTATCATAGAAATGATAGTGTCCGATGACTTGGAAAGGTGATGACTGCTTGAGGAGGGATAGCCCTCGAGAAAAATAAGAAATCTTTTTATGGTGTAACTCTCTCTCTCTCTCTCTCTCTCTCTCTCTCTCTCTCTCTCTCTCTCTCTCTCTCTCTCTCTCTCTGTGTTTACATGTATATATATAATGTAAATATTTTAATCTTTAATTGATCTTACAAATATTTTTCATCATCAACATAATCATGTATTTAATGCTCAAATACCCCAAGGGCCAATGTATTAGAGTAATCAATGCTTTGAACTTGTATTAGTGGGAATATTACTAGGACTCTTTGATGCTCAATTTAGGACTATTGATGAAAAAGAAAAAAATTGAAATGAGAGTAGAGAATCATAGTAGAGAGTTCTTATCCTAGCACTTAAAATATAATTGAACTTGATGAAGAGGGGGGAAAGATATATTAAAAAAGAATATTGAACATATTCAAAGAAGAAACATATTTCATTAGTGACATAATTTATGAATTATTTCAGAAAAGTTATCTTTCAATGTATCTTTCCTCAAGAAACATATTTCATCAGCAATATAATTATCTGAAAATATTTCTCTTTCAATAATATTATATAATTAAAGTATTAATAATTAAGATATAATCCACATTGTTATTAATTAGAATAGAGAAAGAAGTCAAATGTGACAGTTGAATTGTCAAATAGAAAATTTAACAATTGTAACACTTTATTAGACCAAAGTGAAGAAAATGATTTTGATTTTTAATAGAATCATATCAATATCATCTATTAGATCTCTAATTATCACAAAGCTTGTATATGTTTCACTAATCCTTGAGCCCATAAAATATGTAATATTTTATTTGATATTCTATAACTCAAACATAATTAGTCACACTTCTTTGATCTAAAAACTGAAATATAATATTAGTATCTTCTTAATTAAAATATTAGAGTTCTTCTTTTGGAATTTTATTAGTTGAAGTACTAAGAGAGAGGGTGCATTGGTAGATATTTTGGTAATTTTTCAGCTCTAAGTTAATTTCTTAGAATCCATTGGAGTCTATTAAATCTATTTTGCACAGAAAATTTACATGGTTCTTATGTAACTTTTATGATCAATCAAGCTAGTCTATCACATAGAACTTCTCTCTGAGCCATGTAAATTGACTCTTTGATATTCCTTCTCTAAAAGGATCTACTAGGTGATCTTTTGTGAAAATAAAAGATACTAAAATTTGATTTGATGTTACTTGTTAATGAACAAAGAAAAAATCGATTTTGATATGTTTCTTTCAAGGATGGAAGCCTAAATTTACAACAAGGTAAATGGCCCCAATATTATGTTATCAAAGATTTGGTGGTGATGAAAATGAAAGTTCAAGTTCTTGTAAGAGTGAATGTAACTAAATTAAATATATTGTGGTATTTGTAATGGCCTTATATTCTACTTCGATGTTAGATTGAGGTAGTAAACTATAGTCCAATAATCCCTCTAAGATATCACAAAATACATTTGACCACAATATAATACTCAACCCATGGCTCACAAATGAATTGAGAAGCTTGAAAGCCTGATTAGCTATAAAATGAATATCAAGATAAGAGATAGCAACGTATTGAAGAGAACTCAAAATACTTATATAATGAGATGAACCCACATAGTCTAAATATAACAGTGTGTTCATAACTTGATGAGGCAATAATAAGTGTAGATATGAGCTTAGAACTTTTCATCTTAGCTCCCTTAAGTAGATCTATAATATATTTAGTTTGAAAAAAAACAATTATTTAGATGATTGACTAACTCAATGCCTAAGTAATGAGTATTGCCAAGATCAGAAATAAGAAACTTAGTATTTAATGAAGTAATGAATGCATCAATTTTTCTTATATTTGAGTTCATAAGAAGAATATTATCCACATATCTCAAAATGAAAAGTTGTGAGTTGTTAGAGTGATGATAGAACAAAGATGAGTCTGTCCTCAAGCTAGAGAAACCAAGCTCCTAAAGTTGTAAATGAAGACATGTGAACTATACTCTCATAGCTTGATGTAAATAATATAAATATTTTTTTAAGATGACAAACATGATGTGGAAAAAGAGGATGCATAGAGCTTGGGAGTTGATCCATAAATATAATTTCCTCAACACAACTATGGTGAAAGGCATCAAACACATAATTATCATATAGACTATGTAGTTGATAGCAATAGCAAGAAGAAGACATGAGATAGTAATTTTGATGATTGGGCCAAAGGTTTGATGAAAGTCAATACCTAATGTTTGTTGAAAACCTTTAGCCAAAAATCATGCTATGTGATGCTCGAAAGATCCATCAGCTTTATAGTTCAATCGAAAACATATTTATATCTAACAACATCTATATGGGGATATCAAAACACAGGAGGTGAAATTTCATTACACAAAAGTGCATCAAATTCAACAAGCCTAGATGCTTTCCATGTTAATCATTTGATGCTTGAGTAAAATTAGTATTGATATAGGGTATGCTTATGACAAGACATAAATAAAGGATAAAATTGTACCAATAATGTATATGAAGTAATAACATAATGATTTACAAGAGAATGAGTGCACATTGTTAGAGATAGTGATACTTTGGGTGAAGATACATGCTCATTAGTAACTTCTCTAGTAGAGTTTGATGAGTCACCAAATGAATGTTCATATGTAGAATCATGTTCAATAATAAATGTTGACAATTTGAATGAAGATATTAGCTCATTATTAACTTCTACAATAAAGTTTAATGAGTCATGCGTAAAAAGGTAAAAGATGATATCGTAACTTCATTAGGCTTTGGAGGCTAACTTGAGAATAGCCTAATAATCCCAAGTGTAGTGGACAACACCATTGGGGTATGTGGAAGAATGTCTTTTGATTTATTTGTAAGCATAAATATAAGGTCAATAGTAACGATAGTGCAGATCACTACATCCAAAAAAAGGTAATTCTCATATCAATAAGTTTACGTAACCCAAGGATAAAGATAACATATCCACCCAAAAGTTTGAATTAAGAACAAGTATAAATAGATGATTGATCAAGCAAATAGAAGTCAAGGCAAACTTGTCTTGAAATTGATGTGGCATGAAAATAGTACATAGAAGACCTAGAGCAGTCTAAATAGTGTGGAAATATTTTCACCGTACTATTCTAATTTATTTTGGTGTATATGGACAAGAAATATGGTGTTGAGTACCATAGTAAAAAAGATGATTGAGTGATTGATATTCACCATTAGATCAAACTAGAGGATAAGAATACAAAGACCAAATAGATGTTTAGAATCATGTTGAAAATGAAAAAGTTCGAGTTCACTTACCTCCAGTTCGTGAACTTAGGCGATGGTATGATAGCATCCCATTTTTCTAATTCGGCAATTTGAAGGGGATACTTAAAGCATAGTAGAGTTTGTACCTTATCCAAATAAAATCTAAGATATTAGATTTATATTTAGGAAGAAAAATTCAAGTGTATTTAACAAAGTCATAAAAAAATATCTATGAAAATTTACAAGGAGATAATAAGAGTAGGTCCTAATAGATTAAAGTGAATTAATTAAAAATTATTTTTCATACATAGAAGATTAGATAAAAAGTAATTAATGACTTTTTGACAAACATCAAGCCAACAAATAGTTCAAGTGACATAATAAGTCATTAGAAAGCCAAATTTATTAATAATAGTGGACAGAATTTGAAAGTTAAGTGACCAAGATGAGAGTGTTAGAATGGAGGAGACACGTTCATCATGAATCATGAGTACCGATTGAGATGATAGAAAATAATAGAGGTTCTCTTTAAGGTCTCTTTATAGGAGAAGTTGACCTGATGTGTGATCCTTCACAAGATAATAAAATAGATGAGCTTCAATAAAAGGTATTATTAGCAATAAGCTTATGAACGGAGAGTAAATTACAATTGATACAAGGAACATGTAAAATATTATTTAATTAGAGAGAACAAAAAAGAGTATCAAGGGTGGGGTTGTAAATCTAAGAGAGGAAATGGATAGACCTTCATGATTTTTTACAAATAGTTTATCAAAACTTATATAACTTGTTGAATCACAAAGGGATTATAGTCTAAAGTAATATGACAAGTATCACCACTATTTAGATTCCATGATGTTGCTCCTTTTAGTGTGGGTAAAATATCACAAAGCCATCAAATAAGTTGTATATGTAGAATAAGTATGAAATAATTTATCAAATGATAGATTATGACATGCATATTGATAATTCTATATGAAGTTACAATCATAATATTGAAATTGAAGATAAATTTAGCAACATAATATGTGTCTTCTATGACCATGTCCACAACCTTCAACACCACCATAATGTATTCTCTCATTATAACTTATAGTAGTTGCATTCACGAAAGAATATTATTGAGATGCTATAAAAGAGTGTTGTTGTGTCGTGGTTGTCTCATTGCAATAACATGTCCAAATACATCTTATAAAGTGAATAAATCAAGATAAGTGATAATTTTGAAAATAAAAGTCTAATAAATTTGACTGAATATGACCAAAATAAAAATAATAAAATCTTAATCATAGATTACCTGACCAATCATAACAAGTTCATCAGAGATTATTTTGATACACTAAATGCATTTATATATCAAGCATATAGTTTGATACATAATTATAAAATTCATCACTTCAAGCACAATGCAAAAGCTCTAGCTAAAGCATCCATACATCTTTTGATATATGATAACCCACTACTTGTGGGAGAAGAGGTTCAGTTAGGAAAGATATAAACCATAAAAGGACCATTTGATCAGCTCTTTCCTTGGAAATAAAGTCTAATTTCCTTATCATCAATGAGAACCTTTGGTGGTGGCATAGTAGAGCCATCAACCATAGACACATAAAGTCATAGCTCTTGATAAAGAAACAATTTGTGTTCCCCATAAGAAATATTCATTCTATTATAACTTAAGAGAAAGAAAAGGCAAAATGTTAAGTTGATTGGCTTTGATATCATATAAAGAAAATGAGAAATAAATAGAGAATATAAATAGAGGAATAGAGAGATATATAGATAGATAGAAAAAGAGATTGAGAGAAAGATACTTGTGTAGTGCTGGTATGTTGAGTCCACGATGTGACCACTTTCATGTAAAAGTTTTAACTCTTTTACCAAAAGCATTCTTGGGATCTCAAGTACTTGTGTAGTGTTGATATGACAACTGTGTCAATCACACGAATGTTGTGGTCAAAACAATTCCATTTGGATTGACACCAATTAAGTGATGTAAGACATCAAATCCAATCAAAAGAACAACTAAAGGTTTTTGACCTAGGTGGTATTAAACATATGGGCCAATTATACAATGATCAAAAGACCTTAAAAGGCTCAAATTAGTTTTGGGTAAATTTAGATGTATTCAAAATGTGTTAGAAATTAGTTACTCACTCAAATATACTGACGGAGCACATTTACATTCCATCTCTAGTGAATTAAAAGTCTATGATGTTTGAAGATGCTATTTGTCTCATCTCATGCTCAAGTTGGTCCATTAACATATTTTTCCTATACTAAAATGCACCATAAATATGTCTAAATTTAGTTTCCTACTTTTAGTTTTTTTTTTTTACTTTTAGTTAGTTTCAATTTATTCAAATGGGTCTTAATTCAATTTTTTAGTGCCATAATAGTAGACTCTCTATTTTCAAATAAGGTTTAGGTGTGCAAGAGACATTGAATTAATTCTACGAAAGTTCTTCCACTCCTAAGGTTCTGTCTCTCTACTTGTAGATTTTGGCAACTCTTCTATGGATTCAAGATGGATCTCCTTCTCTTGTGGACTCAAGATCAATCTCTTCTAGATTCAAAGGCTTAAATATTTTTATTCTATAGTTTCAAGGTGAAGAATATTTGCAAAAGTCATTGTTGCAGCAGCAAAAAGTGCATCGTATAAGCCAGAGAGAGACAGAAATGGAGAGTGGCAAGGCGCATAACGTCTCAACTGTTGTGGTTCTGGTTCTCATCATGCCCCTATTGGCTTCCTTTGCCCCCCAACCCCTTGACAGCGGAGCCACAGCCTAGCGCACGGACGCCCTCTGCATACAAGTGATATTTGGGAAGCAGAAGCCCGTGGGGAGCTTGTTCTCATGCTACGATGATTGGCGATACGACGATTGCTATTGGGAGCACTAACGACATCCAAGGTACCTCTCATGTGGCTCTGGTGTGGCGATCGACCGAGTGAATGGTGTATTCAAAGCAGATCTATTCGGATTGTGGACAATTGAGAGCTCGCACTGCGCCGCCACTGGAGGACCACATCTCACCATTATCTTCTGTCGACAAACATATCCGTCTCCACGATTCAGTTCCATACTAGTGTCAACGTCGGCGTCGGCGTCGGCGTCGACGTCAACATCGACGTCGGCGTCAGCATCAAGGGTAAAACCTCCCTACTATTTAGTAGTGCATGCACATGTGTGATGGATTCCTTTCTTCTTCCACTCTCTCATTTACATCTTGGTGACAGGCACAAAAGGTATTTTCTGATAACCCATGCTTTATGGTTCCTCATTACCCACACCTCATCGGTGGTTCTCTAATCAAAACCTTCTTATACTTTATGGAATCGGTCGAAGAGCGGGGGTTAGCCATTCCTTTGGGGGCTGAGCTGACTATGGACGATTGACTTCTCAATTCTTCATCGACGGTCGAGTACTTTAGTTCACAAACTATGAACACTAAAGATCAGACAAAAAGTTACAGAAGGATAGTCTCACTTTGGTACATAGAGAAATAGAGTAATATAGTTGTAAATTTGGGTTACTCGACTCATTATCAACGGATTTAAGTCAGATGACCCGATCTTCGAATTATTGAAGTGGACTGAATATAAAGTTACGCATTATTTCCACAAGCTTCATAGATCAATCCAAATACAGCCTCATGATTATAAAAACAATATCAATCTTCTTAGGCTTCTGAACTTTAGTTTTGCTGATACAATAACTTAGATGGTTGTCAAACTTTTCATATATTTACCATAATTTAAAAAATGTGACGATAAAACTCCACTTGTTTCACTCACGATGCACCACTCTTCAATGCTGCAATTTATAACCATAACTTTGTAGCAAGATAGCATGGTGTGGTTTCCAATGATGAGAACTTAGAGATCTGAGAATTTAGGTTATTGTTTACATTAATTGTTTCAGAGGATATGAAGAGAAGTTCTGTATGGATTGAGAACTGAATGTTCAAATAGGGATAATTCTTCTTTTCTTTCTCACGCAATATTTTTAGACGAAGCTTTTAAAAGTTTTAATGACGGATATGGTTTCTTTAGCCCCAATAAGTTTTATGATACCCTCTCTTTCTCTATTGGCTTCGTATGCGACTGCCAACATTTTCACCTCTCTATAGCAATCCGAAGGCTAGGTCCATGAATAAAATAATTCTGTGTGGGATTTGCACGAGACATGAGACTAAGAGTAGAGGACGTTATAAAACATGAAGGAACCGTTTAACCCACGATGCCTAAGCTGTCATGGTGCTAGATCATGTCCTCAAGTTGGCTACACACCGCTCTCATCTTTGGTTCTCACATTGGCCATTAAAGACAAGGGCAGATGACTTCTTTGGTTCTCATCTTTGGTTCTCACATGAGCTGAGTATGGATAGATGACATCTTTGTTCTTCATCGATAGTCGAGTACTTAAGTGAGCATTGAAGATTAGATTAAAGGTTACACAAGGATAGTCCCACTTTGGTACGTAGAGAAATAAAGTAGTATAGTTGTAAAATTGGGTTAGTTGATTCATTATTAGTGTTGATTTTAAGTCAGATGATTCAATCTTCGAGCTATATTTCATTGTGAATTTGTTGCAATGATTGTATTGAAACATTTTCAAAATTAATAATAGATTATTGTGTCATAAAAATCAAATACTATAAGTGTATGGATGTCAAAAGTAAGGCCTCAAATTATTAAAGTGGACATCAAAAGTCATTTATGCATGAAGCCAAATAAAGGTAAATAAGTCATTTTAGAGAAAAATAGAGGACTCAGAAAATAGGTCAAAAAGTGTATGGCCCAATAAGAATTGTGTGAAACCAAGTAAGAAGTGAGAGGTGTGTAGACCCACAGAGATATGTCTCTACCCATATTTAGTAAGGAGAGAGAAATTGATGAAAATATGTAAACCACAACTAAAATGAAACAAGGTATTGAGGTTTATTTGTGGCAAATATTGAATGCTAATGACATGTGACATTATCTTACAATTCAAGAAACACATGGCAAGAAACAAAACCATGTGACACATGATAATGATATGATGCAAAATCAAAATGATAGAAGTTCAGATTAAGATGGCCCATGACATCACTTGATGGCACATAGCAAAATTAACATGCACATGGCATCAAAAGCTAGAGAAGGATTTGAAAATGAATGACATATCTATTAAACTTTAAGTCAAACTTGGATAAAAAAAGGGGGCCAGAATTAATCATACCCTAATTTGTCATTTTGTCAACCAATAATTTTCTCAACCGTCTATTTTTTATCCTGAGTTATTTTGATTTTTTTAGATCAAAGTGTACCATATTTAAGAGTTTTTATTGAGGTGAGGTTTGGTCCTCTACCTATGTCGGATCTCTAAGAACGCTTCATTCTTGGGTTCAATTAGACCAAGTATTTACCAAACAATTAGTGATTATTGGGTTAAACTCTCATAATTTTTCACTCAAAAAGTTTATTTTATATTCATAGCTTTGGTTGACCCAATGCTAATTATATATATAACTCTATTGAGTAATTAAATTGAAATTTAATCACAACTTTATTCTTTACAGTAATAAGTAAGAGTTTCACTATGTAATTTTTTTATAATTGATTTTAAGACACTAAATTTGCATGAAAAATTCGGCAAATAGGGTAGAATTTGGCTTTTTTTTTTCTTCTCTTCACATAGTGAAACTTTTTGGTTGATGGAGACATCAAGACTTAAATCAAGTTGAAAAGTTCACTTTAATTTCCATGTAGTTCTTTGTAGAAATCATTAGATAAAGAGATTATTAAGATATCAACGATTGTTGTTGAAAACTCATTAGGCATGATGGAGGCAGAACTTTGGAGAATTTTGATTCTGAAAGTTTATATCTCCTATGATTATTCAACATTACAATTCTAAAATTAGTCAAAATTATGAACAATTGAAAACCAACACGACATGTCCTCTAAGGTAGGTATCTTCTAAGAAAAATTCAATGCATTTAGCCACTAAAAATTACCATATATATCAAAAATTTATTGGTCTGGATGTGTCTAATAAAATCATTATCATTAAAAAATAATTTATTAATTTATTAATAATCCACATAACTTGATCCATTTATTTTTTGTGTTTTTTTCTCATCAGAATTTCATCTATTAATTAATTTTCTAACAATCTCCTTTTTGGTGATGAAAAAATCAATAGGGATAAGTCAAGAACATCAATCATTTAAGCTTTGAAAATTAAATTTTTATCCTTCTCACCAATTGATTTATAATAATACTAGTTGGATTTTAGTAGTCTATATAAATACCAATCCCAACATTCTTATTTGATATATTATATGCACAATACAGCCAGCAAGTTAGTTTTCAAAATTAAGAATAAGCAAAAGGTTGATATAACTTATGACACAATACATAGTTATTCCTAATAGTTCTCGTTTCTCAAATAGCCTCAAATGGCATGAATTGGCATATTATATCATGTTGAAGTAGATATCTTGATGTTGACAAGGTTGACAATTTTCTCATATGAAATTTATCAACATACATATTGTATGTTGGTGATAAAAAACATTGATGCAACCTCAACGAATTCAAGTAAAATATTAGTTTTAATTATCTTAAGTATATGTGTAAAACTCTTAAATTTGGTGACTTTCAATAAAAGTTCTTAATTTTCTGTAATATCATTTATTTTAGTATTTTATGTTGGTGTGATCTTATTTGTTTGAAGATCTACAACTAATTTTCCCGTAGTCTAAGGATGAAATGCCAAAAAGAACTTTTTACCCCAAATTTTATCAAAAATCCTCTCGTTTTTAATCCAAGCATCTTTCTTTTATTCCTTCTAGATTTATGGTTTGACCTTATTATCATATTTTAATAAAATAAATAAGAGTTCTCATGAGAATGTAATTATCATAGTTACTCTATACACTAACACAATACGGGTATATTGATAGTTCTACATTTCAATTATGGGACTACTATGTGATTTTATTCTTTTGTCTCCTAATTTTACCATTTGCACAGGTAATTAGGTCTCAATCTGGTTTGCATAAGGAGAAATAAGCTCATGCGTTTCCCCTAGGAGCAATTTGTTTGTGGGAGTCAACCATCTGATGTTTCAAGAGATCCAAGGAAACAAGATGAAAAGAGAGTTGAATCTATAGAGGAGAGGACTTCTAATAGGGTTTCAAAACTTAACATTCGAAGCATCCATCTACTTGTTGATTGTCCCCCCCACCATGGAAAAACATATAACAAGGAGAGAAAAGAAATCTGTTGGTAGGTTTGACTTTCAAGGTACATGGCCGTGTGCTAGTGGCAGTAGGGAACATGATGAGCAGTTCTTGCTTGCGGAAAGGAGTGGTAACTTTCTTTATGGAGAAAAGGTATGACAGAGAAAATGATATTGCTATTGCAGTTTAATATATAAATTACCATGCAGTGAAGCCTGTATGTCTTGTAAAACGAAAGGAATAGACAGAGTAATATCTGCTCATGATAGGAGAGGGAAAAAAGAATAAGCCCAATTCAATGAATATGAGACCCTCACTCACAAAATTGCCGAGTTCCCAGGATTCCATTGACAATTTCCCCAAAAACTCTAGTAACTAACCTCTTTAGAAACTGGGCTTGATATGATCATATTCTTTTACCAGTATCAGCTCTTGATGACATTCCCATGACTGATTTCTAATGGAAACCAAGACACATCTCTTTGGGAAGCTTTCTGTGTCCTGATAATCAGTCATGGAATTGCTGGCCGGAACCAGAAAGATGCTCACAGTTTTTGATTTACATACCAATCAGCAGCTGAAGTAGAAGACAACTGATCAGTGATCGTCCCACAGCCAATATCATTCGTCTCGACAACGTGTTCACATTCCTCAATAAACCTGGTCCTCAAACTGGATTCTTCGGACCAAGCGGGAAGGCTCGATTAGATGAATCAAATATTTTATAAAACATTCACATAATCGCAGGAGAGTAGAGAGATGTACAGTCGCTTGAACAACTTTTGTGTTGTGTGTCTCCTCTGCTCATTCACGGCCAACACGCCGGAGAATGCAGTCACCTGTGCCAAGTGATACACACAGAGGAAGGGCCAGAACGAAGAGCAGAGAGAGATACCAGATGAGAGCATATCGATAGATCAGAAGATGAACCACTTCCTAGTAGGAGGCTTCTTGGCATCTGGTCTTTTCTTCTTCGCCTTCTCGTTCTCCCTCGTGCCAACCTCCTCTTGATCAGATTCTTCGTCGTCGTCTTCTTCTTCTTCTTCTTCTTCTTCTTCTTCTTCTTCTTCTTCTTCTTCTTCTTCTTCTTCTTCTTCTTCTTCTTCGTCTTTCGTCCTTGTGTTGTCCTCCTCGCTTTTTGTGTTGGAGACTAGATCGAGGCGGACCGCGTCCATTGCCCACTGCATCAGCTTCTCCACCTCCTTTTCGGAGACACTGCCCCCCTCGCCGTCGTCAGATTCGCCACTATCGCCCTCATCGTCTTCGGCAGGGAACCGGTCTCGGGGCCGGTCAACGCCATCCGCAGGAAGATGAGAAGAAATGGAACCCTTGAGGGCTGCGAATCTGGACGCGAGGTCATCCCCTAGGATCGTGCTCATTTCATCATCATCCCCCTTTCTTCCTCCTCCTTTCGTCTCCTTCGCATCAGAGCCAACGGCATCTGGTGCGGCTCCTCCACCACTCCGATCCGAAGTGGCGATCGATGGCCTCTGCGCGGCGGGCGCGGGGCTCGACTTGAGCACCTCGAACCGCCTGGCGAGATCCGGATCGAGGGAAGAGGAAGAGGCGCCGGAAGAGAAGGGCGACGAGGAGGCGATATGGCTGTTGACGCTGAGCCTGAGGAGCAGGTCGTCCTGCGCGGCCTTCAGCAGCTCTTCCACCTCCCTCTGGCCCGGATCAAACAGGGCTTCTGTTCTTTGAGGCCTCCCACCTCCGCTCATCCTCAGCCCTCTTCTCCGAACTCTTCCTCCCGAAGCAAGAAGACGCTGGTCCTGTTTTCTACCTTGTACCAGCCGTCCGGGTATAAACTTATCGGGCCTATAAGAACAACTTGTGGGCCGGTAAAACAGCGGCCCAAGTGCGAATTTCGCATACGAAGCCTCCTTCCTATTCGGAGCCCTTCGCTCTTTCCCGTGGTGTCTGGTATTTGTTCCCATCCTCTAGTGGCGCTCGATTCCTTCACCTCGGTTCCCGTCTAGAGGCCGAGGTACAAAGCAGTACTCTGTTATGGTTGTCTCGCCCATTCCTCTATCTTCCTACCTCTCTCTTCATCGCATGATCTCTCTTCCGTCACCCTAACAGCCTTGCCTTCTCACTCTTTCTCCTGGGCTCCTTTCTATTCTTTCTTTGTGAAATTCTATCAATGCTCCTGCTAAACCCCACCCATTTCGTGTGTAACATAGAGAGAGAGAGAGAGAGAGAGAGAGAGAGAGAGAGGTAATAGGATGAGAGAGACGACTGGAGGAGATGATCAAGCACTGCCCGATTAAGGTCATCATCTCTGGGGAGAGGTGTGGGAGGGCTCCGCCCATGAGCTTTCTTCAATTGTGACATATGGAATATACAATGGATATTCAATATAGTTGGGAGATCTAAGTCATAGGCTATGGGTTTAGTACATTAGAGGATTGGAAATAGGTTATAATAGCATAGAATAAGTTCCTCGTATGGCCTGCAACCAAGAGACTTCTATCTATATGGTCAAAGTCATATGTAATTCCTGCAAAATACCCTAAAATCTCCACACAAAAAAACTTATAAATTATAAGAAAATCTAGAAATCTAAAGTAAATTCTAAAAAATATAAAACTTTAATTAAAAAAATATTGTATGTATAATTATTTAAAATTATGTATCTTAAAATAATATCAAAATATCAGAATATATGTTTTTATCCATGAATGATCTAAGTATCCAGAAATTAAATGGTAACATGCATTATTTCTATAAATTTTATGCACTAAAGTATGATAAATATAGTGTACATACATGATAAGAATCCATGTTATCAGTAGGTTGTCACTACTTTTGAGTTTTAGTAAAATGCACCATTCTTCAACTATTGAGTCAATGGTCAAACTAGGGACCCAAATGTTGTGATGAATCAACGATACTAACTAATGAGGTCCAAAAATTTATTGAATTCACAAAGATTTACTAAAGATAGCCATCATAACATGACTTTCACTTTGTCTTGATCAACTAAGATGCTTTTCATTAATATTGTGTCATAAATAAGCTATTTTTTATTTCTTTAAAATAAATTAATTTGGATTGAGGTGTAATTTCTCAAACAAAATACGTTTTACATCTGATATGATGAGGACTAATGAAGTAGGCCACCATCTATATCTTATGTACATCAAACTCAGGTATATTAAGGAGTAACTTCTTTGTTATTAAGTATTTACTTCTTTATCCTCAATGTCAAAGAGGGTATAAATAACTTAAAAATAGAGAAAAATTACTTGATTTTAGATGTTTACATTTCATCTCTTTTTGAGGAAAAGGAGATAAAGGTATTTAACATTGCTCCATGAGGGAGAGGCCATGAGGGTCCTTATCCATCCACATCATCCATTTGATGTCCAATGCTCTCTATCCATCATCATCAATCCACATATGGCATCATTGAGCATCCTCCATTGTCTTTCAACCATCATCCACCCTTGTTGTCCACCATCTATCATCTTTCAATCATCATCTGGCCACCATTTACTATTTATAATCATTTGGTCACCATCTACTATCATCATCTACTAGACCTATGCATTCTGTTATCATCCACTTCCATTGTTCAATATCTATCTATTTTCATCCGCCATTCACTTGTTATGTGACACCATCATCTGTCTAGTGTCATCGACTATTCTCGATCCCCATGCAAGTTCTGTTATTTGCTCAACCATTCTCTCAGCTTGTCACTTCATCTACTCTATTTCGCTGTTCCATCGTTCTGCTATTTCGGCTACTTCATTGCCGCCCACTCTATCCATTCCCCCCCTCATTTCTCATTCCGTTGGATTAAGTCCACGTTCACTGGTTTAGTGACTTGGCGATTTGCTAAACCAAAATTGGCTCAATTCTACTAAGGAGATCTCCAAGAATCTAGGAGCCCTTCATCGCTCCTTATGTTACTACTACTCTTCTCTCTCTCTCTCTCTCTCTCTCTCTCTCTCTCTCTCTCTCTAGATCTGGATTTTTTAAATGTGCAAGTCGAAATGGTATATGTTCAGACTTTTCAGCAGGGTTCTATATAGTGAGAAATTCCCGAATAAATATTTATGCATCAATAAAAGCCCCGGTTTTTCTCTCTCCCACAGGATCAGGATTTTCTAATCGTTAATTATATAAATAAACGATCACCGTCCAAGGGCTGGGAGATCTGTCGCCTGTTTGGGTTTATATTGCGCAAAAGGGCCACTGTAGTGGGCCGTATTCTTATCAACAGCTTCAGCCCACTATCTCTGGCCCACACAGTAATAGCCCACGTCAGCTAACAAAAAGCTGAAATTTTTGAAACGCTGCTTTGGGATTATGGGTGACGTCATGATCCCAGGCTCGCCGCCCAAGACGATTCGTGCGCGCGTGTCACGACCTGACAGCCCGAAAACGAGAAAATATTTTATAATAGAATGATACGTCCGTCTCTCTCTCCACTGCAGCGAGGATTCTCTCCCTACTCGTTCCAACGGACAAGTGGCGCGAGCATGACGTCATAAGTGGAGAACAAATGGACCGATTCCAAGGCTTACGAAGAAAAGATAGAATTTATAAGGACTTAATGGTAATTATAAATATTTTATTTACGGTTTATTTTCATATAATCGAACGCAGTTTTATTGTGTAGAAGCTATTAAAAATCAGTTAATGCCCGTCCCCCACCCTCCGGAGAGCATCGGTGACCACCGTGGGCTCTCTCCCTGGGGTGACGGTGCTGCGTGACTACATATTGACCATCGATTTTCAGACGGAGCAATCTCAGCCGTCGATGTGGACCCCTTGCGTCGGTAGCTCTCCATTTCCGACATCTTATCGGTAACATCCGAGATCCGCATTCGTTGAACTCGGAGTGGGTCCCGAGATTCTGTGAAAATGGACGGGCAGGATTTCTTTTGAGCAGTGTGATGATTAACCGGTGATTAACCCCGCATTCTGGGCGCCGTTAAATGCCCACAGCTGTCCAGATCGAGCCACGACCCAGCCAGGCGTCGGTGAGTCAACCATGGTTAGATCGTAGTTATCTGCAAGGCATTTAATCGACTGTGTCGGAGCAAAGCGGGGTTCTATAAAAAAACTCTCTGGAAAGGTGGTGGCGGAGAGGAGGTCGCCGGAGTTGCTTTCTTCCTCTCCGACGACCAGGCAGGGCGTCATGAGAGAATCTAATGGCTCCATTTTCATCGATGTGGAGAGGATCTCTCTCGGCGGCAAGGTACCGCTCTGCCACATTCCATTCTGCCGCTGCCATCTGCGTGCGGGGACTGTACTTCCTCTTTTTTGCCCCATTGTCGGTTCTTCTTCTTAAGTTTTTCTCTTCTTGCTCGGGACTATCCGTGCCTGCCATTGGAGTTCATTGTATATTTCTTCGTTAGAGTATGATTTTTTTAGTCGCATTCCCATTATCGGGGATTATTTCCCGATTTTGTGCCTGGTGCCTATCGTATGAGAGTTTTTCATTCTTTTCTTTTACTTGGAGATTCATGATGAGTTGAAAGGATGTAGACCTCAATGAGACTGGCTTTTTTGGTTTCATCTAGACTTGCGCCGGATATTATTTACGCCTCTTATATTTCCTCCGGTATGTCATGAGCATTGAAAATTTGTCAAACATTTTAATGCATTGCCATCGAGTTTGTTTGATGTGGATTTAAACAAGGAAAGCGAGGTTTGACATTACTCACACTTCACCACGCCTGAAACAATAGGAACATGTAACTTGACACCTTCGTGATCTGTTTCCCGAAAGTTTGTTGCTCTCTGATAAGCTTTTGCCAGATGGTTAGACCGATCTTCAGGTTCTCAGGGATATTGTTTTAATGCATTGTGGTCAAGTTTGTTTGATGTGGATTTAAACGAGGAAGCGAAGCTTGACATTACTCAGACTTCACCTCGCCTGAAACAATAGGAACATGTAACTTGACACCTTCGTGTCTGTTTCCCGAATATTTGTTCCTCTCCGATAAGCATTTACCAGACGGTTAGACCGAGCTTCAGGTTATCAGGGCTATGATGGAACTGTCGACTATGTCGATGTGATCGGTTGCTATCATTATATCGACATGCTTTTGTCATCTGTATTCACGAAATGCCAGCTTTTTTTGTGAGACTTTCGTTATTCGGTTCTGTGGTGCCCTTTTCTAGTTATGTTTTCTCCCTTTCTTCCTTCATTCCTTTCTCATGATCACCATATCGACCTTCTCTGTTCAAACCTTTTTGGAATTCTTCCTGACTTTTCGTGGAGGTTTCACCTATCCCCTCATACATAGCCTTCTCCTGTTATTTGGTCGTAGAATCTCTTGACTCTCTATTAATACCCCGGTTCTCTGTGATTCTTACTCAGGAACATATCATAAAATGTAGGCGTGGATCCGTTTCTGTTGTTGTTTATGGGGACCGAAGCAAGCCCGCACTTGTCACATATCCCGATGTAGCTTTGAATCGTAAGTGCCAGGACTTAATTTCTTAATAAGGACTGTGATCAGCTCTATTCCTTGATCAACGGTCGGATCCTGATTCCAACAATAGGGTCTCGTTTATATTTGGTTGTAGCGTCTCTCAGTGTTTAGTCGATCAAATACTTCATTGTTTATCTATCTGATCCACAAAATCGGCTCATTTTGATATATAATTGTCAGTCCATAATTTCGCTGATATTTTATTCTTATGTTGATCAGATATGTCATGTTTCCAAGTATTGTTTTTCTGCCCAGAAGTATCTTCCTTGCTGCTCCATAATTTTTGCATTTATCACATCAGCCCTCCTGGCCACGAGGTTGGTTATTACAGCGTTAGCTCTCTGTGGATTAACAGTGTACTTCATAAAAACTAAAAAATCAAGAGTTCTTGCAGCTGGGTGCCGCCCGAATTGCTTCAAATGTCCCCATTCCATCCGTTGATGATTTAGCAGATCAAGTTGCCGATGTTCTCAACTTCTTTGGGTAATACCTGAAGTAATTCATCTCGAATTCTTCTCTGCGGGGAAAACTTGAAATCCCGTGGTATCCTGATGCACCTCTCATCTTTTCCGAATGCCAGATTAGGAGCTGTCATGTGTATGGGCGTGACTGCCGGTGCTTACATCCTTAGCCTATTCGCTGTAAGTTCCTTGAACAAATACCACAATGGCAGTCATATCATGCTTGTTTATATCTTCTTCCCCACTTGTCTCGCAGATGAAATATGGGGAGCGGGTTCTTGGGTTGATACTGGTCTCTCCCCTGTGCAAAGCTCCGTCGTGGACTGAATGGTTCTTCAATAAGGTTTGAGCTTCTGGGTCACAGCAGTAGCTACCAATTTAGGCCTTCTGTGCGAGTTCAGCTGACCAATGAGATCCATTCAACACTCTACAGGTGATGGCTAACCTGCTCTACTTCTATGGAACATGCGGCTTGCTGAAGGAACTCCTGCTCCAGCGGTACTTCAGCAAGGTAGTGGGACCGACATATCTCTCATCGGCACTCACCTTCTTCAACATTGCACCCTCCGTTGCCTTACTCTCCCCTGTTTGTTCTATGTGCAGGAAGCCCGGATGGTCGAGTCAAATCTAGTGATAGCCTGCCGAAGCGTGAGTGTTTCTGTCAGTCAAGATGTCTTCACGGGTGATTGGTGCTCTTGAGGACTGACCAGCTTTCCTGACGAACTCTCTCGTTCTCCCCCTCCCTGCAGCTGCTCGACGAGAGGCAGAGTACAAACGTCTGGCGATTTCTCCAGTCCATTGATGGGTATTCTGCTTTCTATTATCCCCCATTTTCACGATTGATGGGTATTATATTTCCTGTATATATATATAACAAATAAAAAAAATCGATCCCCTTTTCCCCCCCGCTTTGTCACGTCAGACGGCGCGACATCTCCGAAGGTCTCAAGGATCTCCAATGCCGGACCTTGATCTTCGTCGGCGAGAGCTCCCCCTTCCACTGTGAAGCCCTGCACATGTTCTCCGAGCTCGACGAGAGACGCGCCGCCCTGGTCGAGGTTTGCTACTAATATATTTCCATATATAATCTTCCTCTCCCCATCCCCTTCCTCCTTGCATAGCTTCGTCACCAGGCTTCTGTGCACAGGTCCGTTCTTGCGGGTCCCTTGTGACGGAGGAGCAGGCCAGCGCCATGATGGTCCCTCTGGAGCGCTTCCTCATGGGCTACGGTCTCCACCGGCCGGCGAGCACCGGCGGCAGCCCCCGGAGCCCCCTCAGCCCCTCTCACATCTGGCCGGAGCTCCTCTCGCCGGAGAGCATGGGCTTGAAGCTCAAGCCGATAAGGACCAGGCTTCCTGGTGGCTCCCAGTAGCCAGCCAACCTGCAATCTACAGTACCCTTCCTTCCCCGTCTTTCCAGCTGGGGAATCGTCCTCACTCGGTGTATAGAACACACGGGTTTTAGAGAGAGAGAGAGAGAGAGAGAGAGAGCGAGAGATTCTATTCCATTCGTTTGTAGTCAGTCAGTGGGCGTCTGTACAGTCATTGGTTTATGTATGGAATCGTCAGAATAATGTAATGATAGAATTCTTGTGGGTTGCCTCTGACGTGCCTTGTCGAGAAGGAGGAAAAAGGACCGTTGCGCTGTATTTATCTGCCTGAGGAGCTGACCCGGTTTGGCCGTCACAGGCTGGCTTCCTCCCGCCGCTCTCGTCCCCTCCTTGGTTGCATCCGACGTGGCTTCCCTCGCCACGTCATCAATCCAGTAATCCATTAATGGGCCTAGCTCTTACAAGCAGATTAAGCCCAGCTGGCACCTGTTTATAGGATTTTTCAGTTTTATTGATAAATTCTCTTATGCTCCCTACAAATCCCGTAATCCATTGGGCTTGGGGTGATTTATTTATTTATTTATTTACTTACCTACTTACTTACTTACTTACTTATTTATTTATTTATTTATTGCGTTTCTCTAGTTATTCGCCCTTGTAGGATTTAATTTATGACTCCCAGCAAACTGCATAATCCTTATTTTTCAGCCACCCCAGCATATTTCATCAGCTTGACTTTACTCGAATCGAGCCGTATTAAGCTAAAGATTAAATAAGAATTAAATTACTATAAATGCATCTTCTCCGAGGAAAGCGTGCAATAGACACTGGGCAATCCATGCAGCCGCACCAGTGGTTTGCCAACGAGGAAGAGCCCCAGCTGGACCCATCCAACGGGATCCAGCATGCGATCTCGATTCAGCATTGACCTGAAATTTAGAGTGCAAAAAATCTCTTGGCATTCGACGTTGACATTTGATCGTCCATGCAAGAACAACGATCCATAGATCCATGAGCGCATGCTGAAAGGGAGTAAGTAATCCTCCGATTGAATGAAACCAGGCTTAATAAGGGCAGAGGAGAATCTTGAAAAACTACTATAAGAAGCCAGCTTCGTCTCATGAACCCTTCTGCAGCTGACGGGTTCTTTATCTTTAATAGGAGGAAAGTCAGCGATGGAGTGAGCCTCTGCGAGTCATGATGCTCTGATTTCTGAAGCTATGACGGGAAAGCAAGTCAACCAGGGTTGACTGATCTTGACGAGGAAGATCAGACGGTCTGTTGATCAAATTCAATAGAATGGAAGCTAAGGCTGGAAAGGTCAACTTGGGGTGGGGGGAGGCCTACGGATGATGTTCTAGATTTACAGGAACTGCGGGGGTTTATACGGGGAGGTCGAGGACGAGATCCAGGTTAACTTGGAGGAGGAAGACGAAGAAAGTAGGGAGTGCGGTGAGCTTTCTGAGCTGAAGCTCGGTCGGAGCCTACCGGAGCTGCGGGGACTGGCCTCCAACTGCTGCACCACGGAAACTGATATCAGAGAGCACGCGGGGCGGCTGTTCTAAGTCAACGGCTGACAAGCATGGGGTCTGATGTAGATATTCGATAATACCCATAAGTTAATCCATTGACTGACTGTTTAAGGCGATAGAAATATTCTTTGAAACGAAACATGTTCTTACAAATGTGATCCCACTATGTCTATCGGCGTTCAGAAGAGAGAGCGAGAGAGAGAGAGAGAGAGAGAGAGAGAGAGAGAGAGGTGACATGTGTTGGGATGTCCTCATCTCCGTCTTCATATCTTCGAGGACGGGGTTCCAGCTGGTGAGGCGGCCTCTCCTCCGAACTCTCGTCACTGATGACTGCACTTAGTGGCCCTCGGGATTCATACGGAAAGGAATAGCTCCAACATCTCAACTACAGCGGAAGCTTCGCCGAGGGATAGATGACGAAAGGTCAAAACGATGAAAAATATTATATAGAATATAGTTGAAAAACTTACTTGTCTTGGAGAAATTTTCTTACGTCTACGACATAATGAAAAGGAAAGCTTTCTTGAATAGCTTAGATCTCTTCGCCGATGTTGGAACGACGACTAGTATTCTTCCTCTTCCTCTTGCAGTCATTCTTCGTAAGCAGGTCTTTCGGATTCCAAAGGGGACACCATGTACCAGAGAGTAACGTAGAGGACCAAGTAGCCCCCGAAAAGCTCTCTCTACTCGCTCGCTTCAGGTCCCACAGTGGGTACTCGAAGAACAGAGTGACAGAGAACATGGAGGAACGCAGGGTCCATCTAAATGGACAACCCCCAGCGCTCTCTCTCTCTCTCTCTCTCTCTCTCTCTCTCTCTCTCTCTCTCTCTCTCTCTCTCTCTCTCTCTCTCTCTCTCTCTCTCTCTCTCTCTCTCTCTCTCTCTCTCTCTCTCTCTCTCTCGCTCTCTCAATAGTCAGTAGATTACTTCTAGAGAAAACAGAAGTATGGAAAGTAATGGTCTAAACTCCTGGTAACTCGACTAATATTTGACTTTTTACTTCGCGAAAAACAACTGATACTCAGACTGTGGACTCCCATACTTCTCTGACACTAGTCGTGTAACTAGCTGCCCTAAGACAAAATTCCATTGCCTTCAACATTTTTTTTCCCTTACTACGCATAAAAAATTAAACAAAAGCAGCGATATGAGCAGCAGGATCTTCGAGGGAGATCAATAACGGGTGCCTAGTTTATAGATATTGACCACCATAATACCTAGTTTAGCAATTTATCTTTGACGTCATCTGAACAGCAATCCCCGCAAAGCCTTGGTTTTCAGACATCTGGGTTCATTATAGGTGAATGAATAACTCAATACTTTGTATAAATGAATGGGTCAGTTGGATCGCAGTTGTACATCAGAGGTCATGCTTCTATGTCGTTGACCTAAAACAGCCTCCCTGCGTATTCACTGATCTCGCTTTCCCTGGTGCAGCAGTGGGAGGCCAGTCGCCGGAGCTCCGCCGGGCTCCGGCCGAGCTTCAGGGCCGTCTTCAGCTCAAAAAGCTCACCGTACTCCCTCTTGTCTTCCTCTTCCTCCCCCAAGTTGACCTGGATCTCCTCCTCGATCTCCCTGTAGAAACCCGCGGAGTTCCTGGACATCTCGAACACCATCCCCACCTGCCCGCCGTGCTCGAACGAGTTGACCACCGTGGCTAGGGCGCCCCCCACCACTGCCACAAGCACCGGCCATGTCCCCGAGACGCCGGGGCCCATCATGCTCGCTCCGACGGCGGCGAGTCCGGTGAGCAGAGGGCCGGAGATCGCCAAGACGCTGTTGATTCCCAGAACGAGCTCCCCCAGCTTCACGTACTCCGCCGTGTCGTTCTTCTTCAGCGTCCTGAGAACCCCGTTCATGGCGTACTCTAGCCCCTCGCTCCAGCCATTTTTCTTCCCGGTGGATAGCCGGTTCCGACTAGGCTGGCGGCGTTCCGGCCACCAGGCGGCGGGTTCCACCTTCTGGGGGAACTTCTCCAGCATCCCCGGGAGAAGGGAGAGCGGATAGGCCTTGTCTAGAGCCAGCACCCTCTCCAACGCGTCCTCGACATCGGCGACTGTGGAGCCGCCGACGGCGATTGCGGTGCGGATCTTCTTCTCCAGTTGCCGGAACAGGCGGGCGGCGTTGCGCTGCTCTTCTGCAAGCTGGGACGGCTGGATTTTGTTCACCACGAGGGATATCGCCGTGGCGGCGGAGTAGAGAATAGCGGAGGAAACCTTCAGCGCCCCCTGGTGGGGCTCCATGGCCGATAACCCGGCGGCGATGGAGGCCGCAAGGGTCATGGAGTTCAGGGAGTTGAGCAGGAGGGTGTTCCAGCCGTCTCTCTGAACACCGATGGCGTCGTGCATCGCCGCCCGATCTGCAGCCGCCTCCATGATTGCGTAGAGCTTGGCTGTGTTTCCATGGTCTCCCTCGCCTGCGCAGGACGTCGACGCCTGCTCCGCTTGCTCCGCATGACCGATCGGAGGGTTCGTCAGCTGTAGGAACATGAACTCCTCTACGGGAATCCTCATGGGGAGTTTCTGCACAGAGAGGCTCTGGTTCTTGGGTTTGGTGATGTTGGGGAGCCTTGGTCGAATTCCGCTTCTCTGTGGAGCCGCCGAGGAGGAAGACGACGGTAGCACAGCCAGGTTTTGCATCCGCAGCGATCCCATCTCTCTCTGTGTCTGTCTCCTCTCTCTCTCTCAATCTCTTTCTCTCTCTACTGGTTCTAGGGTTGGTGGCTGGAGAAGTGAGAGAATCGGCAAACGGAGAGGGTGAGTTTGTCTCGGGTGTGTGAGGTTGGGAGGAAGGGGATGATGTTATATAGCTGTAGGTGCAGGTGGGGGCGGAGGGCCGGTGAGGACGGACCAGGGCGTTCGGTCCTACTGTTGACTTTGCCCGGGTTCCTGCGCCACGGTCAGAGGAGTCGGAAGTCGTGAACTCGTCCACCGAACCGAGTCGTCTTGTTTTCACGCGGGCTGATTTTTACCGAGTTATTTGAAATATTAGTGAATTGAAATCACGACCACGGGCCGATTAAGTGACTTACGGGCCCAGGGAAAAGCCCGAATTATTAGCAAATCAGTGCTCGTTTTCATCACTCCCGGCCCTGGAGGGCTTCTGGTGGCGTGGGCAAGAAAGCCCGGCCGGCAAGCCCCGAGCCGCCAACCGGGTTCGGCTATTAATCCGAACTAGTCGTAACACGGATTCCAACGCGGATAATTATTTGGACTTCTCTACGCGGCGCTGCGGGCCTTACTTATTGATGACGTCACCAATTAGAAGAAACATCACTCAACCAATCGGGCGCTCTGATGGATTCCGATCTTCCCCAACGGGGCAATCGATCCACGCTGTAGAGGCTCGCAGTCGCTGGCGGGAGGCTCGCCGGAGGAATTCCTCCGGCGAAGGTGAGGAGGTTCGCCGGAGCGACGTAGAACTGCATTCTGCTGCTTGTTCATGCCGTGCTGAACCTTCTCTCTTCTTCTTCGCCTTCTTCTCTTCTCTCTCCGTCGGCGACCTTTTCCGAGATTTTGTTGGTATATATATGCGTGGGGAGGGGAGTCCTGCTCCGGTCTCCATTCCCATCCCTGCTTCTTGGATCCCTGGCCTCCTCCAATGGCCGGCGAGGGGAGGGGGGGAGGAGGCGACGCGGGGGAGGGACGACGGGGAGTGTTCCGCGCGATCGAGGAGTCCATGCCTGTTTTCGCCAAGGAGCTCGTGGCGGGCGGGGTCGCAGGCGGGATCGCCAAGACCGCCGTTGCGCCGCTCGAGCGAGTGAAGATCCTGTTCCAGGTAAAACTCTTACTGCAATTTTTCCCTCTGTTTTCTTTTGTTGTGCAGTCGGATTCTCGGAGCAGATGAGGGATTTTTGTTCTCCCTCTCTCCTGGCTAGCTTTCCTGCAGATTATTCATGTCGGCCATGTTCGGGTGGCACGATCGAGAGAGAGAGAGAGAGGCTTCGGGTAGAGACCTACCTGCATCGTAGGCGTAGTATGTCCTCTCCAGAATTCCACAATAGTGCTTCTCATTACAAGCTGATAGGATTATGAAACAACTGGCCAGACCAAAAATCTTTGGGAAAGGAGAATTTTAACGAATGTGCAAAAATGGATGGAGAACCTCTTTCAATGCTCTCTGGTATCTCTCGGGACTGAAACAAGTTCGATTTGGAATCCATGATAAATGAGCGATTCAGACTGAAACAACGAATTCCATTAGTTTTCTTGAGTTATTTAGCGGGTCTTTGATACAACCAGCTGACATCTAATAAACACCATAGAAAATATACTTGTTTATATAATAATCGATCACTCAGGGGCATGGCCTGCTCGCCATACTTATACCTAAATATACCAGTGCTTCTCTTTCAGACCAGGAGAGCTGATTTTCAGAGCGTAGGATTGCTGGGCTCTTTCCAGAAGATAATGCAGAGGGAAGGGATTCAGGGTTTCTACAGGTCTGCTCTTCTTCTGATGTTGCATCAGTCTTTCTAGCATGGAATCTCTCTGATATTCTCCTGTGGCTTCACTCCAGGGGAAATGGTGCCAGTGTTGCTCGGATAGTTCCATATGCTGCTTTGCATTACATGGCTTATGAGCAATATCGTCGACTGATCATCCTCAGTTTCCCCACTCCTATACGAGGACCTGTGCTTGATCTTCTTTCAGGATCGGTTGCAGGAGGAACAGCGGTTATCTTGACTTATCCACTTGATCTAGTCCGCACTAAACTAGCATATCAGGTAAAAGAAGACTTAGTCAAAAGGTAATTTCTTCCCCTCCCAATTTGGAGGTTTGAATTATTGTGTGGACCTGCAGGTTGTAAGTCCAACCCAGCTGAATATGAGAATGCTGTCTCCAACGGAGCAGGTTTACAAAGGAATCGTTGACTGCATTCTAAAGATCTACAGGTCATGTGGCATAAGAGGCCTTTACCGCGGTGTTGGTATGTATCAAGAACAAGAGTTGCTTCTGTTTTTGCGAGATAACCATTGGAAGCTTTATAATTCTAGATAGCCGCCTTGTTGACCAAACTAATACTAGATGTCTCTGTAAGAAACAGTTAGATACATATATGAAATCCATAACCATGAGATAAGTGAGACTAAAACCTCCCAGAGAATTATCCACTGCATTCAGTCTGCATCGCTTAATGGACACCCAGATCTTCTATAAAGCTAGGCAACCCTAGAGACTCCTGGAGATCAGATCACATTGGTCTTCAAAAAAGAAGAATTCTTCTTCGATGCTACAGAGAGAAGGTAGTCGAAATAATTGCCATTGATGGTGCTCGCTCCCATAATCCGAACCCTCACTGTCTTCACCACATGTTCAGCCTCCTGGCTAGCAATATCGTGACTATTCATCAATCCCTCTCCATAAAATGGTGGATAAGACCCCGTAGATCTTCCAGCAGATGCCGTCACAACTCTTCCTGTTCTTGCCTGGTTCTTGAATGATGCTGGGGTAAAATCTCTTATTTTTCACTATAGAACCTGGCCGTTTTATTCTAAGATATCGGCTCAATGATCATATACCAAATTCAGATTCACTAGATGTTCCGTTCAAATGAATCAAGCTTTTGAATGAGCATTAATTTATTGGAATTGTCAAGCTTTTCTGTTTATATTATCTGGGGAACTCTACTTCTCCTGATCTTGCGGGTGCGTCTACCAAATCTATACATGCAGCAAACTTGTTCCGTGGTCAAAACATAGTGGTATGAAAAGATGTCCTGTTCTTCCCCGGTTCATTCACCAGCAACTCCATCCTTTAGAAGAATTTTTCCCCACATTAAATCTATAATTGAAAAGATTTTATGGCCGTGCTACTCGGACTCGGATCTGATGTCTCTGTAGAGAACAGCAAGTTCTCTCTTTAGAAGCTTACACTCGCTCTGTCTCTCTCTAGACTAGTTCACATCTTCTTGTGCTCAGCATCATACTTGTCATGAGAAAAATGACTCTCTGTATATATAGTCTGTCCAAGCTTAGCCTGGTGTTCGTCAGAACCATAGATATATATATGTATATAGTATTTATGGATTATTGGTTTCTGGTCAGGCCCGTCGCTGTACGGAATCTTCCCATACTCTGGTCTGAAGTTCTACTTCTACGAGGAGATGAAGACCCACGTCCCAGAGGAGCACAAGGAAGACATCGCCGTCAAGCTCGCCTGCGGATCCATCGCCGGCCTGCTCGGCCAGACGTTGACCTACCCTCTTGACGTCGTCAGGCGGCAGATGCAGGTACCGTCTCCCTTTCCCATCACCGCCTCTAGAAAGTCGAAGTGCGAAAGAGATTTTTCCGTCTTCCTCAGGTGCAGGCATTCTCCGAGTCAACCCAGCGAGTCGGGAAGGGCACATTCGGAAGCCTCGTTCTGATCTTCAGAAGGCAAGGCTGGCGGCAGCTCTTCTCCGGTCTCAGCATCAACTATCTCAAGGTCAACCATCCTCCTCCTCGCCTCGCCCACAAAGATCGCCAGAAAAAAAGGGAATATGGAAAAATGGGCCCTTTTAGTTTATCCGCAGAATATTCATCTCTCTGCGACGATTCCTCTGCAGGTGGTTCCGTCGGTGGCGATCGGATTCACCGTCTACGATCAGATGAAGTCGCTGCTGAGGGTTCCGTCGAGAGACGACGGCCCGCCCGTCGAGGCGGTCAAGGAGGAGATGACCCGCCACGCGACGTCTCTGCGTTCTCCGTGAGTCAGCGGGCCGCCTCTCCCCCGTCGCATCTCCATTCATCACAAATGTACAGCCCACCTCCCCCGTTCACCGGGAGAAGATGGGGTTAATCAGTCTTAACTTCTTGACGGCCTTACCCCTCTCTCTCTCTCTCTCTCTCTCTCTCTCTCTCTCTCTCTCTCTCTCCAGATTATGCTCTGGGCTAAGCAAGGGAGAGATTTTTGGGCCGTATCCATCCGACCCGAACCACTTGGAGTGGGCCCATTTATTTTTCTGTTGGGAGTACAGTGAGACCGCATTGAGCCTTATTGGACCTCCCCAAATATCACACCTTGCTTGCTTCTTACTGTGCTAAATGGGCCTCACTATGGTCTCTCTTATATTCGAAGGACTTCGGCCTACGCCCAGAAGTCTCCAGAAAGCGCCCAAAGTTGCGCTGGGCTCCAAGAATATCAAGCCCAGAGTAAAAAATCCCATTGGGCTCAGTCCCGGCTCTGGACCGTAGCATTACCGCGCACGTCTTTCCTAAAATAAGGACGACTTGGGCCCAAATCACCAACCTCGCATTGCATTCGTGGGGACCCATGACGATAGATCCGGACCGTTGGATGGTCATCAAGAAAGAGTAGGATGCCAGAACAATGGGTCCAATCCGGTCTTTAAATAGAAATAATAATAATAATAATTTATAAAGGAGATTACCTCGGGCCATTTATTTCAGTGGGAAGACGACCTTGGGCCATTTATCTCTCGTCATAAGAACCTGCTGAAAGAAGATAAAATTAATGGGCCATTTGTAGCAGTAATGCTCCCTTGGAAGGCAACAAAGAGTGAAATTAATTGATCCAAGCAGAGCCACTCGTATTTCTTTCAAAAATATATTTTCCCAGATGGATTTTCACCCATCAACCCAAGACGAGTCTGAGAGTATTGCCCAAATTATTCATTAATGATTATATGCTGAAAGAGCTTGGGCAATAAGACTCTGATTCCGAAAATATAATTAATTAATTAATTAATTAATTAATTAATTAATTAATTAAAGAAGAACAAAGTCCAGCATCTTTTCTCACGGATACATCTCCTGCGAGCATACTTGCGATTGACTCGATAGAATAACCGGGCAAACTTGTAAATATTGGCCGAGACCAAGAACAAAAAAAGTCGAAAGCCATAAAAATAAATAGATGAGAGAAAGAGAGAGCAAGTACTCGCATTGTTGGAAGTATGGATTGACTCGATAGAATAACCGGGCAAACTTGTAAATATTGGCAGGGACCAAGAACAAAAGAAAAGTCAAAAGCCATAAGAATAAATAGATGAGAGAGAGAGATAGCAAGTACTCGCATTGATGGAAGTGAGGGGTCCGCTCATATCAAGCACTGGATGTCCATCTCAACGAAGGAGCAGGGGTTTGGGTAGACCCCAAATTTCTCCAGCACCTGAGCACAATAATACCACGTTGCTGACAAGTAAATCTCCAAGGATATCCAGCGTTTTTCTACTATACAAAGGAATATGAAAAATATGAAGACCCCCTTCTTTTTATGTTTTTTCTTCTTATGGGAAGTCAAACTACCTCAGGATGAACGATGCCGAATGTGCCGACCGCTCGCCCGTTGACTATGATATCGCACTGCCGCCCCTCTAGGAACTCCGGTTTCTTCAAAACAAGGGGGAAGAAGCAGCCAGCAGGGTCTTGTTATATCAGAACACACCATGACGAGAAATTAAAACAACTGGAGATGAACGGAGAGAGAGAGAGAGAGAGAGAGAGAGATGCCTTACATGCGACGGCTGTAGGTAATAGTGGTCGTCCTTCTTCTTCTCCCCCGTGAGGTCAACTGGTATGCCGATTATCTTCATGATTCTCTCAACCAGGCCATGGATATCCTATGGAGAGAGACAGAATTAGTCATCGGTGCAAGCAGCTTCAAAGAATTATATTTTTCGAATAATATTTATCAAATAATATAAAATATTCTATCATCGTGTCATCACACACTATCCTATGGTTTTAACAACTAGTCGCTCCGGAATGCAAATCTAATTAGCCGCATGATGAAAACATAACCAAATTTAGAAATAAATATATCATCGTTGCGTTGTTGCAAGTCACTGCCGATAACTCTACCTCGTATCCAGAGTTGTTACTACAGTACAATGCAGCCAGCCTCCGATTATTCGATGCACCAACATCTTGCTCCTCATCAAGAAATACTACATCCCCCACTTCAAATATCTGTCAAAAATTACCCAAAAACAAGGGATTAAAACAAACAGCAGGCGATATCTATATATATATATATATATATATATATATATTGAAGTGAATTCCTCCTGTTTATAAGAACTTTCACTAGATAACACTGACAAGATGATTAATGATGTGGAAAGGCAGCGGAGAAAACTATACAATAGATACCAAATTCAAAACTTACGCGTCTACTCAGTGGGAAAAAATAACATTAAATATGTCTATATTTGCAGACTTACCACCAGGAGAAACATTACAAATTTACAGTTTCACAACATCCGTACAAAAGTATGATGCCTCAAGAAAGAGTTCTTTTCTAAACCAATCCCCAGATAGCCTGCTTTTCTATTTTCTGACAGTATTAATGAGATCAAATGCCAGAAATGCCAGATATGTAAGGGATTTCTGATAAATTTTAGGATCCTAAAAAATAGGAAACCAAAAATTAACTCAAATTATCTAGAATTGAGACAATGAAAGTACTAGTTTTGGCATATAGTTATGAATGGCAGCCAAATCTGTAGCCATGACAATGAAGAACCAAGCTGACATGAAACTATTGTGTATCGAAACGGCATATCCCAAATCGCAGCATTCTGATTCGCTGTGTACTATATGACGAGAAAAAAACTTTGGATTAATATCTCAAACATTATGAACCAGTTGAGCTTTTGGATTAACATATAAAAATAGATGACATGCTGTTCAGACATGAAATCAAGGGAATCACAGATGCATAATTTGCGCCTCATCGAATGAAGGGATAAAGATATCAAGGCATATACCTTAATTGGCCTTGGATGGTCCATGTTGTGTTTCACACTTTTGAGTAAGCCTGGCATGAGAGTCGTCCGAACAGCCTGAAAATTCCTTGCATTAAAATTAGTTAAATATTACTAAATCTTCAGATTCTAGCACACCAGGCTCTCCCTGGTATAAACTATTACTCTGTTCCTAGGAACACACTGGTATAGGCCACGTCCTCAAAATGCAGCAGTTTGTGAGATAGAAAAACAACCAAACACAAGAGCACAAAAAAATGCAGTATTTTGGAAATTGTCTGTAATATCGATCACCAATGCAACAGTTTGAGAAGAATTCAAAAACATGCAACAAAAAACATACTCATTGTCTTCTATCCTACAAACTGAAGCTTGTAGGACCGCTTATTAGTCTAGAATGCAACGTGATAACAAATACCAAAGCATAATATTCTATTTAGTTAGAAATAAGAAAAAAACAAAGCAGTAGATACAATTATAACTCAGCATTAAAACATAACACTACAAAAATCTCATAGATGAGCAAGCAAAACAAAAAACTTTCTCGAAAAGATAACAATTAAAACAGATAAATGGCAAAAAAAAAGAAAAAAATTTGATTGACTGACAAATACCGCACCCTATACTGAAACAGACCGGTCCACAAACAGATAAAATGTTAACAGAATGTTGATTAATGCCCCCCTGAGTATATTCTTTGATTGGGGGACGTCCCTTTGAACAATTTGCACAACCAAAATAGACAAGCATGGAAATTCAAAATCCAAATGCATAGTTCTTAACTTATGTTTGAGTGGCCAGTTCAAGATAACTAGCCAAATCAGTACGTCAAGCGGCACAAATCAATAAGATTAAAAATATACAATACATTAATTTTGAAAGACGTTAAAAAACATGCGCAAATGATATGAAGCAAAAAACTAAAAGAACGATTTTATCTAACAATGATCATTTTAAAACGTTGCCCTCTATGTTTTACTCCTAGGTAACTGAGTGGAAATAGTAAGCTCTCTTTTCCTCTCCCTGCTTTTCTCTTTCATTGTCCTTGTGCATACACTCTCCTCCCCTTTTCTTCTGCCGGGGCCAATCACAGTTTTTAGTCTTCTGTTCTTCCTTCTGTTTTGAAATGTATTTTCGCGCTAGTCATCCACAGCGAGAGGAACATCCATAAGAGGTCTAATCTGACCTATGGAAGTTCAACAAAGATTGACTAATTTATTGCTGATCATCACTATGGTAATGGATAAACACAGGCTTCAACAGGTAAACCCAGGATCAGTAGTGCCCCGAGAGTCCCCAAGCATACTTGTAAAACTACTAGTGACATACATTAAGAAGACTTAAGGTAAAAGAGTAAGAGAGGTTTTTGTAAACGAGCAAGTAACACTTCCGTCATTTTTGGGTAGTTGGGGCTAATGATATTGGCCCATACCGTCTTGATCAAGTACATATAGAAGCTATCCACAGGGCTAGGTTTTCTAGAGAACACAGAGCTCATACATGTACATCCTGTCCACTATTTTTCTCATTGCATGAATACACAGCTCTATCCACAGTCAAAAAATTCATAGATGTTTCTATAATAGTCATTCAACCAACTTTAAAACAAAAAGGGTCCTCACAAGATGTAACCCGAAATGATTATCAACAACCCTCGGTCTGCCATTTTTAAGAATCACGCAGGGTTATACTTCACTGGATATTGCAACCCTATAACCATAGTTAACTCTTAGCATAAACCATGCGGTTTAAATGCGTATGTTTCGAAGTTCAAATTCGACTAGTATAACTTTTTGTCAAACAGAACAACCTTTGCACAAAAAATACCATTTACTGAGAAATTGGCTTAATGAGGTTCCACGACTATTTGCAGCACTCTATTAGAGACCTAATTCCCAAACTTGACGTGCATCACTGTCAAAGCTGGGAAGAGGCATGCAGATCTAAGTTTAAGTATATGTTATCAATGTTCGTAGCAAAAAGAAAGATTAAACAGACCTCGAATTCAGATGAACGGGGATTCTCAATGATAACAGAGGTCTTTCCATCATCCTTCCGATTTAACATTGAAAAATTTTCCTCACAAGAGCACAATACCCACGTTAACACCTCCTTGTAACCCGCCATGGCAACCTGCAAAAATTAGATCTTGACAATGGGTGAACCTCCTCCAGTAAAATGTAGGTAAAATAAATAGAATTTGGGATTCCCGTCGTTAACCTGCACAAGGAATGTTAGATAAACTAAAAACGAAAAGGCAACCTATTTAGCCAATAATTTTCTGATAGGAGATGTTCTCTTAGCTACACAATGAGAAACCGGAACCAGAGTGATACTTGGACAACAATGAAAGTACCTGCAATCTAATAAGATCAGAAAAAAGGTTCAAGGGTTGCCTTTTCCCCTCTGTTCTGGTCGCAGGAATTGTTTCTGGGATTTTGTTAAATCCATACGCAATAGAGAGATCCTTGAAAATTATAAAGAAAAATTCTTTAATATAAGGATAAGACAGCATAGAAAAAAAAAGGGAATTAACACAACATGATCAATACCTCCATCACATCACAAGCATGAAGAATGTCACTTCGAGTTGGAGGGACAGAAACAGTAATACTATTTTCATCACCCGAATTTGACTGTTTCACATTCAATTGCATTTTCTTCAGAAAAGAAATAACCTGAAGAAACACAATATATATATATATTAGCAGTCAACAACTAATCAAGTATAAGTGGACAAACGCACAGCAACTTATATTGGCTGGATCAATTGAAACCAAGTTGCATCAGTCTTATTGATCCAATGCAACTCAGCTCAACCGTATGGACCATCCAAGCGACAACAAACGTGAACCAACTTTAAATGTATAGAGTTGAGAGATGTCCATCTACACTATCTCAATGAGTCAAAAGTAGATTCAACTTCTTCTATATCTTTGGACACGAAATATCTAGAAGCATCCAAGATACCGTACATTTGAAAGCAAATAATGCAAATTTGCATGACTCCAATAAAGTTACACGTCATTAAGTCAAGTCAGAATTTCCCATCCTTTTAAATGAGTTATACCATAGCACATCATTCAAAACCAATGTTTTCACTCAGAAGTTAGAACTCGAGGACAGGAATGGTTGAGTACAGATTCAATCATCTGTCAAACTGTAATTATAACGTAACCAAAATTTAGGATTAGCTTCTTGCAATTATAAATATTTGTTTAAAATATAGATTCAGTTAAAATCAGGCCATCAGAAAAAGCCACGATGAAAGTCTTGTCATTTATGCATCTTATCGTCAGAAAATTTCTAAAATTTTAAAGAGAAAACCATACTTCATTTGCCTCCATCTTGATGCCAACTTGACTGGTAATGTATGACAGTGGTACTTCCAATGTGTAGTCCGAGAGATCGGGATAAATTTGCGATGAACCATTGGCATACACCACTTTAACCGGTTCAACTTCGAATTTTCTTTCACAGTACTCAGAAAACATAGTCACCTATATGGAATATAAAAGGAGTCAACTATACAAAGTTTGTGCAAAGATAATGACATTATTTGGTATCATGTGGTGATTAAGCCATACAACCTACCATTGTATTCAGAACAATCTTTGCCTTTGTTATATCAGTGGCAGTGCACTCAATGAAGACATTCTTCGTCTTGAGAGTGATTGCAGAATGTGCACCATTAATGATTGGAGGGAGTGAAAGAACAGTTCTGCAGGTAAAACACAGTCACCATAACATATATGAACACCAGCCTGAAACACCCCACTCCCATTTTCAATTGAGTTGTCAGTAAATCAATTAAAACATTTTCCCAGAGATGGCAACTCGTAAAAATCCAAACAACTTAAAGCAGCAAAAGGGTGTCAAAATATAAATCAAATTGAGAAATTATTTTTCTTCACTAAAAAAAAGCATAAAATTGTGTTGAAATTATTTGCAAAGAGAAGCAGTGAAATTCTAATAAATAAAGGCATCAATCATTCTAACAAGCAAACAGGAGACCCGTCAAACCAGAAATTTCATAAAACCAAAAATCTTAATCCGTTGATCTTACTAGTAGCAGTTGATGATTCCTCTAAATATGGAAAAGAATGAAAGAATATTACTATTTTGCGCATTTATTAGAAAACATATTACGGTTAATGCCCTCCATATTTAAATTTATTATGCATATTAATAATTACACGATAACAAATTGGATGTGCAGAACAGTACCTTCAAAATAGAGGAAGATAAGCATGAGACCGTTGCGAAAATATTATATCTTAAAAGAAACTCCAAAACCATAAAATGAAACATCTTGCATTAAAATAGTCCTGGAAAGAATCACATGAAACGGACATGTTACCTGTTTATATCATAAATGACAGGGTAAACTGGCGAATCTTCAATTATATTCAAGAACTTCTTCAGTTTCTTATCTGACTACAAGGAACAAATTAAAAATGCAAAAAATTATCTTATGAGCAAAGACAAATTTCGCCAGAGAGTGACAAAGGAGGATAATAAACGAACTATTTATATAAACCAAGGATTCAAAAGCAGAAATATACACAACCACTTTACTGGACTTACTTTGTAGTGTTGCATCAGTTCGTCAGCTCTGAAGCTTTTTGACTGAAAAGGGAATAGAAAAATAGTTTGTGAAGACTGAAAACTGCCTAGTGTGGACATTGATACTTCATATTAAATTCACACAAGGTTAATATTTCTTCATGAAAGAACTTTGTATAAAGGACTATTTAGTGTATCTGCAACCTTGGTCTTATTCTAGAGCATGTTCACAACATAAATTCTTTTTTCTTGGATTTAGAATCATTGCTCAGATAAAAAAGGAAAAGATTGTTTGAATATCATTGAGTTCACCGCTCTAACAGAGGCAAAGGGTATCGTTTTTTTCCCTCTTCTGAATTCATACAGATCTCTTTTTCAAAAAAACATCGAAACTCGAAATCCAACTTCCTAAACTCTAGAGAACGAATGAAAACGCTGACTATTTACCTCTTTTAAGGGCACAAAATTGATTTGTGATGGTTGTAGTGCCTGCAAAATAATAATTAAGAATGTCACATCATAAATCCGGTTTACTGCTGAAATACTCACAAAAATCAGCTGCATTTTAAAATAATGTAGAGAGGGTGGCAACTGCGATGTTTTGATAATCAAAGGGCAAAAACAACAGCAAAATAACAAATTCCTCCTCTTGTTGACAGGAAACTAATCGAAACTACAAACAATAGCAGAAGAAAGAACATAAAGTTCAAAATAGTAAATAAATTGTCAATTGAGCCATTACATATAATTTCAGCACAAAGTAGAAGTTTAGCAAATTCTAGTCTAAAAACTTGGAAAAGTGATTAGATAATTGTATGGTTGTATCGCAAGCTATAGGGCCTGGCCAAAAGTAGGTCAATTTAACCTATACAATTCCCAGCTTCACTTATACAAATTTCTCCATAATTCACACAGAACTAGTCCAGGAAACAATCATATATCATATTTTAAAAACACTAAAAGGAGCTGAGGGATTTTCAAGAAAAAGGAACGGAAAAAGGAGTCTATTTCCCTGCTCCTAAGCCCATTTCCTACTTTATTGAAATATTTGGAGGTATTTGGCCATTTAGTCAGCAATAGTGACCATTGTACCATCTAAATTGATCACCTTATCCTGTCTAGGGCCAAGAAAATATTAAGAAGACAAGGTAAAGATACCTGTCATACGGTCAGTTGCTTCAAAGACAATAGAACCAAGAAAATATTAAGAAGACAAGGTAAAGAAACCTGTCATACGGTCAGTTGGTTCTAAGACAATAGGCCAAGAGTTAGCAATTGAATTAGCAGTACTGAGGCAACCTTTTCAGTACATTTTTAAGGTGGTCCTACTAAATTGTGAAAGAATTCTTAGAAATGCAGCAATGTCTAATGATGAGATGTCATAAAATTGCTAATTAGGTTCTACTCTTAGAAAAACGAACAAGCAGAAATAATAGTTAGATGACTAGCTGTGGTTATGTTCTCTAAAGCTACTTCTCTCCTTCTGAACCTCACAAACTTCTTGTCAGGATTCTTCTTGCCATAGTGAATGCATAACCTGACATCCTTCTTCTTTTCCTTACATTGATTATTTCCCATATTTCTCCATTTTTAATTTTCTTCATAAATGTTGAACAACCATTTTCTCCAATACTTATACGAGTTTGGTGTTCGTTCATGACTTTCCTCGGTACTCACTCCAGATCTTGAAATACACCAGCTATAAAGTTGGTAGAGGATCAGAATTGAGAATTCGACTCCTAAACGCTCATATTTTGGGTTCATCTGTGTGAAGAATGCAAAAATCCTCTTCTGTCAATCATTTTTTGTAACACTTCTCCAATTCTTAAATGGATTCCAATCCTCAATGGAAGATTCTCCTACTTGTTATGCAGAGCACCAAGGTACCCATGACGAACATATTTCCTTGTCACATAGAGTGTATTTCAGTCGTGAGTTAATATATACAACAAATATCTTGCTTCTGCCGAAACATTTTCGCTATAATAATTCACACCCTATATGTTGTAATCTTCCACAGAATTATGGGTTAAATCAAAACGCTAACTGAGTTATCAACCATAAAATCACAACACTGTTCTCAAGAAGCCAATCTTCATAATTTCAAGACTTCTAGCTAAAGAGTTGGAGCCTCCCGTTGATATAGTCTAATCTAACACAACCAGAGATAGAATGACAAGTAGCCACAGAACATACCATATGATTGACCTTATTTAGCTTTGTTTGAATCATTTGGAGTGATCCATTTTCACTTCTAGGAACAGCAACGAGATCACGAAAGCTCATGAATGATGTATTGCAAGCCGTAATTGACTTGCTACTATTTGAAGATATCATCACAACACTTGATGTAACACTCGGCCCTTAAACAAACGACAAAATGGAGGGAAGAAGAGGGAGATAGAGCACTAGATAGTGCATTGAAACAAAAAACATCTCTACTTATGGGGTATACAGAAGACTAACCTAGTCCTCTTCCAAATTTCCTGATGGGTCACTGCCATGTGGACAGCATGTGACCCACAAGGCTTGGAAAGGAGGTCAACCAGTTCCCTTGGATGCCAATCCCATCAATTACAGTTAAAAAGGAAATAGACGAGTGCTTAAAGGATCTCATGATCATGATACAGGAATAAGTCTCTAACACCAAAACTTTCTCCCTGCTAGGTTGCTGCAGCAAGTTATCTTAGATTTCTCAATGAGAACATTTGTAGCGTCTGTAGCTATAACACTTTGCTGATGTATCATCTGATATGCTTATCGCATGATACAACATTTACGAGTTAATTAAATTAAAAGAGGGTATAAAATGAATTTATAATGAAGAACTGGGGAGCTACAGAGCAAATTCTTGAGGCAATGATTTTTGAGACACAAGTTATGGCACACTAAAGTAGTCACAATATGGACACATTGGTAAGGAGTTGAGTAGATTTAGAATTCAATTCAATTCCTCTCAATAAACCTTTAGCAGGCCATTTTGACCGCACGATCACCCAAGATGAAAAATTATGAGTGCATATCTAGAGTCCCTTGTGCGTCTGTTGTTGATAGTCTAAAACTATGGTAAGGTTTGCTGTGACCCAACTCAGCGCATCCAGTCAAAGTAATATAAAGGCTTATTGCTAATCTAAACAAGTAACGTGGGGAAGCTATGAAATGGATATTTTGTTTCACAGGTTTGTGGATATAGCTCACACCAAAATATCCAGCTTCACCATCTCAATTTTATCCCATTCTTTTTATTATTTTATCAGAGCATTTAACCTATTTGTACCACTTCAGATTTATCACAAATATAAGAATTCCCGTGTCATTTTCCAGAAGGTGCTCGCTCCCTGAGTGCCGCTCATACATGTTCATTAATCATGATCTACAGAGATCTTAATTTTTTGTCCAACTAGTTTGACCTCCGGATGCAACTGTATATTTCGGCATAACTGTAAAAAAACATTTGGTAATGGAGGATTAGGCATAAAATTCCGAAGCCCAAACATAAAATTAGACTTTACTGAGACAATATGAAAGCTTAACACAGCCCAGAACATGAACGAAATCTAGATTCTACTTCGGCTAAACTTAATCAACCATGGTTAGAAAGATACTGCTTTCAAACAACCTGAGAAGCTAATTGGCTAAGGTAAGTATAATTTGGAATCGAGGATTGCATGAATAAATAATGATTTTAAGGTTTTATATTTAGCTCTTAAAAGGTAACTCCTTCTGTCATTTTGCTTGTTTAAGGCGATCTACTTACATTCTTCTCATGATGGCTCGTTAAAACAACTTGGGTGAAAATAAAATGATAATGGCAAAACCGAGTCTGTTACGAGAGACAAGGAACAACCTCGTATGTGAATGGTCCCTCTATTGTGTCCAGATCATGAGTCCCAATGGCAACGAGCGTTCTCTTCCTAAAAAATGAGTTTAAAAAATGAGAAATTAAGATCTTACCCGAAAAAAGTACCTATGCATGATGTAAACATAATTAGTGATGAAATATATCTCAAGGATTAAAAAAATAAAATAAAATAAATACTCAACCGGCAGATATTCTCATGAAGCTTGTCCTGAAGATCGATGAAGCTGTTATATCTTGCTAGATCAAACTTCACTCCTCTCAACACCGCACAGACAACATATGGTCGAATCAATTCAGTCTGTAATATGAAGATATCTCCTTTTAAACAGCGAAGCCCGTAACAGTGAAATATAAGAACAAATAGGGATCAATGACACCATAACTACCTCTGGTTTAACGTGCATAGTAACTATAGATTTAGATGAGATATCAGAAAGCTTATATTTAGGCGTCTCTTCTGCTCCTGTAAAAATGCGGAGAGATCGTGCAATTCCTTCAAGGCAAAGCAAATCAGACCTGAATACGAATATCCGTGTCACTAAAATAATATAAAAGGAAAAACTGTGAAGCTAAAAAAATTTAACGAGAAGAAATGGCTACTTTGAAACAGACTCCCTCAATAGAAAGAAGGGAATCTCAAAAGCCAGGGAGCCAAGCAAACAAGACATTTATTCAACTTTTCATCACGATGCCACCCACCGCATTTTTCCCATTCCCTCATGTCAGACACAGGAGCGGAGGAAGTAGACTATTTATTCAAATAATTTGCACTACATCATTCTGATTTTATTTCTCCCAACCATCATACAAGACAATTGATGCATTAGCAAGTCATATGCAGACTAATGTCTAAAGCACCCTGCCGTTTTACTTTTTGTTTGAAACTTATTCATCGGTAAACAAGGACTAAAATCACATTCAAAGGGGCAGCCATACTGCTATTCTCTCAACTGCCCAGTTGTAATTAAAAATAACGAAAGTATGTAGCCACATGGCGTAACTTATTTGGCCTTTTCATTTTGTTTTTCCTTCTTCATCTTTGATATATCATCCCGTTGTTTATTTGATAATAATCGTGGTGAGAGAAGATAGTTTATCAGTGATTGTTTGGAGTTCAGACCATGAAGCGAAATATTAGGTCATCGGGAACCACGTTGACAGTTAAATGCACAAATAATTGGAAAAACTGGCACCCTGGACCAAATCATAACCCGAGAGAGATGGAATAACACTCAATAATGGTAACGGTGCTGAAGCTAAGAGGGTAATAGAATGCTACTGTGGCAGAAACATTTACAGACCGGTTCGCTGGCACTTCAATTTTGTAGATGACCTCTTCGTCATCACCATCAGGTTCTGCATCCTCTTCCAGGTGTTTCTCTTTCCTAATTATTGCTTTCTCTGTAGTCTGTCCATGCACGTTGAGAAAAAAATCATTGTAGAACAAAGAATAGACACAGGTTGAAATATAAAATGGAATACAATACATGATGGAAAAGTTCAACTAGCTCACCACGTCGTCAAGCTCAATACCATACTCAAAACATAGTTCATCAAACTCTTCTTGAGCTGCAATGAAGATCAAAAGCGGATAAATTCTCTGGGGGGAAGAGAAAAGGGAAAAAGAACCTCAAAGATAGAACAATCAAACAGGTACTGCATTGCTTTTTCGGTTTTACAGAAATTTACTGTAAGACTTTCCCAAAGCTTGGAAGAGAAGGTCTCTTCCAACGCCTACAGTCGGCATTGCAAAAGAGACCAACAAATCCGGTTACAATGACCTCGGTTAACAACTGCAAATTGGTTCAAAAGAAACTGAGGTGAGCACGATGTTAGCCAAGACCGCTAAATGCTTTACTTTCCCCGAACGACAGCATAAAAAAAAAAATTACATATATGGAGAATCAAGCGGATAATGAATTACTCGAATGTAAGCAGATAAGCATAACAATGAAATGCGTTAGCAATTGAAAGACGTTGAGAGGTGTAATCACCAGATTAAGAAGAACCAGGAGGACCGTCGGCTGTGGTCGACTGACGTTGCAGAGTTCGTCGGGCCCCCGCCCGATAGGAAGAGGCCTGAAAACTACCAAGAAAAAAGGGAAAGAGTGAGCCACTCCACGACAGCTTGATCACGGCGGTGACCCTGCGCCGGACCAGAAACGTTCGACAGAAGGAGAGAGGCGCCGTACCGGCGGTCGGCGCCGTCGAAAGCCGCCGGATTGAACGCCGCTCCTCCGATGCAGAGTGGCCGCGAGAGGAGAAGCCTTCCGGCCGGCGTCGGTCCCCAGCCTGCCTGAGAGAAAAGAGTGGCGAGAATAACCGGATGCGATAGGTGGGGGAAGCGGAATTCCGAAAAGCCCTAATGGACCGACTGGACCTCGAGACGGCCAAGATGGGCCGGCCTTTTCTGAAAACGGAACGGACATGGTCCCTCCCATCGGCCCATCACAGGCATCCTAATAAGGCAACCATATCGTATGGAGCAACTAGAAGCCCAATTAATTGACTAAATAATTAATCCACGAGGAGGCCAACAGATGTTTAATTAATGGAATTATTCTCCTTACGCGTTATATTAAAATATTATCTGATTTTGTAAATAACTTTTAAATTTTGTAAAAATATTTAAAGTGACACGAGGTAGGTAAGTGAGTTATTTAAAAAAATTATGCACCTCTCTTGGGTTTTTTTAATATTTTTCCTCATCTATGCTGGGTGGATCGAGACACGAGTTGACCAGGTTGGGTCAACACACTAGAAAGCAACCGAAAAAGGCACACACCCTTATTTAGTACATTTGACTTTTTCTAGCTTGAATTCACGTGGCTCGAGTTATTACTCTGATTTTCCACCATTTTTCTCTCATATGAAACATTTAAATTCACATATCAACAAAACTATTTAAACAAAAAAAATCACTACGTTGACTTTTTGTCATATTGGAAACACTCTCCTAAGTGACGTCATATATATAAATATAAAAATGTAATACCCATAAATGATTATGAGAGTTAATGAATGTTCTTCCTTTTTTTTTTGGTGAATATTTGGATGATTGAGGAAGCTTTTAAGTAGCTATATTTGCATTAGAGATAGAACGTATGTTTCCACTGCTATTAGATGAAATTGACAAAACATTGATGTGTTCTTGTGAAAGTTCTTGACATGGAATATCTATAAAGCCCAAAGATTCAACCATTATAACTAAAATGGCTGAGATTTAATAAATTAAATATTTTATTGGGTTGACTCATGCGTTGCCTTGCGACATAGTCAATATAATGTATTATCAAGTTGTGGACCAAGTTGTTGAATAGATGTGTTAACAAGACATTTCTCATATTATTTTCATCGTCTAATATAATTAATAAGAGATGATTTGCCATTGTCAATATGTTATTATTTTTTCAATATATCAAATATAATACCAAAAATATTTATTTCTCTCTCCTAGGATTGATTTGTTGATTATTGACTTTTTCAATTTGACTTTTCACTCACTTGGAGCTCCTATGACTCTACGATATTATGCTCATAAGGGGCAAATTGTTTATTAATTCTTATTTACTATAAAAAAAACCAATAATTTAATAAGATATATTTTTGTAATGAAATCCTGGGCAGATGAACTTAATTGGATGTCAAATCCTAGGCAAATGACAAGGACTTTTGCACAGTTGACTTCACAATTTATTATTATTATTTGCAAAGTATTATGATTGAGAATTAAAATATCAATATAAAGCACCATTATTTCCATTCTATCCCGTTGACTTCCAACCCGAAGTCCCTAGAGTGCGCATATGAGATGGGTTAGATGATTGCAGAAATTGAAAGGGCCATATAAAAACTCTATTAAAAAAGGGTTATATACAATTTCACCTGGAAATCATATCACGCGCAATAGAATCTGACGTTCAAGAGAACGGGTCCACTGCGGGAGTGACCAGGACGTGGATGCGATTTCAAGCGGCACGCGTCACATTGCCGGAACACGATGAGATGATATGCAACGGAAAAATGGCGGCACAATTTGCAAATAGAACCCCATATAAAAAGATAGTTACTATTTGAACCCTTGTCGGCCCTCCGTCTTCGAAACGACCCATGTCCACCGTCCTCCTCCTCCCGCCGGCGGTCGCCGTTGAAGAAATCCCGGCGATGCCACTCCGCGTGGGGTTTTTGAGAGCTCGAAATCGGGGTTTCAAAGAGAAGTAGAGAGAGAGAGAGAGAGAGGGGAAGGCAGCCAGTCACTCCTTACAAATCATGCTCCGCTCCTTCTTGGGGTCGCCAGAGCTGGAGGATTGACTCCTATGGGAGGCCGCAGTTGACCGGGAAGTTTTGAAGAAGAAGAAGAAGAAGCAATCGGAATCAATCTTCGGGTTGTCTTCCGAATTTACGGGCTCACTGGAAGTTGGAGCTGTGACTGTAGATGACGAGATCGGGCCACCCGCCGGCGGCGTCCCAGCCGTCGTCGGCGTTGTCCTGAGAACTCACAAAAGTCTCCGCCGGCGGTGGGGGCGGTGGCGGCGGCAGCGGCGGCACCCAGCCTCCGTCGGAAGCCTCGCCGGAGGAGCCGGCAGTTGCCAGGGGGTTGAGGGGCCGTTTGGAGGAGGAGGAGGGAGAGGGGGCGACGCGCTTAGTGTTCCGGCGAGAGCCGCCGCCGACGGGGATGTTGCGGAGGGAGCCGCCCTTGGTCCAGTAGCGGCGGCAGCTCCGGCAGAAGTGGCGGGGCTGGGCGAGGTTGTAGTTGTTGTAGTAGCAGAACTTGGTGTCCGTCGACTGGCACCGCGGGCACCGTAGGTTCCTCTCCTCGGACCGGAACAGCAGCGGCGGCGCCGCTGCAGCAAGCGGCGGAGGAGGATCCCACATCGTGTGAACGGAGAAGGATAAGCTTCGGGAGAGAGTCAGAAAAACCCTCTGTTCTCCTCTCCCTCTGGCTACTACTGACTGGGGCCTCCTGACTTTGGGCCTTCTTCGGACGAGGATTTATGGGAGAAAAAGTGGATACTTAACACTGGTACTGAAGAAAAGTACAGGTGCGCCTCCCTCAACGCACCGACTCTTCTGCGGGGCCCATCCTCCGATGAAATGACACGGGCCAAGTTGGGTAGTGGCCCAGTATTACCCAAGCCACCACCTCTTTCATCTCTCTCTGTCTCTCTGTCTCTCGCTCTTTCTCTCACTAGATATAGACATAAAAAATAAAATAAAAAAAACGATGCTTTATACACTGTAAAGGAGATCCCGTGATCTAGGGATTGACCTCGGGGCTCATTTGGATAACATGACAAAGAACCGGTTCATAAAAGTTGGCCGTTCATTGTCCGAAGTCAACACCGAGGGGTATCCGACTTCAGACACGAGGGAGATGTTCACTGGAGAGCCGGTGTTGCTGATTCAGTCATCTCAGGGGGCGGGATGAGGGTCTGATTAAGGCATCGGCAAACCAAGCTAAATGATCCGAAAACTCTTTACCATAATAATAATAATAATAATAATAATAATAACTTGGGGGGGGGGGGGGTTTAATTAATGGGCCAGGCAAGACCCAGACTTGGGTCCCCCCTTCCTGGTGGGCCCTCCCGCCACGTTGACAGAATTTTATTTTATTTTATTTTATTTTATTTTCTCCCCAAGAGCAGCAAAAAGTTAGAGAGGTAACGGGGGGTGAGGTGGAGAGGACGGTACCTGCGAGAGGGCGATGACCTCAGGCGCTTCTGTCAATGCTCTTCGCGAATGTCGCCGCTACCAGCAAAGGGAAGGCGATGGTCGCATCGCAGTGTACCTGATTGGAAGGAGCAACACTCGGCGTGGTCAGACCCACGATCAACCGCAAGCAACAATGGAAGCGAATTTTTCCAAGTATCAGCTGAACGATCTCACACAAAAATCTACAAGTTTCTGCGCGATATGGTCACTTCAAACAAACTTTGAGAGAGAGAGAGAGAGAGAGAGAGAGAGAGAGAGAGAGAGAGAGAGAGGAAAGGAGGAGGAAGGATAGGGTAATTTTACATACCTTGACGGGTTTGGCGGAGCCTCTGATCTTCCCCCAGGAGACGGCCTCATCGGGGTGGGCCCCAGAATCGCTGCCGTCGAACTCCTCCGCCGTGTTGATGTACACGGCGTAGTCCGCGCCGTTCCGCATCATGTTCGCGTTGCAGACGTGGTGCTTCGCGAGGCCCCCCCCGAGGATGATCATCCCCGTCTTCCTGGGCCCCGCCCGCACTGCTTCCGAGTAAATTGCCCTTATATCTGACGAGCACACCGCAAAAAATGAAATAAAATGTCAACATAATATTAATAACAATATTATTATTATCCCAGGGCACCTTGGACGATGTCGATGACCAGTGTAGGGTTGCTTCGTGAGTGGGAGTAGAGCACGTCGCCCAGGGAGCCGTCGGTAAGCGCGGGGCAGAATACAGGGATATTGTTCTGTGGAGGGTTTGGGATATGAGAGAGTGATTTTTTTTAATATTATTTTTCTAACTACACGTGAAATAAATATAGATTGACTGCAATGCACCTTGGAGGCCCAGTACAGGTAGGAACTTGGGTCGTTGACCTCCTTTCCCAGGCGGGCGACGACCTTGGACGGCGACCAGAGTACGTCCTGCAGAATGGGAGCGAGCTCCATCCGTAAGTGGCTGCAGGTGATCTAATGAAGATGACGAAGAGAAATGCGGTGGCCGTTGACCTTGCAGTTCCGAATGAGGATCAACGGCTGTGATCTACGTCAACCAGAAGGCTTACCTCGGTCCTCTGCTCTTCCAGCATTTGGTCAAGAATGGGAACAATCCAGTCCTGGAATCTCTGGTAGCTGTTGTCGGTCACGAGCAAGTTCCCGATTCGCTTGAATCCTCTAGAGCGCAGAGAGGCCCCGGGGAGGGAAAAATCGCCCTTGTATGTGGGCGCAAGGCATTTAATGAGATCTTCGGCTATGCCCCCAGCGGTCGTCACCAATACGTCCACCTGCAGATCGAAGAAAAACGAGAATGGGGAAAAATAATAATAAAGAACTGGGAAGAGAGACTTAGACCAGAATTCTTTTGATATTATAGAATAACATATGAAAATAACATAGCTGGAATATCTGAACCTCGTGAGAGAAGTGTGAGATGAAGGATGATGCAACAATAAAGGATATATATGTGAGGCAAACTCACGCTCCACCAGTTGTTCGAAAGGGAGTGTGAGCGTGGGAAGTGGTGAGGATCATGGTGAATCAGTGTGCGTTAGATGATGGGGAAGAGAACCAAAGGCCGTGTATATTCATTGCGAACAATCCACAAGGCGGGCTGACTTTACAGGTCAGCAGAGCCAAGATATATCAGGTCAACTCTACAGTGTAATCATTGACAACTTTACCGAGGAAGAATTACTGCTGTATTGAGTGAGAGGGGGCCACCAATAATTTGAATAAGCCCTCTCCTTCTGATAAAAAAGCTGAAGGGATAAGAAAAAGAATAAAAAATGCAACAACAGATGCATGCATACGAGAGGAAATATTCTAGATAAAAAGCTGAACGGATAAGGGAAATAAGAAGAAAAAAGAGTGCACTAGCGATGCAGAAAATAATGGAAGCAATGAGAGATGGCCTAAAAGACGATGTAGAAAACAAGATAACATGAGGAAGAGGGATTGTGACGTAGAAAAAATCAGATAATAATGGAAAAAGCAAAATATCACTCTGAATTTGAGATGCAGAACAAGGAATGTAGGAGAGATATTCAAGCAGCCATAGAAATTGTTTCATTTTTGGTTCAATATGTATACCAAAGCCTCTCACAGGTCTCCAGTCTCAGAGCAATTTTTTTTTATCTTTAATCAGGTATAAAGCGCAAGCACCCAGAGACTATCTTCCAACAAGTGGAGGATATGGGCGTAGTACATACATGTAATATTTCTCACCATTCTGTGCTCCATAAGAAAACGAACTGTGTCTCGGACACCAGACGATATGAGATTCGAGGTGACACCCAGGAATATCTTGCATCTGACGCTTTCTCTGAAAGCTGGGTCGCGCTCCTCCTCTGGGCAGTCCTCTGCTGGTTCCTCGTAGGAGAGTCTCCAGGCGAGCTGATTAGTCAACGTGTGAGATCTGGAGGGCAGAGACTCTGCTTGTAGACAAATCAACCGATCTTACCATCTGATTAACGACTTCTATAGCGTCTCCGAGGTTGGAGGCCTGGAACCCAGTGGTACTGAAGGACTTCAGCAACGCCATGAGATCCAGCCCGCGGTTGAAATCGTAGCCGGCTACCTTCACAAGGTGCACCTCCTCTAGATCTTCTGATCGCTTGGAGACGGACGAGCAGGGTGCCTCAAACGACATCCCGATCCCTTTCTGGTCAGCGTCCCCCATAATCCTAGAGCCCAGAAGAATTCGTCACAGACGCACGTATTCATCGCACAGATCACGAGAATGATGGTAATAGATACCTTGCATGCACATTCTACAGAATGATAAAGCTGATAAGCTGAGCTTCACAGAATGATTGATACCTTTGTAGTGCATTGGTGTAGGCACTTTTCTCAAGTCGCGTAGCAAATGTCGCGGCCACCAGCAAAGGGAAGGCGATTGTTGCATCACAGTGGACCTAATCGTTTCATAGCAAAGCTCAGAGTAGAGAGAGAGAGAGGCAGACAGACAAAAACAATGCCAAGCACATAAGACAGGTAAACCCAAATCTCCTGAATCGAACTACATCAAAGTAGAGAGTAGAAGCAGTTTCATAGCATCAAAGCTCATAGGAAGCCGACCCATAGCAAGTTTCATAGCAAGTCTTCCCAATGAAATAAGCACCATAATGGGAATACCACTTTGAATCGAACAAAAACACGACTTATTCAGCTAAAAATGGCAGCTCGATGGAAACAGGGAGTGCTACACCGACATCATGTTCCCAGAAAATACCTACTTTGATGGGTTTCGTGGAGCCTCTTATCTTCCCCCATGAGATGGCTTCATCAGGACGCGCTCCAGAATCGCTACCATCGAATTCTTGTCCCGTGTTTATGTAAACAGCGTAGTCTGCTCCATTACACATCCTGTTTGCCTGGCAAATATGGTGTTTCGGGAGTCCTCCACCAAGAAGTATCATTCCGGTCTTTCTAGGGCTTGCATCGATAGCTTCAGAATATATTGCCAAAACATCTGCAAGTCAAATCAGATTCGTAAAATGTCAATCCACCAACCACATGTCAACGCGTAATAGAGGGAGTCACTGATACCTTCGACAATGTCAACAATCAATCCGGGATTTCGGATTGAATGGAAACCCAGCATATCTCCCAGTGACCCGTCAGTCAGTGCTGGACAGAATACAGGAATATTGTTCTGTATAGGTTCCACGCATTAGAAACTAATACCTTTTAATTTAGAAAAAATATAGACGACATGCATAATGCGTAGAAAGATAAAAAGTAATAACAGGAAAAACAATGTCTAGGGCTTTTTTGACACTTGGGTTCTGCTACATACGCGGAGCAAAGTGCCGGATGAAATATTGACCGCAGGTGTCACAAGCTCATGCATATGATGCTTTCCCAAACAAATCGAGATATGGTCGGTTTAAATTTTATGACAAAATAATATAATACATATTATTTATAAACATTTAGGCTATTTTACTATACAGTCAAAATTCCGTAATAGTTTATACGAATTCACAAAATGACCCATATAATTAGCACGATGGTTTCACCAAATTGGCCAGAAAACATATATTGCATTGAATGACCAAGGGGAGAAACATAGACCACAGCACTTCTCTCACGAAGTTGACAAAAAAAAGAAGCAATATTTGGGTATGCCTCTGATCTATCTCAAGACGGAGTGTTCAACGATATATTAAACTCATAATGCGATGGGTGACTAACTAAGGCATGCCATAATTGGGTTCCAAGAAAAGTGCATTTTCAATAATTTACCTTGGACGCCCAGTATAAATAGGAACTTGGATCCTTTATCTCGTTTCCAAGGCGTGCGATCATCTTTGACGGTGTCCAAATTACATTCTGTAGCATGAAATTTTCATTGCATAACAACGTCAGAATAAATAAATTATTTTTCGCATGATTCAAACCTATTTCTATTTTGAACAACCGTGACTTCATGCCAAAGGGATGTGATTACGAGTTATATGACGGTTAAATGGAAAAGGGTTTGTTGTACCCATGTAACTAGATACGTAACAGCTACTAGATGAAGTGGTTAGAAGAAATATGGAAAACATGTGACTGTGAGTGAAATTTGAACATACATGAACTGTTTGGACAGACAGGGAACTGTTGGGGAAGATTAGTCATATGTATTAAAGACACATGAAGACAAGAAGCCCCAACGTCGCACAAGGGATCCCAGCAGACAAGAGTAAAACACATGGGCATGGAGAGGGAAAGCCGTCATCAATTTTTGAGTAAGGCATGTGAATGTGCAAACTTACATCCATTCATAGAAGCCATAACTGAAAAAGATTGAGCATGAGTCCAAGTCCGAAGAACAAAATATCCACGACCAAATGACATGTAGTAGACCAATGCGACAAGTCGTGGCTTAAAAAATGTAGCCGACAAGTCATATAGTACATATGGGACTAACTAATATTCTTTACATTTTCTTGATTAGATAAAAAGTCTAACACCAGATACAAAAATGAAAATGAATTGCAATATATTGATATTAAAGGCGGCAAACCACACAATCCATAAACATTTATTAAAATATTACCTTAGTTTTTTGCTCCATTAGCATTTGATCGAAAATGGGCATAATCCAATCTTCAAATTTGCAGTAATTGTTATTTGGTACCAACAAGTTCCCTATCCGGTTCAATCCTTTAGAGCGCAAATAGGCTCCAGAAAGGGTAAAATCACCCTTATATGTAGGTGCAAGACATTTTATAAGGTCCTCTTCGATACCACCTGCGGTTGTAACCAATGCATCTACCTACAAAAGACAGTAACGACAATGAAGAAGAAGAAGAAATGAAATAAATAAAGATTAACTCAGATGTTTTTGATATATCACCAATGCATTACTTAAGGTTATGGGTGAAATTTTCATTTCTTGAAAAGAACCATCAGTGACATAGGACGTTTAAAAAAATACCACAGCCACAATAGGTTGGTATTTTCTAAACCTAAAAAATTAATTGATTTCTATTTAAACATTAAACATGCTGACTTTGTTAGTCACAATGTTTATAATGAGGAGTAATATTTATCCAATTTCAATGAAGAAGATATATATTTAGAAATTTTATTTTTAACTGGGATACATTTCCCTTAAAATTACTTTTTCATTTTGTTGTCATTTATGCTGACAGGCTGCTGATTATATCACGCATACATGATTAACATATGTCCATAGAAACACATTACAGTGCATAGATGTTCCAAGTGCAATCATGCTTAACCTCCATTAGGTACACAAAAATAAACAAGGTTGTTCATCTGCATTTTAAATGCTTTCGAAATTGATATGTTAACAGAAAAAAGACTAAATTTTTTTTTCTCCGAACGAATGATTGGTCATGGTTAATTACGCTTAGAAGACAAAATTGCGTAAGGACGAATCGGGCTGATTCTTATCCCATTCGAAAAGGTACTGTGACCCTAAAATCAGTATCCTGAAATCGGTCTACATTGCGGATTTGGCTGATATGGTTGATAAATCTCGACTTAAGATTTGCTACACCAGTTCATGCTTGAATCCCTTTCTGAATCTCTTGACGCACTGACAGTATTCATCTTCACAGGAGGTGAGTTTGGGGAGGGGCGAGGTTAGGATAAATACATTTCAGTTGGGTCTGAGCCCAGGTTCATCTTCGCATCACCCAGTAAATTCATTGCGATCAGTCACAAGGGGGGTACAACTTAACTAATTCTAAGAGCTCAACTGGATCAAGCCATTCATCACCACGAAAGAAACTACAGTGCCTAAAAGCTTCGCAACAGCTTCTGTTTCATTATCAAGAATAATTAATTTTACTGCAGAACCAATAACGATTTTTGGATCTAATAAGTACAAATACAATTTTTCGATATAATAGGTCGATTGGAATAAGATTATCCACCATTCAGTCACTTCTCTTGTTCTAATATGAAGTTTTCTACAAGCAGTGTGCCCGGATTCAGTCACTTCTATTCCGTTTAAGGAATAACAATTACTGCAATATGCAGCTTTCGTGGATGAAATAAAAGGCTATCCTGGAAAATAATTAACATTGTGAAGGGATCACCACTACCACTCTGAATAAAATTCACAAGTTACTTGCCATCCAGCTTCCATGCTAATTTTGTTGTGGGTTATTTCCAAACTAAATCAATAACAATCGCACGCAGAATACTGATGCTAAG